>OZ026516.1:35566405-36166405 GCA_964019695.1 Loripinus fragilis
TAGTGAGGCACCATACACGCAGGTATGGCAAATAGAGATACACAACACCAACAAGCATGCTGGAATGAGTGGTAAAAGATCGGCAGGCATATTGATTGAGTGGTAAAAGATCGGCAGGCATATTGACTGAGTGGCAACGGTCCAGCTAGCACCCATCTTGCACATCACTCAACCAGTAGGCGTGTTTGAACAGCAGCGGTGTTTGTGGAAGTAACACTGGGCCAGAATACATATTTGTTGCAGCTGCAATGGAGTCTCACTGGACCAGCAGGCATGTATCTTGCATTGACAACGTAGCAATAATCTTGCCTACTAAAGTTTCACAGTTTAAGTTGGCATGTCTGATGGAGGGGCCTCATTCGAGTAGCTTTTCTCTTTGTTTGTTTGTTTGATTTGATTCTTTACGTCCCATCAACAATCTTTCAGTTATATAGGGACGGTTCTTCCTGGGTTGAACCAGTACTAAGCTAGGATAAATGTGTCTTGCTCAAGGACCACAACGCAGTGACGCCGGTGAGGCTCGAACCCGCGGCCGTTCGGTCTCGAGTTAAGCACTCTACCACTGAGCCACTGCGCTCCCGTCAGCTTTTCTCTTTGATTTTCAAAGAAGACATGTCTGATTGAATGGTACCAAGTTCTCAGCCATATCTGTTGAAGTTTCATCTAAAGGCACCCATGTATTGCCACCAGGCCATCACATCAGACATTCTTACAAGCACGCATGCAAATTATGTGGTACTGAAACAGCACACATGTATGTCTGTTGCTGAGAAGCAGGATCTGCAGACATGTGTGTTTGTTACATCACACAGGCAATAATGTATGTTACAATTGCATCTGACTAACAGGAATGCTGGGTACTCATGCGTTGGATCAGTGTGCATGTCTGTTATACTTGTACCAGACTAGCAACCCAGCCAATATTGCCACAGGGTCAGTAGACATCTTTACCATTTCAATGTTTGATTAAGCACACATGTCTGAAACCAAGACTCCAGGCCAGCAGTTATATATGTAACAGCTTCACGAGACTATCAGGCCCGTTGCAGTACCCATGTCTTTTCTAAACTTTGCTCTGAAACAGCAGGCATGTTTGTGACAGTTGCACCCGGCCATTTGGCACATCAAATACAAGCATGCATTTCTGTAAGATTTGCTAACACATTTATAGTTGTGGGGCTGTGCCAGCAGGTATGTCTGTTACACTTGCCTCAGACCCGCAGTTATGTCTTCTATGCTTGTACCCGACCAATGGGCTGTTAAGCACAATTGCACCAGATCATCAGGCATGTATGTTACAGTAGCACCTGACCAGCAGTCATGTCGTTATATGTTGCATACAATCAGCATGCACATCTCTTACAGTTTCATCTTATCAGCATCCATGAATGTTATATTTGCACCCAGCCATCAGCCATGTCTGTAACAATTGCATCCCACCATTTGTCAAGTCTTTAACAGTTGCACCTAACCAGCAGTCATGTCTGTTAAACTTGCACCTACATGCATGCATGTCTGAAAAACTTGCACCGGACCAGTACTAGTATTCATATTTGTTATAGTAATATCCAACCATCTGTGCTGTCTGTTGCACTTGCACCAGACTAGTATAGTAGTAATGGTTGTTACAACTGCACCGGACCAACAGGCCTGTATTTAACAGTTTTTCCTAAGCAGCAGGAACGTCTTTAATGGTTACACCCAACCAGCAGTCATGATGGTAATTAACATCTGCAGCATGCAGATATATCTCTTACTCGTTGGTTTGTTGATACACTGCACTCCATAAGTAAATAATATTTTCCCTCTTTTTTCGGTAATTTTATTTTTTAACAATCCATCCATAAACTACTTTCAAGCTGATTTTTACCGCATATTGATCAAAAAAAGGGTGTACTTTGAGCAAGCACGCTGTCACAGAGTTTTCGGTGATATCGTTCGTTTAGCATACCCTGGCATTTATCACTTCATTATTTCTTGACAGAATGTTTGCCCAAAGTAGGAACTTTTATGAGAATAATATGATATTAAGGTTCGTATTATCAGATCCAGCCAAAGGTAGTCTTGAAAGTAGTGCATGGATTGATGGATACGATTACCGGAACAAAGACACACAAAAAACATTACCATTATGAAAAAATAAGTCCGTTTTTTTCAGTGCAGTGTATAATAAAAACCCATGTGATTCCACAATATACATCCTACTATCTCTGCCATCTTGGACGACATCTTGTTTATTTTACAACGCTGAAACACAACAACATCATGCCAGTCAAATTCGCCGAATGCAACTACCGTTGAAAACTATAAGAAAAAGGTTTTTAACTGTGATTCTTATTTCAAGTGGGATTTTGCATTAAAATGGCGGCCATCTTTGACACCATCGTAAATAGTTCAACCTTCTGAATCAAACAATGTTCTATTTTAATCATTTGTATCAATTAGACTCTATAAAGCCATACAAAGTCAACATTAAAATGCTTTTTATTGCGTTTTTTGGTCAGATAGGTCTTAGGGAACTAAATGACGCTCAATGATGCCAGAGTGGCTTCAGTTGGATTCATCATGTACAATGTCTGAACAACAAGAATCCGTGAAGAAAAAAAAAACCTTAAAATCAAGTTCCAGGTCATTCTTGTTTTCTACCAGACTAATATTCAAGCAGAGACATGCGCGGATCCAGAAAGTTGTGTCAGAGGGGGTCCAACTTTGACAACAATTTTTGATGAGGGGAGAGAGGATCAAAATACCACTATAAGCGGGCCATCATCGGTCCGACAGCTAAATGCCAATTAAATGGCGAAACACCATTTAAATGGTGTTTCGCTGGCGGGCTGATAATGGCCCAACATTAAATGCTGGCTTGGTAGCTTTGTGATTTTTTCAGGGGATCCTGACCAGTATTTTTTAGAAACCCTAATATTTTGTGATTTTTCAGGGGGGGGGGGGGGGGGGTCCGGACACCCTGTTCCCTCCTCTGTATCCGCCCATGAGAGAAGACAAGTTTGTCGCCTGACAATTCGATGCTCGCGCATTTATAAAAGCGGTAAAATACAAAGAGCGCATTCTATACTTATCTTATCAACATGTCTGTGAAAATCCAACGGAATGAAAAGAGACTGAGTAAATGGGTGCAATGAAATGAGGCATTTCATTACGGTCTACAATGTTTGCTAGTATAAATAAAAAATATCACACAATGGACACATTTTAGCGGTTTTTTCTTCATGATTTTCATCGTTTGTGGATATTTTTCCAAGATTAACGTTTTCAGATTTTTTTTATTCAGATCAGGTGGAAAATTCCAGAGGGTCTGATTCTTGTCCAAACTGTTTGCAAGGTTATAAACAGAAGACACTACCAAATGAAAGCGCAATAAATGTATCAACGTAAGATTGGTGGCGTGCACTTTTCAAACTAAGCCACAGCATACCGAAACCAGTGTCAGGTGGACCAACTGAACATAATATACTGAAGGACTTTAAAAACGCACCACCTGCTTAAATGCTAATTTATGTCGAAAATTAGATATTTTCATTATGTGAAAAATAGAATTGACAAGTTCCGTCACTCAGCTTGCATTCAATAAGAAAATCGAAACGCTGTGGCCTGTGATTGCCGTGACGTCGCGATAATTCTGAGACAACTCAAATTCAAAAAGTCACAGAGTACCCATACCTTCCATTTTGAACGAAAAAAAGTTTTCGAACTGATGTTTGTTCTTGAAAGCAAAAGGAAAGACAAAATCAAATCATGAAGTTTTAGGCCTCTGGCAACGTTCATTACGTCTCTATGACGTCATTGATTTTTGAAGTAATTGGCCGTTTATATCATAAGGATCAGGAATAATAAAAAAAAATGTTACCAACATATACTCCTCAATCAGTTGCATAAAAGACAAAAATATCGCGACATACGCGGACGTCACCCGTCTGTTATTGATGTATGAAAATTTACTACTGACGTTGGCAAAGAAACGCTGCGAGTGGGAGTGTAATAAAACGATTTTTTCTGAAAACTTTTGTGTTTTTCCATTTGCTAAGACATCTGGCTACCACCTTAAAGTGTTTGTTTTCAAATTGAATTAAATTCACATTTGTCAGACGACAATTGTTGAAAAACACTTACGTCGATATTACGTCAGAATGAACAGCATGAGCAAATCGAAATCATGGCAAATCATGGTCCATTTTGCAAGAGGATAAAAAAATGATTAAGAAAACATCCTCAAATCAATCATGTGGAAGAGACAGAGAATGTAAAATGGTGCGTTTTTAAAGTCCCTCAGTATACATATATGTAGGGAAATTAAGATTATTACAGATACCTATACACTGCTACATGCATCTTGTAGCGAGAGGAACTGTGCTCAGCTATAGAGATTAGCTAAAATTTGGAAAAATTTAGTTTTCATTCTTTCCAATGATTGACTAATAAAGGCATTTGTTGTTCATGTGCAACAAAATAAGGTTTTTTCCTGCCATGGCCTATATATGGTGTAAATGGAAAATTGATAAATCACTCAGACAATCAAAAGCACCGTGTATTTATCATGTAATTGCACTGTAGCAGACAGCTGGCTCTAACTGTGTGGCTTCTATTACGTCTACCTGTGAATACAGGCGGAAATTATCCGAAGAGGTCAACTCAGGTATTTATTGAATTTATGTTTTCTTAAATTATTCTTTTACTGGCAATAGGTGTGGAATGATAACTAGATTAAAGACAATAAGTATGAAATCCATTTCTGGTACCCTTTAATCTAATACAAACCGTACATACATTTACGTTTGGTTGACACATAATCGAACTTAGTCTTGAAATTCCTTTATTTTTCCAATTTTTAACAGGTGTTTGCGGTGGACAAATTGACAGAATCGGAAGTTCGAGTAGTAGTGACCCGTAAGTACAGTAACAAATGTGAAGATATCTAGTAAATATACAGGTTGGCATGTGCGCCCAAGGCTCAGATCAGACTGCGCATCCACGCAGTATGACCAGAGCCTTTGATGGGCGCTTTATGAGAAGACAAAATGTCGAACGGTTCTTCGAGCGGAAAACTAAGAGTGACCAGATTAGCAGGTGCGCGGACTGATATGAATGTTCGCTGAACGCACGTGCCAACTTGGACCTTGTTGAATGCCGCCTCAAATAATGAATAAAAAACTGATGGCTCAAAAAAAAGCCGGCTTAATTTGAACTAAATTTGGCCAGATACAGTAATGGTATTTAATGAACTTTATTAAAAAGTAGTTCCAATCATACGTTCCATTTTGTAAGAAAATCTCTCTTCGGAGTTTCCGAATGAGTAGGGCACAAACCGGTCTTCTGAGCTACAGAAACTAGCTACACATTTGAAACATTGCATGAAGGAAGATTATTAGTGTAGGCCGCTGTGTCGAAATTTGGGCTTCCGTGGGAATTTTTGGGTAAAAGTGTTTCCTATCGATTTTCCTCTAGAGAAATATATTCCATTTAAGGAAAAAGATGTTTCCAATTTTTTCTTACAGTATTAACGTCACAGTGACGTCACAACGTGACGTACCGTCTTTTCACATGAATCAAACAGCTTTCATCAGCCAGTGCTGTTTACACCTAAAATAATCATTTTAGTGTTGTTTGTTGCGTTGAAGTGGTTGTAAAGTCTATAGGATGACCAAAATGAAAATTTGATTCAACATGGACTTCAATTTTAGGCCCAATTGACGTCAGTTTGATGACTGTATGCAGGAAATAAACATATTGTGTACAGAAATATAATTCAGGAAAATTGTGTGTGCCTTGCCATTACAATCAAATGTTAGCATAAATTAATGTTTCTGGCGAAGCTTTTTGAAACATGTTAGATCTCTGGCCGTTGTAGAGTTTGGCTGTTACAGCATGTTAACTACGTTACCCCTAATACCCCGGCATCCAATTTAGGTTACCTTGCACCCCCCCCAGGACAATTTTTCATGGGTGCCAAATTGTTCATTGGGACCCCCTGGATGGGAAACGAAGGTGTCCTCAAAAAAATTTTGGTTTGGGCTATGTGAAATTGCATGGTTTCTATGCCAACCCATAGCGAATTTGAGAAGGGGGGTCTGCCTATAAAATTACTCATATCTCAGCTGTCACTTATCCTAGACTACTAAACTTAATACCAAATTAAAGCTTAGACATATGCCTAATATCCCCTTGTTGCATATGGAAATTATCTAATTTGCATATTCATAAATATTTATGAAAACATTAAAAATGTGTTTCACGAATGGGGGTATACATACAAGATCAATAATATCTCAGCTGCTTTTAGTTGTAGAGTACTAAAATTTGTACTAAAATAAAGCTAAGACATAGGCCTTTCATTCCATGGTCAAATATGCAATGTACCTTATTTGCATAATTTGCATATTCATGAATATTAATAAAAACACTAAAAAATAAGGGAAAATCATTACAAATATAAATAGGCTGATTTCATCCCAATATTGTCATTGTTGCATGTTTTAATTTAATCAATGTTACAATTTGACAGGTCCAATCATCCAGTGGTCCTATATGAATATTATCTCATTTGAATATTCATGAAAATGCCTGAAAACTTAAAAAAATGAGGGAAAATCACGTAAAAACTATAAGCCTAGGGGAGGGGTTAAGGTACGTTCTATCCTGTACTCCTAGGGCCTTTTAAATTCATGCCAAATTGTTCAGTGGGACAATCAGAATGTGAAATGAAGTTCTCCTCACAAGAAATTAGGTATGGGCTACGTAAAAATGCATGGTTTCCATGGCAACCGCTTATATGATTCTCGAGATTGGGGGGTAGGCCTACAAATTCAATCATATCTAGGGTTCTACTTATCCTAGAGCACTAAAATTGGTGTCAAATTAAAGCTTAGACACATGTCTTTCTTCTTGTGGTCAGATATGTAAATCATCTAATTTGCATATTTATGAATATTAATGAAAACCTACAAAAATGAAGTAAAATCATAAAAAAACAACATAAATGAACATATTTCAGCACAAAAACATCATCAAACCACCATTGTTGCCAGTTTTTATATCCTCAGTGATTCAATTTGATAAGTTCTTTCATCCAGTGGTCCTATATGAAAATTATCTCATGGTCCTATATGAAAATTATCTCATTTGCATATTCATGAATATTAATGAAATCTTAAAATGATGGAAAAAAGCATGGGTAAACTATAGTATGCAACAGGGGTAATCAGACCTAAATTGAACACATCAGACATTGTATTATGGGCATAAATTTGTCCGATAGGACCACTTAAATGTAAAAAAATATTGTCCTCAAAAATAAATGTTATTTGGGTTTTTGAAATTTCATGGTTTCCATGGCAACCCATTATGCTGACTGTAAAGATACTCATATCTTAACAACATCTCATCCTAGATTACTAAACATGGTACCAAACTAATCCCTGGACATAGTAGTTTTATTTGGTAGTTAGATATGCAAATTATCTAATATCCATATTCATGAATATTAATGAAAACTTTAGATATGAGAGATAAAATCTCAGAAAAATTAGGGGGTGTATGTATAAAATTACCAATATTTCAGCAGCTATGCGTCCGAGTGTATCAAACTTGGTGCCAAATCAATGCTTAGACATAGTACATTTACCTTAAGTTCAGCTTTGAAAAATAGTTATCATAAATAATTATGAATTTTAATTAAAACAGAAGAAACAAATGAAAAATCGCGGAAAAATCAAGGGGGTGCACTTTCAAATCTAATAATATCTCAATTGCTAAGTGCCCTAGAGTACCAAAATTGGTTTTAAACTAATGCTAAGACAATAGTATGTTTAACAAATCATCAAATTTTAAAACGGTCATATTATAATATTCATGAATATTGATGAAACCATGAGCATTTTGAGAATAATATTTGAAAATGAAGGGGATATACCTACAAAATTACTCATATCTCAGCAGCTTATGGCCCTTACGTAGCAAACAAGGTGCCAACTTATTGCTATGATACAGTCCTTTATCTCAATGGTTATATTTGCCAGTTGTCGCATTTACATATTCATGAAAATTAATATAAACATTAGAATAAAGAGAAAAATCGCCAAAAATGAATGGGGTATACCTACAAAATAACCAATATCTTAGCTGCTAATTGGCCTAGAGTAGCAAACAATATACTTAATTTAAGTCTATGCATAGCAGATTTACCTAGTGGGAAGATATAAGAATTAACTAATTTGTTTAATATCAATATTAATAAAAAAAACTTTAAAAATACAAGTAAAAATTGTATACAAATTGATAGCAGTGTAGTTACAAAATAACTCATATCTCAGCTGTTATAAATTTTATACTTTTTTCTTTTACTCAATTTTACTTAGGAATTTGCTGTTTGATATGGTACCAAGCTTGTTACTATTGGGCAATTGGAAGCCAATATATGAATCACTTTGTAGCTATACCCCCTTAATTTTCCTGTATTTTCTCTTAATCTCTCATGTTTTCATCAATATTCATGAGAATTTAAATTTGATGTGTTATGAATTGGATCATTTTGGTAAACATGTTGTGTCTATGCATTGACTTAAAATCAGGTTTGGCACTATTGGGCACTTAACTACTGAGATATGAGTAATTTTGGAAGTGCACCCCCTTGATTTTTGCCGCAATTTTTCTTTCATTTCTTCTGTTTACATTAAAAATCACGAATATTCATGATAAATATTTTTCATGTTATACCTTATGGTAAAAGTACGATGTCTAAGCATTAAATTGGAACTAGGTTTGATACACTGGAACACATGGTAGGTGAAATATTTGTCATTTTATATATACATCCCTTAATTTTTCTAAGATTTTTTCTTTAATTACAAAACTTTTCATTAATATTCATGAATATGCAAATGAGATAATTTTCATATAGGACCACTTGATGAAAGAAATTATCAAATTGAATCACTGAGGATATAAAAACTGGCAACAATGGTGGTTTGATGATGTTTTTGTGCTGAAATATGTTCATTTATGTTGTTTTTTTTATGATTTTACTTCATTTTTGTAGGTTTTCATTAATATTCATAAATATGCAAATTAGATGATTTACAAATCTGACCACAAGAAGAAAGACATGTGTCTAAGCTTTAATTTGACACCAATTTTAGTGCTCTAGGATAAGTAGAACCCTAGATATGATTGAATTTGTAGGCCTACCCCCCCATCTCAAGAATCATATAAGCGGTTGCCATGGAAACCATGCATTTTTACGTAGCCCATACCTAATTTCTTGTGAGGAGAACTTCATTTCACATTCTGATTGTCCCACTGAACAATTTGGCATGAATTTAAAAGGCCCTAGGAGTGCAGGATAGATGTACCTTAACCCCTCCCCTAGGCTTATAGTTTTTACGTGATTTTCCCTCATTTTTTTAAGTTTTCAGGCATTTTCATGAATATTCAAATGAGATAATATTCATATAGGACCACTGGATGATTGGACCTGTCAAATTGTAACATTGATTAAATTAAAACATGCAACAATGACAATATTGGGATGAAATCAGCCTATTTATATTTGTTATGATTTTCCCTTATTTTTTAGTGTTTTTATTAATATTCATGAATATGCAAATTATGCAAATAAGGTACGTTGCATATTTGACCATGGAATGAAAGGCCTATGTCTTAGCTTTATTTTAGAACAAATTGTAGTACTCTACGACTAAAAGCAGCTGAGATATTATTGATCTTGTACGTATACCCCCATTCGTGAAACACATTTTTAATGTTTTCATAAATATTTATGAATATGCAAATTAGATAATTTCCATATGCAACAAGGGGATATTAGACATATGTCTAAGCTTTAATTTGGTATTAAGTTTAGTAGTCTAGGATAAGTAACAGCTGAGATATGAGTAATTTTATAGGCAGACCCCCCTTCTCAAATTCGCTATGGGTTGGCATAGAAACCATGCAATTTCACATAGCCCAAACCAAAATTTTTTTGAGGACACCTTCGTTTCCCATCCAGGGGGTCCCAATAAACAATTTGGCACCCATGAAAAATTGTCCTGGGGGGGGTGCAAGGTAACCTAAATTGGATGCCGGGGTATAACATTTTATAACAAATATAATATATAAAAGGTTGTTAAGGTAGTACCTGAATATCCAAAAAGGCTCAACTTTCATGTAATATACAAGAACCTTTTATTCCCTACATATAATTATGTTTATAAAAGTTATTAGGGCCCATTGTGTCACTAATGTTACATTTAAACTACCCCATGTAAAACCATTGAAATGTTGTTAATAGGTTCATTAAATAAGCTTCTCATTTAACATTCATGTTTTAAATATATATTCCAAATGACAAGTAATGGGTCATTTTATAACTGCAAGCAGCTGGTTTTTATCACAAAAACCTTAAGAGTTATAAACTACTTAACTTTAAAACCCTGAATAACATGTTAAATGTATGAATATTTTCATTCTAAAATTTAGCATGTGATGCTATATGAAAACCTTTAAACACCATATTTGAGCTTTATATTGAAATTCAAAAGTAAAAGGCTGTACTCAACATAGTGTCTGGTGTAAACTATCATTTTGTTATTTGTGTGACAATATGTTACGTATATTACAGCACTCACGATTGTTTATACATTGCTTAACTCCTTAAATTATACACCATATGGTATTTTATATCATTTCATAAAAGCTAGTAAGTATGATCAGGAAATACAATCATACACTGTAAACCAACCTACGGTATTGTGAGGAAGGGCCACAGAACACTTATAGTCACAAGACATCAGGCACAATTTAAGTCAAGCAACCATCTCTATCTTTCCCATCAATGTGATCACAACACTAGAAGGACATAAAGTGCTGAGTAACAAAAAGGACCAAACTAACACAACAACACAAACAATAGGAGCAACAATAAATAATGAATAGTCAACAATAGAACCACTGCCTTAGAATGGACAACTTCCCAAGCCACTGGGGGCGGGGGATTAAATGCACCTACGTCCAAGATCCTGTTGTTGTTATAGCACAACAACTGCTTAGCTGGTATGGAAAAAACTGATTGTTTTTGTTATAGATATCCAGATTCCAGTTTGTCTGAAAAAATCAATTCATATTAAGTTAGGATTAATTATTCATGCAACAATTGCAAAATAGTGTATATTTTAACTTTTTATATCTACAATAATGATTTGCCCAAAATAATATATTTTGATACTAATTAGCAAATAAAATGGAAGAGAAATCAAAGTTTACTTGAAATAATTCTTATCAGTTGTTCAAAAACAATCATTTTTGTAACTTTAACTTTAGTTGTTCAAATAATGGGTAAACATATTCAGTTACGTTACATGATAAGGCTAAATTCTATGTATCCATGAATATTTAGGGTTAATTTACCATAAAATGATACTAAATGTTTTGAGGGAGGTAGTCAGATCTTATGCATCATAACCGTCTCTGATCAGTTATAGTTTAAAGAGAATGTCACCAAATCAATCTGTATCCTGGCTTCTAGTTGCGTATGAAGATGGCGAGGCATTACTTAAGGTTTTAAATTAATTTAAGTTTACATTCAGCATATATTTCGTTGTTCAATTAACGAAACTGTCAATCACATTAACTTTGTACTTCTGATCACTTGCTCAACCAACAATGGGAAAATTGGTTATATCGGTGAGTTTTACTCTGTGGCAATGTCCACATTAGATATGATCATATCCAAGGAAACAGGTCATTTGTTACTTCAATACCAATTTAAGCAAAAAAAAAATCAACTTTATCAGCCAAAATTATTTCCAGCCAAATTTGACCAGGTGACATTAAAGTTATTGTGAAATAGATTTTACAATTTTCTGATAGAAAAGAGAAATATTTAATAAGAAAGTGCAGTCAAGTGATCTAACTTAATTTTAGCAATGCATACTTATATACCTGAACAGACTGTGACTTTGGCAAAATATTACAGGAACCTTATAAACATGGTAAAGGGAATAATAACAAAGAGTTTTATGTGTATTGATGTTTAGAATAAATTGTTAATTCACCAGGATATTGATTCAAAGAAACATGCAACAATGTCAACTGCTCGAGCAAAACAACATTAAGAGTACAATCTACTCAGTATTATACTGACGCCAAATACAGACTTACTTGCAAAGTACCAAAATCAAATGAGCTTGTTCCTTCTATTGTTTATGTTAGTACAGTTAATTTATTTTGCTTTATTGGAAATATGCATTGAATTAATTGGATGTATTTCTGTATCAATAATGTTCACATTTGGTTGACTAAATATCAAAATGATATTATCTGCAACAAAATTCAATTGCAAGGCTAAATCTAATTGATAGATTAATGTAAAACAAATTAACCAATAATTTTTTTAGTCCATGAATTTAGCAATGGCTGTTTTAAACGTATTATATTAGCAATGTCAGGGAGTTTTTTCTGGGTGATAAACCTATTTATTTCAAATGTATGACTATAATGAACCATAAAGAACTAATTTTGTTCTGTTTCTATGCTTCACACAATTTTAGAACCAGCCAGAATAGATGATAAGTGTAATACTCTCCTTAAAATCATCTTGTTATAAATGGGATTGTGACCTCACGAAACTAGACATCATTCAGATATAAAGCGATTATAGCCATAGGAATAGGCTTGGCGTGTGTCATATGTGAGTTGAAAGTGGTTAATTTAAAAAAAAAACAACACTTCAGTTCATTTTTTCAAAAAGACAAGGATAAATGCCTCAATTTTCACCTATGTCTGAAATAACTTACAATTTTAACGAATTCTGGGTAAGGTTTTTGTCTTTGAATGGTATCAATATAATTGTTGTAATCACTGGCTGGCTTAAACAATGGTTGATAGATCTTGCTAACTTAAAACTATTTCATGCTTAATTCTATTGTGTCATCTAAAATGAGGTGAAGTAAGTGACAAAAATTGTGTTTTTATATATTATTTAATGTATAAAAAGAAGCAAATATATTCCCCCCTGGAGGTTGGTACTATGTATTATTTTGTTGTTGTTATATTTATTTTGTTGTCTGTAATGAATACAGTGAATGTCGCTTGTTCTAATCAGACTCATTTTGTGTATGTTTGGGACTAAAGTACTGCCGCATTAATAAGAAACGCGAAGAATCGACTTTAAGTGCATCTGTTCACGTCATTTTCTCTTGAACTTTTCGATATGCAGGTAGAAAAAGCTGCAGTATTTTTCGACAAAATTGTCAACCTGGTGTTTTTGCTGTGTTTTTCTGTAATTAGATGGAGTTTTGGCATATTTTTGGTTCTTTTCAACGGGGGAGTATTACTGTTGGTAGAATGGACATAAACTGACCCAGTTTATTAATAATATGTAACGGTTGACTGAATCATTCGATGTCGTTCAGGTCAGTAATCGCCTTATAGGTTATATACTGAACATAGGTGAAAACGCTACACCTGTATTGTTTGCCATTTATATGCAAAACGATGCACGCCAGTAAAGCAAATAAAATGTATCTGAATGTTCAAAGACTGGGTTATGCATAAAAGTAAAAGCTTTACGGATGTTTTCCAGAGGAAACACATGAAAGCAATTTAAATAAGACAGGGGTCCAATTTTTCAGGTTACAAATTTGAACACAAATTTCACATAGTTTAGGCCTTCAGAAGTCCACTGCCAACCAGATCCGACTGAACGAAATGGTAGTCTAGACATATGGCAACCAGAAATGTGAATGACTTATAAAAAATGTGAGCGTCTGTTTATATGTGCCTTGTTGTCACCTGCTGGGAAAGGGCTGACCTCTTGGCTCTCCTTTGTAGTGTCCAACTGTGAGTTTGTCACTTTCCCATTGGTATCCTGGGCCAGGTGTGGTACTTGATTGTATCGATTCCTGATCTTTGCACCTTTACTTACTTTGATCATTAAAATCAATCTTAGAAAGCGGAGTTTTCATCAAATTGGCCAAACTTGAAATGTTATCACTGAAATCTCCATAGGAAAATCAATGTGTTATTGCATCTTAGTCTGAGAATATTAATGGTCGAGAAATGGTAGGAACAATATGCTGATAGGTCTACCTGATTTGGCAAAATAAAATCGGAAATTGTGATAAATCCAAGATTACCAAACATTTAATATTCCATATTTGTTTTCGTCAAAGGGAAACAATTTACATTTTTTTTACAAATTTGATAATTCGAAATTGATTTGTGCGCTTGTTTCGAGTGATAAGTCAGTTTTCTTGTGTTTTAATGCAACACAAGTATGACAATTCTGATAAAAGTAACAATCTTTTTTGCACATTCGAAATGGCATAATTCAGTGAATAAAACTTTAAACACAAACGGGAACATAACTCAAACATCAAAAGAGACATATCGGTTGAGTTTCGACGAGTAGTTTGCTGGATGTCTGGAAAACATTAAGCTTTAGTAAATGCTTTTCGTCCAATGCTTTCTCACAAAATATAGAATTTTGTAGTATAGCGTTTGCACTTCTTTTCAGTGTAGCATAAAGAGAGTATCATACATATAAAGTACTGCTGCATAAATTAGAATTATCGCAATAACGACTTAAGATGTACGTTTTCAATTTATATCACCATGAGCATTCAATAATCGTGAATAATTACAGGCAGAATTTTGACAAATGTTGCCTGGTATTACCGGTAATTTTTGCTCTAATACTTCTGATGGTGGAATTTGGGCATTTTATTCCACTTATTTGGAACTTGAGTGCTACCATTGAAAGAATGTATGTAAACAGCTCAAATTAACTAATTACAGAAAATGAATGATTGACTATAAAAATTACATATGTAGTTGATGTTTAGGCCATTTACCGCTGTAAAAATTGTTTTATAAAACTGTCCATACTAGCCACATCACATGCTTTGTAGAAAATGTCCTTACAAATATAGCAAGCAGTATTTACCCAGATCAAACTGATCGTATTCTATCAGTTGGCTCTGGGTCTACGCTGATTGACTGAATGACAGTGCTTAAAAATAAAACTGACTTGTACAAAGCAATCACGCTTTTAAAATGTGTGATGCTTTTGACACTTACCTGTAGAAATATAAGTACAAATATATAGGCCGTCGCATGCCTGTAACACCGTTTAAATTCCCCCCACTTTTCAGAAAGCCTAAAAATGTCGAAAAGCCCAAGAGATTAGGGGTCAGGGCAGTGGTAGGAGATTCTTCAAACAATTTTCTTCTGACACTGTAGGATATTCTAAATCCAGTTTTGAGCTTTATATTTGGAAAAACGCAAGTAATAAAATAATATTCCAGATTTTCGCGTTTCTTATTATTGCGGCAGGACTATAGCGCTACATTTATCTGTATACATTGGTTTACGTGACTCAATTTGTTCTTAAGTTTTTTGTACATGCCGTTACATATCACAGTTACCATTTAGCGCATATTCGTCTAAAGGGATACAGTTCACAAAAGTCAATAGACTTCCTTGTGAATCCCTTTTGTATAAACTTGTAACTATTCATTTTAGTGCTTGTGATTTTGCTATTGTGTATTTAAACAAAGAAATAAAATTTAAACCAAATATATGAGTGTCAGTGAGATAAAAGATATAATGTAAGCATTAAATACATTTGATCAAATACACCGACTTGATATGATGACACTTTATGTGATTTAGGCTCAAATTATGTCCCATAATCATTAATGCTTTGTTGATATTTTCAGTTAATTGCAATTAAATGGCAGCAAATCAACCACTAGCAGTTCTGTTTTTGCTTTAACATAATATATACTGACCCTCACTTCCAACGCAAAATGTTTCAGGAATGTAACTTTACTGACGTCATTTTTCTTGGACTGACATCATTCTGAAGGTAATGTAACATCTGAGTTAGGGTCTATTCTCTAAATACAATGTGTCGCCAGTAATTTTACCGTAATTGATCAAACAGTACATGTTTATGCAAGCTGGAATTCATAGTACTCAATTTTCAAACCCTAAATAAGTCCAAAATTGGTACATCACTGTGTGACGTCACCATGACGTAAAACAGCAAGAAAAAATAGGAAACATCTTTTTTTTCTATTAAACAGTATATATTTTTCTACAACAAAATGTATGTTTGACACTTTTACCCAAAAATGCACACGGGATTACACAGCGGCCTACACGTCATTTTTCCTATGATGGCGTCATTTTGACGTTAATGTAACCTGTATATAATTCTGAATTAGTGTTTATTTTCTGTAAACAACATGTTGACAGTAATATTATCACAGCTGATCAAATAGTACATGTTTTTCGCGCTGATATTTAAAGTATTAGATCTTCAAGCCTTAAATAGCCGAAAATGGGTATGTCATTTTGTGACGTCACCGTGACGTTAAAACAGCAAAAAAAAAATGGAAACATCTTTTTTCTTAAACAGAATACATTTTTCTACAAGAAAATATATATTTGACACTTTTACCCAAAAATTCCCACGGGATTATATAGCGGCCTACACTATATGTATTATCCTCTCTACAGAAACGAAACAAAGGGCACAGATCAAGCTGTACAGAAGCGCAAACTAGTCTGTGTCATTGCTGTTTGCATGTAACAAAGTCAGGATTTCTTGCGATGATGCCATATAAGCCTAGCGTCCTTTTTGTAGGACGTAGGAAAATAGTGGAGACCCAGACCAGACGCCGCAGAAAGCGGCCTCTGATCAGGGTCTCCACTGTTTGCTTGCAAAATGTTCTATTAAAATTTGAGTACAAATGAAAAATACCACCCAACATCCCTTAAAACAGGAAATGACTGTTCCAACTGATAACGGTGGGACATTCCATTCGGCTTAAAAGATACGTCTCACCAACGTTCTGGGTGCTCATTTTGGTGCAACATCTCAAGGACTTAAGTTAAGAGTGCGTTACGGAAATTTATTTTTCTTATTTATCAAACAAAACATATGTTGAGGGTACTCAAAAGAACCGTCTCAATGAGACGGTTCTTTTGAGCACCAAACACATATGTTAGAACTGATGGGTAAGAAAATATTTACAATTTCACAATGAAAAATGTTGTTTATCTATACCTGTGATCTCATCAATGTTAATGCTGTTGAAAAGATATATCCTATCTATGTTCTGGTCTTAAATGGGCTAATATTGTACATTGTATATCTTTTGCAGATATTTTACGGTCTATCGTAATACACTTTATGTCATAGGCGGAGTTATATCACTAATTTCTTTCCTTTGTACGGCCATGTATTGCTTGGAGTATCTAAGGGATCGAAATCGAACACCAGGGTAAGCTCATAACTTGTTCTAACGATGAAATTATCAAATGAAGCTACGAGTATTATTCAGCTATTCGGTCACTGTATCGGCCCGTGGTATGCAATGTCCCGGTCTCTTGTAAAGCTAACGGAGATATAGGAACCGGTTGGGGGCGTGGCTAGACATTGACCTAATAGTTGATAATATGTTATGCTGGCAATATCTACCCTTGGTCATAATACAATACTTAAGGATTGAAATGCAGATTTTAGCTTGCACTGGATGATGCAAAACATTAGGCTTTTTAATGTCTGTGAAGCCCGAAGGGCTTCTCGGAGACATTAAAACGCTAATGTTTTGCATCATCCAGTGCAAGCTAAAAATCTGAATTTCAATCCTTATATTTACATTTTATATTATTAATCAAACATACTTAATTACCTTCCACCCAAATTCGCTGGTAATCCTTGAAAAATGAAATATTTTAATTGTAACGGAGGTGTTGGAACAGCCAGCCAACGAAAGTTCTGTACATAACGTCGTAGCGATACGTGAATGACGTCACGCAAATGTTGATAAACAAAGAAAGCTATTGGTTGACGTTGACGTTACTCCACCTAGAGGCGCGACATAGACCACGTGACTGCTCAATGTTTTGCATCGAGAAATGCAAGCAGCTAGGAATTACGGTTTCATCTAAGGCAGCTACATTGCGAATGTAAATATACTGCAATATGAGTCAGTGCATTAGATTTCCAACAATGCGGCATTTTGACATTTGTAGACTCGGACGAGCCTCTGCAGCCTCCTGTTTAGCTTAGAAGCTCCAAATGGGGTACAGTCAGTAGCTTAACAATCATAAAATACTCAAGCAACTAGCAAAGGCTCTGATCAGACTGCGCGTATGCGCAGGCTGGTCTGAGCCTTTGCTGGTCGCACATACCAAATTGTTGGAAATCTCATGCCACGGCTCATATACAGTATATAATACACATATTTTACGGATCTACAGGAAGATAATAAAGAGTGTTATAGGTATACAAAATTCGAAAAGTACAGAACATGCATATGTTTCACATTTTGAAAATCTTAAGCGATTGTAACAGAATACAGTCGATTCTCGTTAATTCGAAGTCTTTGGGAGTAGAAGTTATTTCGAATTTTCAGTAGTTCGATTTTTAGGGTGGTAGACATAAAAATGCATAACCAATATAAGTATTTTTTTACGTGAGTCACCCAATAAGTTCTGACAATCGTCTCATATCTCAGAAATTGTTATTGAAATCAGAATTCTATTACACACTGCATGTAGCCATGAGTGTTACCTGATAATGCTTAAAATTTGGAGTTTTTATCACAACCTGATCTTAAACAATACAATTTTGTAAACAACATTGTGAGAGCCCATGGCCACAAAAATCACATTTTAACTATTTTTGCTGGGGGTAGAGTTAGTTATTTTAAAAATTATATTAGTGGTTGGTGATGTTGTCTGAAAACACAATTGGCCCATAAAAGCAAATACCACAATGTCATTAACCTATTAGCTTTGAACGGGTTTTAACGACCCCGAGGGGTCTACATGTAGCAGATGTTTGTGTATCAGCAAACTTGCATGTAAGATCGTTATTTGAGAAATAGATCAGCGCTAGCAGTGAATTGTTGAGTAATAATTCACTGTTTGGAGGTCAGTTGTAAAGAAGATCAAATCACGAGCGCGCAGCGCGAGTTATTTATCTTCGTACAACTGACCGACAAACAGTGAATTATTACTCAACAATTCACGCACTGGGGCTGATCTATTTCGATTCTAACACAAAATAAACGACGAAAACATATTTGAAATCTTAAGCTTCTTCCAACTTTCCGCCATTGCACTGAAGAACTCCCGCCAATACTTAGACTACGTCGCCATGTCGCATACGTTTACATGTATTTGTAACGTTTTTCAAGCGTAAAAACGACGTTACACCGTCTAACGTCATGAATTTCGTCATTTTCCAGTAACAAATGACGTCAGCTAGCACGTACTTTCCTCGCGATTTCAAAACTGTGAATTATTGTTTGATATATCACACTTTTTTAGCATTGGCTCTATAGGCGAGATGTGTTAGAATATTGCATAAAGTCATTTTGTCACTTGAAAACTTTAGAAAACGCTTTTGTATTACTATAATTGCGCGCAATAGCATGAATAATTCGTAGGTTTTGAAAAAGCCTGTTCCAGAGTAAAGATTTACGTCTTTCTAACGTCACTAAATAACGTTCATTTCTATGCACGTTACTGCTATGACGTCAATTTTTGTGACGGCCCAGAATGCGTATAATGTTAAGTACAAAAGCGTGCATTAACATCACGTGAATCGCCTGATTAATACATAGGTTTTTGCGGGTTCAAACATGTCTGTTAATAGCGTGCGACACGGCTTTTTATGCAAAATTAAAGGGATCACACATGTTTTTTCATTCATTAACATTTGCCGGGCCCCGAGGAAGCTGTTTGAACACGAGGCCAAGTGCCCAAACATCTCCCGAGGGACCCGGCGATTGTAAGTGCAATGAAACAAACATCTGATGTATGATCGTTATTCTTGCATATTTTACCTTATTCCAACCAAATTAGCACTCAAAACGCTGTTAACACATTAAATATCCTTTTTCTTAAACTGGATTTCTCTTAACAAAACGCGTCGGCCGTCATAACGTCATCGCAACGTTTTCGCGAACAAAAGCATCAGCAAAATGATCAGTCTTGTCCGCAACGCTTTCTGTATATAACGTCATGTACATAACTCAGGGCTCATTTTAAGTATTTTCAAATTTAAACCCATGTTCAACATGTTCAAACAGCACGTGAATCTCCTGATTTGAACATGGATTTTCGTTCATTTGACAAAGGGTTAAAACAGCTATAGGAATAGTATCTATGCAAGAATATAGGGATCACAAATGTTTTTTCATGCATTAACACTTGCCGGATCCCGAGGATGCTGTTTGAACACGAGGCCTAAAGGCCGAGTGATCAAAAATCTTCCGAGGGACCCGGCAAATGTTAATGCAATGAAACAAACATATGTGATCTTTATTCTTGCATATTTTACCTTAATCCAACCCAATTCGCACCCAAAACGCTGCTGAAACGTTAAACTGTCCATTTTCTTACACTGGATTTCTCTAAACAAAATGGCGCTGGCTGTCCATTTTCGAACTTCATAACGTCGCCACAACTTCATAACCGTACGCAACGTTTTCGTGAACAAAAACATCGACGAAATGATCAGTCTGGTCCGTAACGCTTTCCGTATGTAACGTCATGCAAATAATACAGGGCTCATTTTACAGACCCATGTTCAAACGGCACGTGAATCTCCTGATTTGAACATGTATTTACGTTTATTTGACAATGGGTGTAAACAGAATAGACATATATGCAAGAAAAGTGGTTTATCGATTTAATTGCATGGCGTTATTTCACTTCCAAACGCGACGTCATATGATAAAATTGTTAACAAATAACTTATGACACAATGTACAATAACTATGCTAATGTTATTTCAATTTAAAAAAAAAGAATGATAAAAAAAAAGTTGGAATTTTCATCGAACGTGCTAAAAGAATAATTTAATGTTGATAAGAAAAGTACAGCCCCGCCCCACCTGCATACATCTTACAAATGTAAAAATCTACCTATGATCGCAAAACAACAAAATTTAATACGTCATTCGTTGCCGCCCCACCTGCATACATCTTACAAATGTAAAAACTACCTATGATCGCAAAACAACAAACAGTTATTCGATGCCGCCCCACCTGCATACATCTTACAAATGTAAAAATCTACCTTTGATCGCAAAACAACAAATACGTTATTCGATGCTTTACTATAAAAATTAAAATCCTATAATTATAATATGATACATTACGTCACTATTTTGCTTTCTTTACTTTATGATTGTCGCCTAATATTGATCAAATATGTATCAAATCAAAATTCGATACACCCCACACCTCAGCATTTAGGACGGACTATTACAACTGAGGTTGTCTTTAATGCTATTTTACAGTATTCCAGGAGTTGTTATACGCAGAATTGGAGAATTACCCAGCAATTCTCAGCCGTCAAATTCAAGAGAGATACGACTGATGGTTCTGCAGCCTGAAAGCCGTGTTAGCAATACTGCACCACCTGCCAACAACGATATGGATCAACCAATATTTAATTTTCAGAGTGAAGTAAGAAGACTAGTTCCCTAAATACGTCAAGGTAATTATAAGTTGATATACCCCTTTGTATTCTGATGGATTTTACCATACATATTGATACAATCAGTATGGGACTTGATTGTATCGATTCCTGATCTTTGCAACCTTACTTACTTTAAGGGATCACGGGTAGCATTTTCCAAATTATTATGTTTTTCTTTCCCCGAAAGGTTGTTTTAATCATAGCAAACATTGCAGACCCTGGTGAAATGCAGCATAATGCTGCATTTCATCTGGCTCTTCACTGTTTGCCAAAATACCAGTTTATGGTTTCCAGTAAACAAAGGGTTAACTTCAAACATTAATTTGGAATAGCTGCACACACTGTTATGTACTGCCTTAATCAATGCTCCTTTGTTTTGAGAAGCGAATGCTCTTTTGAGACCTGTGTCCGAGTTTTACTCAAGTATCAAAAGCTGAGTTGGTGTAAGCGTACACTTATTATGTAATTTGTGCCGTGAGTTGGTTTTCAGTGTGATTGTGGCATTTCCTTGTCATACGCACATACTTTTTGAGGTACATGTTTCTTAAATGATGCATTGTAAACGCATTGACTTAAACGTGTATGCTATTGCTGCAGATAATCTACGGTTCTATACATGTGCAATAGAACTGAACACAGCTATCAGAAAGGTGACACAAAGACTAGTGGCAGCTCATTTTTCACCAAATTTGGTGTTTGTTTGTTTTTTGTTGTATGATTTGATTCTTTACGTCCCATCAATGATCTTTCAGTAATGTAGGAACGGATCTTCCTGGGTTGAACCAGGACTAAGCTAGGATAAATGTGTCTTGCTCAAGAACCACAACATGCGTATTTTTGCAAACAGTGAATACCCAGATGAAATGCCGCATATTCATCAGGGTCTACACTGTTTGCTAAGACACAAAATATCTTCAGAGAAAGAAAAACAACAACACTAATTTTATTTGGAAATTATAACCTGTGACCCCTCGATATATACAATGGACCATGCCAAGTTTATTGTATCAAACTAGAAGGAAGAATCCAAGAAGGGTTCAACGAGTATACGTCGTACCATGCAATAAATCACGCGAGATATTTAATTATTGTCAAATGTTTCAAAGTGTTTACGCTCTTGAGAAACTGTGGGGATGCAATAAGCTGGTCTGAGTCGTCGCTGGTCAGTCAAATGCTGACTCAATAGCGTTTCATTCCTTTTCTTAAAGCCAGGAATAAACGCCATAACATGCAATTACCGATCATGTCTGCAGCTGCACCTTTCTCAATTTTCGTGTCATATACATAGAGAATACTAGGTGAATGTCTCTTTATATCAACTTTACCAGGCAAGGCTTTGAGAACGTATCTTGAATCGTAAGGCTCTGCCAAGCGATTCAATATGCATTCTCAAAGCCAAGCCTGCTAAACTTGATACCAAAAGACTTGGACTCTGGTACTCTATTTATCACTATTTCATTGATTCCCTCTTCAAAAAGGCCATCTTGTCCTACCAAGGGTTGCGATTGTCTAATATAAAGTGGAAAGGTATATCCCAACGAATACTTCCCTTGTGAAGCTGCAAAAAGGCGAATATGACCAAATTATCGATGTTTGCTCCTATTTAACGTAATGGACGTCATTTACAGTGCAATGTCACGTTGAGTTGATAAAGATAACTCCAGTGAGATAGTCAACGTTTATCAGGTCAAGATACAACAGCACAGTTAACATATATTAGCCTATTGTCCATTTATGGGACATGGGCAAACAGTGCAGACACAAACCTGGAAACCTTGATACCAAAAGACGTGGACTCTGGTATTCTAGATTATCAGTATACCATTGGTCCTCTTCTTCAAAAATGCGATTATGATCTAATTATCGATGTGTGCTCCGAGTCAACGTAATTGACGTCTTTTACAGTGCAATGTCAAGTTGAGCTGATGCAGATAACTGCAGTGAGATAGACAACGTTAATAAATGTGCAACAATGCAGTTAATGTGAGAGGTAACTAATAATTAGAGAATACTAGTGAGTGTCTTTTGATATCAAGTTTACCAGACAAGGCGTTGAAAACGCTTGTTGACATCGCGCGGCTTGATGAGCGATTCAACATGCGTTCTCAAAGCCGAGCTTGGTAAACTTGATATCAAAAGACGCAAACCTTGTATTCTTTTTATCAGTTTACCCATTGCTTAACTCTTCAAACTAGCGATTATGACGTAATGTTCGATTTTTGCGTTGAATCAGCGTCATTAGCGACGTCGTTCAAAAAGTGCAACGTCACCATGACCTGGTAAAGGTACATGACGTATGATAGACAACGTTAATCAGGCAACGTGCAGGCAATGCAGTTAATATGAGATGTAACTGATAAAACTCAAACATCGACACATTTCATTTGAATTTGCAATAAGTGTCATCTGATGGGCTTGTCTTTTTTTATTATCTTTTTTACAGATTGTCGCCAGGACTAAACAGCCAAGTGAATACAGATACAGACAATTAAGAGCGATTCTCTGTAAATATGGAGCAAAGTTTTTCACGCATAGTCTCAGATTTCAACGAAACTTTCTGTACTTGTTTGTTTTCATCCAAAACCAAATCATTCATGCTTAATTCTTTAATTTTTACTTCCGTTGCCATGGTAACCAAATCCAAAGTTTTTGACCAAAAAGTGCCCAAAAATCACTGAAAATAGACATAAATTGCACAGTTGCAACTTCTAGAATAAGTAAGTCTTGAACTTGTGACAACTTGTACTCCATATTATTGCTTTATGTTACGTCAAGGAGGGTCTGGTAATTAAATTTGGTATTTCTGTCTTGTAGCAATTGTATCAGAAAAGTGGGTGGGGTAACAAGGTACTCAAATTTGTCATTTTTCGACATTTTTGAACTAATTTTGTTGCAAGCCGCGGTTACCCGGAATAATGTACATGCTTTAGTAAGACAAACCTAGATATAATTTGTAATGAATTGGAAAAAAATGTTTGGGAAGTTACCGTCTTCTTATCGTAACCATGGCAACTATGATGCCACCGTCTCAAAAAGCCAAAATAGACAAATGCAGCTTATAAGGCGTTTTTCTATTGCAGAACATGAAGTCATCTGGCACAATCAACAATTAAATGTTGCAATAATGCTTATATTTTGCTTTTGTGACAAATTAGTGGTGCAAGGGCCTAAAGGGGACCTGATAATAGCCCTTTTAGAGGTCTACATAGGGAAAAAAGCCTTTTTTAAAAAATAAAACATGCAAAACTCATGTATAAGAAGTGTAGAAATAACATTAAAATATGTATAAGTCATTAATCTTATAGCTAGCATTTTATTAAAAGATATAGGGTGTTGTACCAATATATGAAGCCCAAAAGGGGTTCAAAAGGGGGTAAATGAGGCGTCAAATTTTTTGACCAAATAGTGCCCGAAAATCAGAAAAAATAGACATATATTGTGCTTATGCAAGTTTTAGAATGAGAAACTTTTGACCTTGTGATTACTTGTACTTAGCAGTATTGCTCAATGTGAATACATGGAGTGTATGGTTTACAATTTTAGTAATTCTGTCAAAAAGCAATGGTTGCAAAAGTGTGGGTGGGGTAACAATGTACATAAATATGGTAATTTTCTACATTTTTGAAACCATATGATTGCAAGTCGGGGTTACTTGGAAAGGTTTGCACACTTTAGTAAGACCAAGCTAAATATGGTCTGTAATTAACTGAAAAAAATTGAGGAAGTTACCACCTTCTTATCGTTACTATGGCAACTCTGATGCCACCGTCTAAAAAAAGCCAAAATGGACAATTGCAGCTTATAAGGCGTTTTTGTATTGCAGAACGTGAAGACATCTGACACAATCAACAATAAAATGTTGAAATAATACTTATATTTTGCTTTTTGACAAGTAAGTGGTGCAAGGCCCTAAAAGGGACCTGATAATAGCCCTTTTAGAGGTCTCTGTAGGCAAAAAAACACACTATTTTGTAAAAAATGCCAAACTCATGTATTAGTAGCGTAGAAATTACATTAAAATATTTTCAAGTCATTGATCTAATAGCTATTTTTTTATGAAAAATAAATATAGGGCGTTGTCTCAATTGAGGGGTCGAAAATGGGCTCAAATGGGAGTAAATGAGGTGTCATTTTTTTTACCAAATAGTGCCCGAAAATCAGTAAAAATAGACATACATTGCGCAAATGCAACTTTTAGAATGAAAAATTTTGACCTTAGGTTAACTTGTAATAGGCAGTATTGGTCAATGTGAATACAAGGATGGTATGGTTAATAATTTTGGTAATTCTGTAATAAAGCAATGTTGCAAAAAGTGGGTGGGGTAACAATGTACTAAAATATGGCAGAGAATCAGTAGAAATAGACATACTTTGCGCAAATGCAACTTTCAGAATGAAAAATTTTGACCTTAGGTTAACTTGTAGCAGGCAGTATTGCTCAATGTGAATACAAGGATGGTATGATTAATCATTATGGTAATTCTGTCATATAGCAATGTTGCAAAAAAGTGGGTGGGGTAAAAATATACTAAAATATGGCAGTTGTTGACATTTTTGAAAGCACATTGTTGCAAGTCAGGGTTACTTGGAAAGGTTTACAAACTTTAGTAAGACCAAGCTAAATATGGTAAATAATACATTGAATTTTTTTTTTTAGGAAGTAACCATCTTCTTACCATAACCATTTTAAAAAGCCAAAATGGACAACAACAGTATGAAGGTCCTTTTTGTATTAAAAACAAAAAAAACATCTGACACAATAAAAAGTAAAATGTTAAAATGATACTCACATGTTACTTTGTTGACAACTTGATAATAGCCCCTTTAGAGGTTTATATAGGTAAATTGCTAATTTTAATCGAAAATGCCTAACTTCTATATGTGTAGCATACAAATGTCATCAAAATATGTTTGGGGCATTTTACTAATAGCTAGCAGTTTAGAAAATAAACATGTGGGGTTGATTCAATCTAGGGTTTTGGAAAGGGCTCAAAAGGGGGTAAATGAGGTATATTTTATCAAAACACATGTTTTAGGACACTTGACTCAATTTCATTGTAAAAACCTGACTCCTGCTGCTACATTTATCAAGTAAAGTAAGGAAGAACTTAGCCTTTTGACCAATTAAGTCCAAACAAATGTTAACAACCCCACGATAGGGGAAATTAATGGACGTCTCAAATATACCATAAGAAAAACATATTTTGAGCATTTAGGCCAATGGAAAAGACAAAATTATTGACAAAAATCAGGAAAAATTAGACATATAAACCCTAGATAAATGAATGAATGTTAGATTTTTTATGAAACTTCTCATTTTCTGTTAAAATTTAATATTAAAAGTCCCTAAGTACATGTATTATATAAGGAGGTTATCTCAAAAGTAGTTTTTTTTTACTAGGAAATCAGTACCTTTAATGCATTTCGTGTACCAGTAAGATTGGCTTAACCAATATCTGTAATCATAAACTGTATTAGTGAGGTTTTCATAATCATGAAAGGTTATGGGAAAACTGCAGTATAGTGAGTAAAAGCTCAATAACTAGCTAAATTGGGTGAAAGCTGTTATGAACCATTACTATATCAAACTGTAGGTCAAAAGTTGTTTCTGCCACATTTTTTATTTTTTCAAATATGAGTTATTGCCCTTTAATGCTAAAATTTACATAGAAAATGGGTCGAAAATCAAATTTTCTCATATAACTTGCTTACTAGGGATCAGATTTTAGTAAAAGCATACACAATATATTTCGTTTGGTAGATTTCTACATTTGTTAACTTAAATAATATAAAATTTTGCATAAACATGAGTTAATGCCCTTCATTTTGCATGTTGGGGTGAAAAATTTATTATAATATGCCTTATGAATGCATCAATGTCCCCAAAATATTGAACAAATATTGAATAACCCATAATATTTTTATATACTCGTATTTTGATGACTACTGCAATTGTCTTTATATATCAACAACAGAATTGTATGTATGCAACTATCTGAGCCATTTTTTTATCTCTTTCATTGTGTCAGAGTAGATAATCGTAGAAAAAAATTGGTGGGGTAACAAAATTTATTTATTTCTTAAGATTAACTTTCTTTTATTGGTCAATCTTCTCAAAACTAGTTTCTACACATACAGATAGCAACGAAGCATTGTTAATTTTTTCTGGTCTGTTGAAAGTAAGTTTATTCCTTGTTATACAGTTAAAAAGTTACGAAATTGAAACTGTGCATTACAGGGTGTATCTCTTTTATGAGACGGTGAAAATTGCTCAAATTTAACACTTATTCACCTCAAGTAATGGTGTTTATGATATGCAAGTTTCACAAAAATCTATTTTTGGAATGGCCTAAAATATTTGAATATTTAGTTGTCAAACGTAAAAATTGCAATAATTTTGACTATTCTCTTTAAAGAAAAAGTTGGTCATTAAATATACAATGGCTAGATTCACATCAATTAACCATCCTAGTATTTCAAGTAAACTTAAGTTGCTATGAAGCAATAAGTCACAATATGCCATAATCATCAGCTACCATATCATAGACCTGTTTATCTCCTACTTCGGCCCTGAACATTTTTGGAGAAAAAGGGTGTATTATGCATGTCTTTGAATAGCCATAGCTCAAATACTAAACGGTGACATTGATTTTTATTATTTTTATAATTATTAATAAAATGAAACAGCAAATAATAGAAAATAAAGAAAATTTATTTTTCGGAATAAAAATTGCGCGGATGTCAGTAGTGACCTTAAAAAGGAGACCACAAAAGATTATTCAGGTGTAGCTTGGCGACACTCCAACCAGAGGCTTAGGAGATGTGATTTAAAGCAAATGTTGACTGACGACGGACATCCTAGGATCACAACAGTTCATTTTGAGCCCCTAAAAAGGGTTGTCTCAGAAGTAGTATTTTCACTATAAAACCAATAACACAGGTGAATTTTCGTGTAATTCTGAATACACTGTAGTTCGAGTTAGATTTACTCAACCAATAACTATAATTATGCATTATTATATTTGTGTTTGTAGGGTTATAAGAGACTAAAAAGCTGTTTCAAGCTAAAAAAATTGCTCGTCTCAAATACTTAATAGGGATTTTTAATGTTTTGCTAGCTGGTCATAATCAAAGCTATCATACCTTCCTCATGTTATAATTATTGCATGATATGAGAGAGTAGATTGCCACCTATTTATTCAAGACAGTGTGCAACCATGGTGAATTACTAATCTCATCTGATCGACAACAGCATGCATTAAGAAATGAAATCCCAATTTTGAGGTTGCATCGACTGATGAAAAATAGTTGCTCAGTTACTTGTTCAAGTTTCTCTGTAAACAAAACAATAATGATACAAGCTTGACAATATAATATGTATATATTTTTTTTATTTCATTTTCAGACTGGAATCATAAGACTTTCGCATGATTTTCGGTCTTTCTAGTACTTTAATGAGTATGTTGATACGTTTTAGAATGAAAAGGGTTTGCATAAAAGGTATTTATGGTATAAGCTGCATGCGAAACCAGCTGTCATTTACCATTTAAACGCCAGCGTGTTCAATAGTCTGCAAAATAATGAGAAAAGTAGATCTATAAGGTTCTGCATGAATAAATGTATGTAAATAAGTCACACAGTGCACAAGGGTTTATAGGTGTCTTGATCCACATCTGAATTAAGGGTGAGGTTGGCGCCGTTAAACCGGTTTAAGCCCTCCAGTAAAATATTTTACTGACTGTTCCAAGACGGTACTTCTTTTGTGGATCTTTTATGCTTTTGTTCTGTCTTGTGTTTGCTATGTCTTTGTGCGCGTCTGTTTATATGTGCTTTGTGGTCACCTGCTGGAAAAGGGCTGACCTCTTGGCTCTCGTTTGTGGTGTCTACTGTGAGTCTGTCACTTTCCCATTGGTATCCTGGGTCAGGTGTGGTACTTGATTGTATCGATTCCTGATCTTTGCACCCTTACTTACTTTCATTAATTTTAGCCATAGACTCAGTGTTAAGAGTAGCTGCTGGCTCCATATGTATTACAAATCAGCTCAAACAATTACAGGTACAAATGTACGCAAGTTCTGTTCTCACGAATAACCAAAATTGCCCTGTTTTGAATATCCAAATATAAGTCAACAACAACAACAACTATAAGTTTGAAACCCATTTTATGTTTGCTATGGCAACAGAAATAGAGTATGTGTTTTAGTAACAGATATTTTAGTATTCTATCAGTTTCATAGCATAAATCTGAGAAACTGTAATGAAAGATATATTTGCTTGTTTGTTTCATATATATTAATGACATATTGGAAAACACATTTATGAAGAAACAACAACATGTCACAAAAACTAACGTTGCCATGGCAACAAATATATCACATTGTCCAATAAACTCACATACTATCCATATTTTTCTGTTCTAAAGCAATGAAATCAATTTTATTGGTATTTGATTAGTTATTTAAATAGAGGGGTTGTAATACACAAACAAATGTTAGTTTTTCTATTTACAGCTCTGGACCTGGTAGAATGTATATCTAAATTTAAAGGAATTTAGAGTGATTTTATGCCAAAATATTTGAAAGCTGTTGCCATGACAACCGAAAAACCAACAGCTGAGCAAACATGAATGTGGTTGATTTTACTAAAATACATAAATTGTCATTATTTTTTTACAAAATCCGAGAGACCATATGTGAAACACTTCTATGGGAGATTGCTGCATGATTAATGAGAATTCGAGGGTCCTACTTACCCCACCCACTTCTCATGCAAGATAAGTATATTGTAGCAATTAAATAAGGCTGCTGTATTAAATTATTTCCAACTATTGAAATGAAAATTTGCATTTTCTGACACAAACCATATTAATTGTGATGACGATGGGCGATTTCAATACAAGTGAGAGGGCAAGTTTGCCTTACTTTTGGGTTTGGGGTTTTAACTAGTCTTAGTCAGAATTTTACACTAAAATTACATTAAAAATTTAAAGGCAGTTTTCCTAGTGGCTATTTTATTATTTGTAAGAAATGTGATTAAGTAATTATATAAAGAGATTTATAATAGATACTATCATTTCTTATAACAATAAATTAATATCATTGTGCAATAAAGTCATTTTTCAGTTATCCTACAGTAAAGCTTTTGTTGCCATGGTTAGGAACAGAAGCTGATTACTTCTAAAGCATGTTTTTCATCAAACAAAAATAAATATCCTGCTCTAATATGTATTAACATGCATATAAGTTTAAATGCATGATTTAGGTTGTTGACTGTGTTTAAAATGCTTAAAAGGCATGTTTTTTAGGTCCTACTTACCCCACCCACTTTTCCTTATATAGAAGTATGTTTAGATAATTTAATTAGAATGCATTAATCTTATTTCTTTAATTTAAGTCTAAATTTTCAAACATATTGCACATTGGTGATAAATAATAGCAATTTTGAGGGTACTGGAAGGGCAAATTAGCAAAATGTGTTGGTTTTGATTTTGAAAATCATAAATTTTACCCCTTATGATGCCCCTAAAAGTCTAAAAATAGCTTATCTGCAGCAGACTTTAATGTCATACAAAAGAGAGATGTATGAGTAATGAAAATATTTTATTTATAATAGACTATATCACTGTAATATAGCAATAAATCAATTGTTTATGCAATATTTATCTTTTTTAGTATTTCTACAGGGAAACATTTGTTACCATGGTAACGACAAGAAGACGGTAACTTCCCAAACATTTTCTTTCATATTATAAAATTTCATAGCCAGGCCTATTATATATTAACATAAATGTATGTGAAAGTAGCCGCGCAAAGTTGTCGTGTTTGTGCAAAAATGCCCCAAAAGCATAATTTTCCGGTCCTACTTACCCCACCCACTTTCAGTGAAAGATAAGTATAGCTAAGCTTTTTCGTAAGGCTGCTACCATTAGCTAAATCGGTTATATTAAGTCTGTTTGTTCAAAATAATTCCATGTTTGTGATTGGTAAAAGCCATTATTAGAGTTGTTTAATGGTAAAAATGTCATTTTTCATGTCATTTTTGCTTGTTTTTTGGCCCAAATCTTTGGATGCTGTTGCCATGGCAACGGAGGTTGAATTGAATGGACTAACACTTGATTTCTTGTTTTTACATGACCACTACCACTGTCAGCAAGTTTCATCAAAATCCGAGTCAGAGCGTGAAATGGTTCCTATATAACTCGCTCCATATTTACAGAGAATTGCTCTTAATGACCACAGAGCAACATCTTAGAATTGTGATAAAATGTGTATGCCAATATTTACTCCCCTCAACCCTATTAAAATGTAATCACATATAATTCAATTAGAAACATCGTCAAGAAATCAACTGCAAATCAAATTATGTTATTTAGATGATTCCTTTAGGGAAGCAGATTCGAACAAGTCTTAGACCTATTTTTCTGTATCCCTTTCAAATGTATTGTATATATGATGTATCTGTTGTATCTCGATGTACTTTATATTTGAATAAAATATTGTTTACACTAACCCTATTAAATAAGAAAAGTTGGAGGTAAAAGGAATTAAAAAATGTTTTATTGTTTCAGCCCAAACATCAATTGTGGGTACCTGTAAGAAAATCTCATGACAATCCAAACCAATGACTTCGACAGAAATAAGAAAAACAGTATTGCATTTTGTTTGTTTATTAAAGATGTGTTCATGATAGTTCAGCAATACCATGAATGCTTGTACTATTTGCATAGGCAAGATAAGCCTTCCCAAACCCTGATTCTCACCAGGTCTCAAGGTCATAACACTTCTTCATGTTCAACTCAACTGAGCACAAAATTTATCCTGCTCACAAATGTTAAATGCCAAGAATTGTTGGCATTTTAACATTTATTAGCAGTATATATGCAGTACCTCAGGGTTTTTAAACAAGAGAATAGAGAATACTTGGTGAGTGTCTTTTGATATCAAGATTACCAGGCAAGGCTTTGAGAACGCTTGTTGGCATTGTGAGGCTTGCCGAGCGATTCAACATGCGTTCTCAAAGCCGAGTCTGGTAAACTTGATATCAAAAGTCGCGAACCTAGTATTCTATTTATCAGTTTACCCATTGTTAAACACTCTTCAAACCAGCGATTATGACGTTTTTTTATTTTTGTGTTGATTCAGCGTCATAAGCGACGTCATTCAAAAAGTGCAACGTCATCATAACCTGATAAAGGTAACATGCCGTGAGATAGGAAACGTTTATTAGGTTATGTTGAAACAATTCAGTTAGTATTAGGGGTGACTGATAAACATTTATATCTTTATTGTTCACCATTTTTGTTAATATCAGCAGTTACATTTTTTATGCTCAGTTGAGTTAAGCATGAAAAAAGTTTTCAAACCCAAAAGCCAGAGAACCGTTATTGGTTGTTTATACTAACTATTGAATCAGTTGAAAGCTCGGGCTAAAAGTGAACCCCAAGCCCCACCGATCAACTATGTATACTGACGGACTTTAAAAACCAAACACTTGGATAACAGCTTTAATTTTTGTCTCGAAAAAGAGGACAGAACAACAATTTTGATTGTATGTTAAAGAGCATTTATTTGTAAGTAAAACATGGAAAACTTGTCCAACTAAGATGAACTTAATGCATTAAAATGTAAACCTTTTGAGATAGGGGTCAACTGTTTCAAGTGACCAAATGTTATGAAAGAAAGATTCCCTACTTCTTTAAGTCAAGAAACACAGGAAGCATCACATTTGTATCATGGACTTTGCTAGTCATCGAGGAATCACTCTCATATTGATTGGCAGGTCTACGATACAGCTTATTTGCGTATATGACGTTTATCTGGGTGTACCCCTTCATTCAATAGCTTAAAATCACCTCTACTTAAGAAATGTTTAAATGGCTAAACCCATACGGAGCAAATAATGTCGTCCAATTTAGTTGTACATTTAAAACTAAAGTGTTTGCTAAAGTAGCCAACTCATGATGACATTATCGAGGCAAAGGAAGTTTACATTCAACAGGCTTTTGAAAGATATAAAGGAAAGTTGGTGTTGCGTAATTGAAGTCCGTCAGTATATATTCGTTTAAAATGTGACATTCACTTATACCAATTGTGCAAAACGTTATAGCTATGCAATATTCATTTGATAACAGTTTTAAAACTTCTAAACCCTATCAAAACCAGTACTTCCAATAGAATTTAAAGTTTGGATAAATTTAGTAAAAACCTCTGTTTTGTTATAACATATAGGCCAGTTCATGAGAAAATATATTATTAATTATCACATTTGCCTTAAGATAATCGTAAAGAGGAAACCAGCATTTAATAAACAATAACAATTGATATCGTTTATTGTTTCATTTATTAGACTAGTGAAAGAACAAAATATCCGTTTTCTCAAAAAAAAGGTATTTCTGAAGTACTTACTCTGCAACAATCAACAAGCTTTAATGTCCGAAACTAGTTATTTTGTCCCAGAAAACGTGCACACTCTGTACTCTACTGTAGATTCGGAAATTTTCGCGAGAATTTTATTTTCGCGAATTACATTAAAAGACACATTAGCGACGTGAAAAATTCGAGATTAAGACAAGATTTACCTATATCAATAAACGACAGGGTGGTTTTGCCATTTCCCGAGGGTTTTCGCGAAAATAAAGTCCTCGCGAAAATTTCCTAATTTACAGTATTTATTTGGTGTATTTTTTGCTTCTAAAAACCTTTTTAAGAACATTTTAAAAAATATGCCTCCGAATCTTAGTTTTGGGTGATTAGTGGCTTTTCTATGAATAAAATTCATGATGATAATAATGAGCCGCGGCATGATATTTCAAACAATGTGGTATGTGTGACCAGCCAAAGAAAGTAAGGGTGCAAAGATCAGGAATCGATACAATCAAGTACCACACCTGACCCAGGATACCAATGGGAAAGTGACAAACTCACAGTTAGACACCACAAACGAGAGCCAAGAGGTCAGCCCTTTCCCAGCAGGTGTCCACAAGGCACATACAAACAGACGCGCACAAATGCACAGCAAACACAAGACAGAAAAAACATAAAAACACCGCCTTGGAACGGTCAGTAAAATATTTTACAAGAGGGCTTTAACCGGTTTAACGCACAGTCTGATCATAGCCTTTGCTAGTCGCTTGAATATTCTACGACTGTTAAGCTACTGTCTGAACATCATTTGGAGTTTCTAAGCTTAAAAGGAGGCTGCATAGGCTCGTCTGAGTGTACACTTGTCAAACTACCACATTATTGGGAATCACATATCACGGCACCGTCTTACTTTGCAACAATCAACAAGCTTAATTGGCCGAAACTAGCTGGTCTTTCCCAGAAAACGTGCACGCTCTCCTCTCGCAATCCTTGGTGTATTCTTTGCTTCCAAAGGATCACCTTTTAAATAACATTTTTCAAAAAAGAATCTTAGTTTTGGGTGATTAATGGCTTTTCTATAAATATAATTTTTGTTGATAATTATTATCATAAATGCTATATAATGCTTCTTTAGCTATTCGCGACAGATGAAAGATCAGGCCTTCATATGAGAGTGTGTTACTGAAAACCATTTTTTTAATATCTGAACCAAAAACATATACTAATGTCAAGAAAAAACGCTTCTGTGAAAATTGAGCGAAAATTTTGATTGGCATCTTGGCATTTAAGTCTTGGAAACTATGGTCTACCGTAGTTAATGTTTTCTTTTCACTTACAGAAACGATTAAATTTCAGTTCAGTACACCATGTGTATCAAAATCTTAGTTGGGGTCACCGCTTTACTCAAGCTCCCAATGAGTCTTCTATAAATGGTTTAATGAAACGAAATTACACATGTGTCTTGAAAGTTCAATTTGTTCGCCATAAACACTCGGCTTTACTTTGTAATTGCGCATTCTTGTTTAAAGAAAGCTTCTTCGCATGTGTGATAAGCCAAAGACGTATCTGGCAACAAACTCTATCTTTACTGTATAATTGCGCATACTAGTTTAAAGATAGGTTCTTCTCATGAGTGATAAGCTCAAGATGTATCTGGCAAGACTGCTCATATATACAGGCTCAATTGAGCCTGCAATAGACGCACACAAGTTAGGTTCTAAACTGAATGTTCATAGGCGACAAACGAAAGTTCAAATGAATCTTGGCTAATCCTTCATTGTATCGTTCAAACACAAAAAGTATGAGGGTAGATGAAAGTAAACATCAAATTCAAGGACAGCTGTGCATGTACGTTTAAATGACAGGTGGTAAGAGCAATTGTTAAAAAAATCAGTAAGTGCTCTGGTAAAACTACTCAGATGTGTAAATACATGTACTGGACGTTTAAAGAAGATAAGTATTAAACTGTCATGCGAAGGTTGGTTTTAACATATTTTATTCTTTCTCTAGTATACAGTAAACAAGGCACAAGTAATAAAACAAGGCAGTTGAATGAAAATAAATTGACAGTAAGCATAAACTTATATAAGTCATCTCCTGAATGGTGGTATGATGTTTGATACAAAAATGTTATTGGACTGAACAAAATATATGTATATATGCAAATGAGAGAGAGAGAGAGAGAGAGAGAGAGAGAGAGAGAGAGAGAGAGAGAGAGAGAGAGAGAGAGAGAGAGGTAAATGTTTACTACATCACGTCAGCCCTACTCAGATCTTGACAAATATCAACTCGATGATGTGTACAAGCTTTTGAATTCATGGGGGTCTCAACGATCCCGATTATTTCACCCTGGTCATACATCAGAGAAAGACTGACACTCTGTTACAGGCAAATAACCGTTAAATTTAGTGAGATCAAGCTTGAATGGGCTCCTTACGTTGATTTAACCTGCCGCAACTGATTAAGAATAATGTTTTATGTTCCTGCAAAGTGGAGTCGTCTTTTCCATATATAGTTGTTGATTAATGGAATAGTTTTTGGATCGTATTGACAAATTTCTTCTACTTTCAGCATATTATGGGCATCTGGAAAAGAGATGTTGGACATTTTCAAAGTCGCTGCATTGACATGGAGGGCTGTTGACAATATTCTTTCAATATAAGTCTGCATTTAAAGCACTGCATTGCATTCAGAGTCTGGCATGAAGAATTTGACCTAGTCGCAAACGTACATTGAAGTATTTAGGTGGCGTTGGAATGTTTTCGTTTAGCTGATATTTGAATGCTGAGGTTTAGGTAGATTCTTTTTTTCATTTTGAGGGTTATTCTATGCTCTTATGGTAGAAGGAAAAAACGATTCATGGAAGAGGTTAGAGTTTGATCTGAAGGTTTGGATATGGTCGGCGTTGCTTAGTGGATAATCATTAGTTTCATTAATACAAGGGGGTCAAATAGATAAGTTGGGGTCAATCCATGCCAAATTTTGTAAATGGTTAACAGTTTATGTTTATTCCTGCGAATCTGAAGTAGTTCTCAATCAAGTTCCTGAAAGAGTTTATCAACAATGCAAAGTTTTGTCCGGCTTGATACAATTCCTGCCGCCTCTAATTGACAGCGTCCAGAAGTTTCTTTGGTGCTTTTAATGAGCAGTTGTCCACTACACTGTCACTTTATTCCAAGAGTGGACGAGCATATGCAAAGTACCTTTTTCCAAGGATTTTCTAGACACTAAGAGCTTTGAGAAGGTTTAGTCCAGGCCTCGAGGTTATAAAACTTGAGTACAAGCTCAGACTCAAAATAAAGCGCAATGATTGGCTGCTTGCGGACACGTGTCCGCAAACAGCCAATCGTTGCGCTTTATTTTGAGTCTGAGAATGAACTCAAGCTTTATAACCTCGAGGCAAGGCTTTTTCGGAGATGTTAACAATACTGTATGGTCGTCCCAGCTGCAAGTATTTGAGAAAGTAAGTCCAAGATGTTTATGCGAAGGGGTCTCATCTATTATAACACCATCCATCGAGATAGGAGGATGCATATGGAAGACTGAGTTTCTTCTCCGAGTAATCAGCATAAACAATGTTTTACTTGGATTGAAGGTAGCCAGCCAACTCTTAGCTCATATGGAAGTTGTCCTGCTTGGAGTTGGCAGTCCACAACAATATACAAGCTAGTGTCGTCTGCAAATTATCGAATAGAATATCCTATGTGTTTGACAATGTCATTTTTAAAAAATAGAAACAGAAGTGGACCAAGAATAAAACCTTGAGAAACTCAGGTAAGTACAGATGCCCAATCAGATGCCTGACCATCTATCCCTACTACTCGTTGTCGGCGATTTGACAGGTAGCTATGAAACCAGTTAACAATGTGATCTGAGCAGCCTATAGTACGTAGCTTAAAAAGCAGGCCCTTGTGTCATGTTCTGTCGAAGGGTTTTCTGCAGAGAAAACTGCCCTAACTTCCAAATGCCCTTATCAACAGCCTTACAAATGTTATGGTAGGTATGTAATACTTGTTTAGTTTTGGAGTCTCTATGTCTGAAGCCAGATTGTAGGGGTGTAAAAATATCGTTAACGGTAATGTAGTTATATAGGTATTTGTGTATATATCGTTTCATTGCTTTGCCTGTGATGCTCAAAAGAGATATTTGTCCATAATTGCTTGGAAGAGATTTATCGTCCTTTTTAAAGATGGGTGTTACGTTGGCTTTTTCCACGAAGAAGGACAGTATCCTTGTGAGAGAGAACGATTGAACATGACAGCATACGTACGTGCTAAGATATGCGCACCTTCTTTTTGTAAGCAGGTACTAATTAGACCAGGACCACAGGCTTTACAAACATCAAAATGAAGGAAAACGTCAAGAGCATCTTGGGTCGTGATATTGATTGATTCTAAGCTATATTGTACTGATTCGGGTATAGGTAATGTTTTGTTGGAGTCATCAATGACTGCCTGGGAAGAACAAAACATGTTTAGCAGTTCTGCTCTGTCATAGTCGCTTTATGCGTATATATTGTTACACTTAAGAGAGGTGGGACACAAGTCGAGGATTTCCAATATTAAAGAGTTGTTTTGAAGTCTTCCAAAATATTTTTCGAGTAACAGGTGTCGGTAGAAGGTTCTCTGTCCAGCTTTTCAAAGTATTCAAGTTTGGATTGTCATAATTCACTAATTACTGTATTGCGCAGGGTTTTATATTTGGTCCAAATGTGTTTTTGTTTGGATTTTTTAAATTTTCGATATGTTAATTTACGCTTACGTATTAAGTCTGATATTGGAAGTAATCCATGGCGGGTCATTTGGTCTAATAGTAACAATTTTACTTGGTATCGAGTCCTCAGCTGCCATAGTTATTTTGTTGGCCATGTCCTAAACATTCTCGTCAATGGTGGTTAGCGAATCTATTTTCTCCATCATATTTTAGTCCATTAAGAAATGTCTGTATTTATCATAGTCGGCCAGTTTATAATACCAAACTCGCCGTTTGTATGTTGCTTTTCATTAGTACAATGGTAGGACAATGATGGCTTACTTGTTCTTCTAACACCGCTATACATGTATAAGAAAGTAAGTAAGGATGCAAAGATCAGGAATCGTTGCAATTAAGTATCACACCTGACCAAGGATACCAATTGGACAGTGGCAAACTCACAGTTAGACACCACAAACGAGAGCCGAGAGGTCAGCCCTTTCCCAGCAGGTGACCACAAGGCACAAATAAACAGACACGCACAAAGGCATAGCAAACACAAGACAGAAAACATAAATGATCCAAAAGAGAAGTTATCGCCTTGGAATGGTTGCTGGAGGGCTTAAAACAGTTTTACAGCGCGCCAACCTCACCCTTAGTTTGAAAGTGGATCAAGACACAAACACAAAACATAAACAACACTAATGATCCACAGAAGAAGTACCGCCTTGAAACGGTCAGTAAAATTATTTTACTGGAGGGCTTAAACCGGTTTCACGGCGCCAACCTCACCCTTAGTTCAGATGAGGATCAAAACACAAAACATAAACAACACAAATGATCCACAGAAGAAGTACCGCCTTGGAACGGTCAGTACAAATTTTACTGGAGGGCTTAAACCAGTTTCACGGCGCCAACCTCACCCTTAATTCATATGTGGATTAAGACGCATGGATATTTGGTTTGCAACAAAAGAAGTACCGCCTTGGAACGGTCAGTAAATATATTTTACTGGAGGGCTTAAACTGGTTTCACAGCACGCAAACCTCACCCTTAGTTCAGATGTGGATCAAGACACAAACACAAAACATAAACAACACAAATGCTCCACAGAAAAGGTACCGCCTTGGAGTCCGCTTTCAATATTACTTGGGCAGCACGTTTCTGTAATTTAGAGAGTCGTTCTATATTTGAGCTAGATGTTGTTCCCCAGGCATTGAACTCATAATCCAACAGAGGTACAATATAACTTTGATAATACATTTTTTGTATGTCTTGAAGCACGTATGCTGATGTTTGTCTGAGGATAGAGATTTTAGAAGATAGCGTTGAACAGAGATGGTCTATGTGTGACGTCCAAGAAAGATTGTCGTCAATGAAAATGCCGATAAGTCTTTGCGTTGATACTTTGTCAATGGTACGGTGTTCAGCTTTAAAGACAAGTTGGTGTTTGTCTTGGGCGCGCTTTTTGGACCCTAATATCATATATATTGTCTTGTCATAATTAATTGGTAATTTATTTTGTTTACTCCATGAAACTGCAATTAAAAAATCAGATTGCAGTTCAGTATTTATTGCTTCAATATTTTGAATACTGGTGTGGGCGGTTGCGTCGTCAGCAAAAAAGCCTGCTTGGCATTGCTTCAATAAAAGCGGTAGATCATTTATAAACAGTAAAAATAAAATGGGCCCCAAGTATGATCCTTGAGGAACCCCTGATCGTATAGGGGAGAGAATAGACATTCCTTGGCCACTATCAATTGTTTGATGGCGGGACTCTAAGTAAGATGTAAACCATTGGAGATATGAGTTTCTGATTTTATATATAGATAGTTTTTTTTTATTTAAATATTATGTTTTACTAACTCAAACGCTTTCCTAAAGTCAAGGAACAACGAGCCAATAATATCACCCTTGCTGATACAATCCATCCACTAGTCTACCAGTTTTACCAGTGATGTTTGACAGCTGTGCTTTTGATGGAATCCTGATTGTGTTTCATGTATGATGCCTTATTTATTCAAATATGCCATCAAGTGTTTGTTAACGTGTTAATGTTCGCAATATGGATATAGGTCGGTAATTAGCTGGGTCATCAGATTTACTGCCAGTCTTATGAAATTGGAACACCTTCGCAAGTTTAAATTGGCCAGGAAACCTCCCTGTTAGCATGCTCTTGTTTCTAAGAGCTGCTATGCTTGGGTAGAGTATATGATCTATTATTTTGATAATTCTAGGTCTGATTCCATCTGAACCCATTGCTTTGGACAAATCTTAGGTAGAGATGATACGACAAACTTGTTCTGAAGAAATAACACGAATTTATAAACATGTGTTGTTTGGTCCCTTACTGTCTACAAAGTGTTTTAGCTTATTAAAATCAGTATCAAGTTGTTCAATATCTGTGTCTTTGAAAATATTGGAAATTGAGGACAAATATTCATTTAATTTAGCGACTATATCTTCAGATTTTGTATACCGTTTGTTGTCAAAAATAATCTCTTCTGGTAAACCTGAGTTTGAGCATGTGTTTTTATTATTTACTTTTCGAAAATGTTGCCACATTGTTTTCATCTCTTTTGATTTTGTGACGATATCAGAAAAATGATTACCTTTAGCTTTCCTTATCAAGTCATATGTCTTGTTACGGAATACCGTATGATCAGCCCTGACATTTTTTGCTTAAATTATCTCGTTTTCGACGTGCAAGTGCAGTTTCTTGATTGTACCATTCAGGAAGTTTCTTTGTTTTGACTCGGCTGGTTTTATAGGGTGCATGCTGATCTAGGTGCTTTTTGTATTATATTATACCAAATAGATATCTCCTTATTTATATCAGGTTGGTCTACAGTGAAGTTGTTTAAATCGCTAGATAAATCTGCTTTAACGGATTCTTCGTTAAAGTTCTTCAAACACCGACATCTGGTTGTAATATGTTTGATTTTACGGATTTTATTGTTTATTTTTCTCGTAAAATATATGGGGAAATGATCCTTAATGGATATAATGGTACAATTTTTTTATTATATTTCTGGGTTTGTGGAGTAAATGTGAACAATAATAGTAGAGCTGGATTCTGTGACTCGGGTTGGTTTGGATATAAACTGAGTTAAGTCAAATATTTCTATTAGGTTGTGCCATTTCTTATTCAAATTAATACCAAAATCAAAATTAAAATCGCCCATTGATATTATTTCTAGGTCAGTCGTCTGCGCTATAGAAAACTCCACCTCAAACAGATCTATCCACTCAGAATTAGCACAAGGAGGACGATAAACAGTACAGATAAAAAAAAGTGTAGCATTAGGTAACGTTATTTCTGCCCAGAGTGTTTCAATGTTTTTAAGTTTCAATTTCATGCCTGCATCTGCAGTTGATTGATTTTCGAGTATATAATATTATACCTCCTCCTGCTTCGTTCTGTGTGTCTGACCTTTCTTTATGTAATATATCAAAGTCGTCAATTGCAATCTGATCATCTGAAATAGAAGCAGTCAAGAAAGTCTTACATATACCAAATATATCAGGGCATTTGTCATGTGCCATTGAAATGCGCAGTTCGTCTATTTTTGGGACAATCTGATGAACATTTAAGTTGCAGAAATGAAGACCCTTCGATTTAAATATCAAGTCATTAGGTAGAGTGGGATCTAATTCAGATGACACATCTGGTGAAATAATGGAGTTAGCTTCCTCAGTGTTAGGAATACATATTCTTGCATTTAGGTCTAATTTGTGTCAGAAACACTATCTAGAGTGGATCCACTGACCGCGTCTTCAACATCTGTGTCAGGATTAAGATTCACGAATTTGTTTTCCGTTAAAATAAAAGCACTATTGTATGCTACTGGACCTTTTTGGCATTGCTTTATGCATCCAATATTACTGTAAATTCGGAAATTTTCGCGAGGGTTTTATTTTCGCGAAACTTCGCATAGGCGAAGATTCGCGAAAATAAAACCCTCGTGAAATGGCAAAATCACTCTGTCGTTTACTGATATAGGAAAATTATGCGTTTGTCGTGAATTGTCAACTCTGCAAATATGTCTTTTATCGCTATTCGCGAACATAATATTCTCACGAAAATTTCCAGTATCCTATCGAGATCTGTATGCATTTGCACTTCATCTATCAGCCGAAGACATGATAAAACATGTGACCTCCGGGGCTACACCAAAGTCATTTTATAACGTTACCAAAATCTTTAAAACATTTGCTTATTGCACCAGAATGCATTTGCTCTTCGTGCATTGCCAGATATTTGATTTTAAAGATTGGAAGATCAACAAAAGTCTTATGGTTTATGCATCTGTACGAGGAGATACTCCACGAGCTTTAGCGAGTGATTTATCGCCCGTAGAGACGCAAAACCTTACGATTACTTGCTCATTGCCCCAGTATGAAGGATCATTGACGGTTTGGGCCTTATACGCCTATTTTTCTGATTCCCAGAACGCTGCTTTTGAGCTTCTAGTGTGGTATATTTAGTATCAGTGTAATAGGTGAATCTAATGGCAAGAGCCAGCTAGCAAAATATTTTCAAAATTCCTACGCATTCGAGAGTTATGGCGGGTAGAAAGGGGAGGGGGACTGAAATTTCATGAAAATAAAAAGTGCTTTAAAAAGTGATTTCTGTACGTTTTCTTGATTTATTTGGTAGGCATGGTGATATCTATTGAACATACCATATGCAGAGTATTAACGAATCACGATAATTGATGAAATTGTTTTAAAAACAAAATATGTTTTGTAATAAAGTGATTTTGGGGAGATAATTTAGAAGTTACCTGTACATTTTTGTCTACATGTACCGTAAATAATACAAAACTGAAAGCTCAACAAAAGACATTAAATATTTTGAAGGAATGAAAGTGTCCCATTTAGCATTGGAAAGTAAAATTGATTCTAACTAGATCCTTTAAATATTACTTTTGCTTTGTTTAAAGGGCATAGCATGTTGAATGTATTTAGAGTGTCCGTATATTTATGGTATACATATGCATGTATATCCCAATATGAGACAATATATTGAACACTAAAGTATTCACCTGCTATAACTCTTGGCATGCCAGTGGATTATTTTGTCGTCTGACAAAAGCCTTTTGCAAACAGTTTGAACCCAGATGAATACCAACAGAATGTCGGTCTTGATCTGGATCCAAACTGTTTGACACTCTGATGGTGGTCCTGGGGGGTTTATTTTTAAAAACTTAATTTTGAAGAAAGTCAGCAGACGAAAATAAAAACATGAACAATTCCCTAGCATGCAAATAGATAAGTACAGGACGTTTGCAAAATAATGTGTCATTATATAACAGTGAGATTTTTTCTTATGAAAAAATGCATGAAACGTTGCTAATTCTACTTTTAATCTTTAAGTACTTTATATCAAACTAGCACAGAATACATAGCAATTTAGGAGGTTGGTTCTAGAGTACTTCTTTACTGTCATTAATTTCTTATTTGGTAGAAAAGGCATTTTATGGGCTTAGGCCCTGGGTTTTTGGGCTGCTGAACATCTTTCCCCCCCTTGTGCCAGCAAGCCACTTCCATACAATGTGTAAAATATGGTAACACATATACATGCAAAAGCGTTTGCTGGCACACGGGGGGGAATGATATTTTAAAAAATGTTTTCCGATTTCCATATATCTTAATGTAAAACTGATTGTCCTACCCAAAATTTAACCTCTTTGAAGCATTTGATATCGAAAACGGATTTCACAGCCATCATGTACTCAGGTCAAGGTAGCTTCAAGGTGAAGAAAGGGACGATTGACAAACTTTTATTTTTACTGAAAACCATAGGCATTTACCCATAGCAAGTGTCAATGATCCTTTGGACTTCGTCTGTTGTGAGATAGTTGGTGTTTAACATTGGAATATCAGCATCATATAAGCCGAAGGCATGATAAATCCGACAATGTGGTTCAGCGGTGCGTTATAAAAAGACTCAGATCAGTCTAGATCTCTGCTAAGTCTGATTAGAGTCTTCACTGGGCGCATGCAGAAAGCTTGAAACCATAGTTACCCATTGAAAGCACAGCGAAAACTCTAATCAGACTGGGCGGATGCCCGTGCAGGCTGATTTGAGTCCTTGCTCGGCGCACACTTATTATGCTGGTTTTCTCATGTCATGACTCAAATTTTATTTAATGCCATTCTCTATTTAATTGCAATGTCTATCTTTTACCCATATTAGCCTAGTGTCCTTTTTGTGAGACATAGGTAAACAGTGCAGACCCAGATCAGAACAGGGTCTCCACTGTTTTCTTACAGACTGCTGAGGCTTGAATAGGGGGGTTACCAGTATCCTATATCCCTGGAAGTAAACAGGAAAGAAACCCTAGCTATATCCCTTTAAGTAAATTGGAAAATATCCCCTTAATTAAATTTCCTAATTATCCTGTATCCCTGGAAGTAAACAAAAATATCCCTGAAAATACCAACAAAAAATAGACCTACGAGTACAGGAACATTTTTTTATCATATGACGTCGTGTCTGGGAGTGAAATAACGCCATGCAATAAAATCTGTAAACCACTAGTGGTTTATCGATTTACGGGAAACGTTATTACGTCCATAACAACGTTGCGTACATGATGACAAAATCACAACGTTTTTACGCCAGAAATGAGATTTCAAAGTATTTGTCATATGATAAATAGAATCTAACATTCGTGCTCTTATATTATTGAATTTATTAAACTCGTTGCGAAAAAGAGATAAAATGCTCGACAAGCCTCGCATTTTATCTCTTTTCCCCAACTCGTTTAATAAATTCAATAAAACATGAGCACTCATGTAAGATCCTCTATGTTAAGCACATACTTCATGTAATGGTTTGTGTTCTATAACTTTGCGCATTCTTATTGCTATTGAGTGTTCTGTTTCATCGACTTAGCTTTTCCATGTACATATTCAAGTTAATAAAACAGACACTACACATTGATCCTTAAAGCTCATCATTTTTTTGCCTCAAAATGTCTTCCTCCAGTTGCAGTATATCACCCTTACAGTTATAAACTCATATGATCCGAAGGCTCAAGCGAGGCTTTAGAATAGTAATGGTCTGGCCTCTTTGGTATGCCATCGTTGTCTATGCCATCCATTTAAATTTTGAAGATGTTTATTTCTAATGTCAGTCGGCCAATTGTGATCAAGCTACATGTGTATAATGAGAAAGGTTACATAAGTTTTATGTCCGATTGTATTGGACTTATGGTTGCCATGTATTTCTGTCTTTCTCTATATACTGCACGACCTCTTGCGAGTTTTATCGGCAGGTGTACTTTGTAAACTCCGAGTCGCAGGATGAAAGCCTATAAGTAACCATACCTAAATTACCGTAGGATTCTTTAACCTGCACAGGGAGTGACTTTCCCTGCACAGGGGTCATCCAGTTAACGTCCTGATCCGATGGACGATGCACTTATTTTGCGTAATCCCTGCAAATGACACCAGAGAGAGCGTGTTTGGACACTGAAATTTTCCTCGCCGCGGGCGGAGATCAAACCTGGGACCTCTAGCACCAGAGGCAAGTGCCTAACCACTGAGCTACCACGCTTTTAACATAAAGCTCCACAGACTTATGATGGGAAATCTTTAAAACACATGCCATGATGGCAAACAACTCACATATTTAGCATGTAAGAAGATCTTGTGGTCTCCAATTAAGTCCCTTTCAATAGCTCCTATATACTTTTTATTGAGACAACTTTAAAACATCTCTGAAACCTTGATGCTTAAAGCTTATACATATATTATTGGACCCCGAATGGCAATCAGTAGTGAGTCTGATTGTAGATCCAGAAGTCATGAGTTTGATCCTAACCTGGTCCCATATTTTCCTTGAGTTTGATCATGAAATATTTTCTACCATCATTCTTCTCCTTCCACTAACTCGAGGAGGGTTGTGTCAGTTACAAGCAAAGGTATATGCACAAAGTACTGGCTAACCTCTTAGTCCTGAATGGCCAGAAAAAGTGTGATTAGTTTAACTGACTATCCCGACATGTTCATAGCTGGGGCGTAAAATCACTAAATAAATCTGAATAAAAACAACTTACATATTTACTTTGTAGTAATGTTTTGTGGTCCCCTACATAATTCCTGCCAATCATGTCCCTGGAGTCCAATTTGGCCACGCATATTCAATAAACTTAGAATGGAAATAACTTACACCTTAGTGAGGCCCACATTTTAAAATAATATCTAGTGGCGCCCTTCATAAATCCTGCCAACCGTGTCCCTGGAAACTATATTGGTCATGCCCAGAGGATCAACTTCTATTTCTGTTGTATTGCTTACACGTTAACGCTGCCACTCTCAGAGATGGCTTATATTATGAAGTTTCAGGAAATCATAGTCTACAAAATCCCCCCTGGGGGAGGGGGTTTTAACTTGCTCGCTCAAAGCATATAAGTGGTACCCTTATACAATTCCTACCAACACTGTCCTGACTGCATATTAGTTATGCATGGTGCACACATTCTCAGTTTGAACATGGCTGTGACCTTGGCTTAAGACATAATACCTTGGAGCCTTTATACAGCATACTGTCTTGTTATGGTGGACATTTATGCTAAGTGCTAAGATTTAATAATTGGTCGAAGGCTTTGCAAATTATAATCCGGCAGTTATTTTTCAACTTGTGACAGAAAAATGACCTGTGACCTCAGCCTTGGACATATGCGACACATCGTCTTGTCATGGTGGACACTTCTTTGAATAGGTCGATGGTTATGAATGTTTAAAGAATTGTTATCGTGGCATGTGACCTTGACATACAGACAAGGGTTTGTACACGACTGTTAGAGACGTGTGCCCTGTGACGTGATAATCAAGAGGATTATACCCTTAAACAAAATTTCCCAATAAATTTCCTTTTGATATAGCCTGTGAACTTGTCCTTGGACTCATGTTTATATTATCCACTGGTTATGTGGCACCTGCACAATGATATGAAAATCGAAAGGAGGGTGTGGCAATGACCTTGTCAGAATCAGTGACCGTTGATCATCCTCGGAAACGTGAGGAAAAGACACAAAACACAGACAGCCATAACACAATTAAACTAGAGTAACCAGCTCAACTAGAAACAATAACCATACCACAATACAATTAAGGACCTGACACAAAACACCACACAAGTCTGAGGAAAATCAAGCAATGGGAAAGGAAGTTTGGTCCGAATAGAGTCTTCTATAAACAGGATGCGGTCACCTCCGTCCGGCAAGGGAATATATAATTAGTACGCTCACGCTACAAGTTATACTTTGTTTAAAGGTCCCGGTCAAGATAAACTTGTCATGTCATTTTCCTCCTTAGTGGAAAATTTATTGATGTTATTGGTATTTCAACTCTGTATTTGTATATTTTTGGAGGAAAAATAGCAGTATCCCTGAAATTAAACTTAGTATCCGATATCCCTGGAAGTAAAATGGAAAGTATCCTATATCCCTGGAAGTAAAATGGCAAATATCCCGTATCCCTAGAACCCCTAAAGCCTCACTGTTCTATTAAAATTTAAATAAAGATGAAAAATACGTGTACCACCGACAACCCTTAAAATTGGAAATTGACTGGTCCAGCGGGATATTCCAATTTTGTTTGACGCTATAAGTACCACGGTTTTGTATGTACTCTTACATCTCCTTTCAACGGATCCATAATATAATTGAAACTGCATGTGCGGATCCAGAAAACTTCGTCAGTGGGGGTGGGAGGAGGGGATTTTGAAAACGATTTTTTAGTCATCAACGTATTTCACAGAGGGCCATACGCACCCCAAGGGTCCAAGTGCTTCTAGAGGGGTCCGTACCAGTATTTGAAAGGAAACCTTTAGTATGTTCGTGGATTGCCTTCTCACGTACAAACACACACACAATGTAACTTTTGTTTGTGCTTAGGTCATATATACTTAACAGCAAAAGAAACGCATATTTTGCATATTTGGTATTTATTGTAAAATTGGGTGTTAAATACTGATCTAATGATATGAAAGGTATCAATGATGTATGGAACAGGTGTATAATCAAATGTATCACAAACCGATAGCTTACTGGAATAATGCTAATAAAAGGGGATAACTCTGGGTGTAATGAAATAATTCGTAATTATGGCGAACTTTGAGATGCTGTATGCCTAAAACCACTAAACGGATTTAAATGAAAATCACTCTGCGTCATAATCAGGACATACAGACTACTTTTGAAGGTTAAGTCGTCCGATATTCATCAAGGTGGACCGATGTGAACAAGTTACATTATCAGACAATTAGCCAGAAGTGTGTATAAGACAGACAATTAAGTGTCCATACAATTGTTTTAAACTGATCCATTGGAAAATAAATTACTTTACATCCAGCATAAAGTACCAGATTTTCTTACATCTTAGAGATTTCTGTGTGTTTCAAGACCAGTGTGAAAAATGAAAAAAATGAAATCTTTTGGATCTGCAGTATAATTCCTACAGCAATGATTTTTAAAAGTTGTATGCTGTTTTCTTATTTGTTACATTGTTTTGTCGTGACATCCAGCAAAATTGGATTAAAAACATGGCTCTTTCAATGTACAGCGCTGTTTTCGTGGCTTTTGCATTAATTAACAAAAAATAATAATTAACTGTGTAATGACGAATAAAATGGTCCGAAAAGAACGCAGGAGACCGGTCAAACATATTTATATAATTTAGGGTTAATTTTGATTACGGTTTCTGGTTTTAAAGGAATATTGAATATTATGCGTTTCTTTTGCTGTCAAGTATAATATAGGATCCGCATTGATATGTGGAAAAGTTTTCAAGAAAATAACCTAGTAACCCGAAACAGGATAAGAAAATTTCGTAATTCTCCCGAACACTTTTGTTACTAGCTGTTTATCATGTTTATCACTCGGTTTTGGGAAATACCCTCTCAAAATCGATCGACCAATTTCTTAATGTCAATAGACTGTGTATATTTTAAGTTTACTAATGACCTAAATGAGCTGTTAGTTCCCGGCTCGGCATAGTTAATAAATGCGTGTGACTTAAATTACCGGGAAAGGGATTGCCGCTATGAGAGAAACATATTTCGTAACCCTGCCTAAAATAGCCACAACCAGCCAGGTATGGCGTAAACATTGTATAAATACTGTGTTTACCTTAAATGAAGAATTATTTAACAAGAAGTTTTAAAAAACTAAACATTTCAGTATGAGAGGCTATAACAAAGTTGTGATTTGCATTTCTATATTTTTGCTGGCGTTGTTCATTGAAGAAGGTTAGTCAGTTTTATCACTAGAACACCACTGAAGGCGAACAACCGCGGAAAAAATGCACAAAATATGGAACCTCTGCATTTTTGCAGAAGATTCATATTTTGCACATTTCTAGAGACTGTAACAGCAAACAAGAACTATCCAATGCATTAAATATAAAGATGTGTTGTGATTCTTTTTCAAAGCACTTTTTTGAAAGCTTTGGAAAAATGTATCTGGATTTCGACTAACGGAAAAACTATTTGGTACTTATCGATTTTATTCGAGGATATTTGATAATAGCGCTCACTTATTTTTTTCTCTCTCTCCATTTTTAGATCATATTGTTCCCCTGAAGTACATAAGAGGCATCCGCAGTTAAGATTTCCCTAACTAAATCATATATCATGTAGTGGGTACTCAAAACCATTTTTTTTCAGCATGTGTGCCTCGACCCAAGCAAACCTGACATTGATGCATGAGAATAACCAGTGTGCAGACCAGTCTGCACATCCACGTAGTCTGATTAGCGCATTTGTTAAATGTATTCACTACATGTATCGGAACGTATAGTAGCCCAGCTTACTTCATGTATAATTTCAAAATATATTCTTACTATACTGACGGGCTTTAAAACGCTACACTAACTTTCTGTTATATCTATCAGACAGTTAGGACAGTTGAATGTAAACTTCCTTTGCTTCGATGATGTCATCATGAAGTGGCTTCTTCAGTAAACATTTAAGTTTTAATTGTGCAACTAAACTCGACGACGTTATTGCTTTGTAAAGTTTTAGTCACTGAAACATTTCTGAAGTAGAGGAGCTTTTAAGACATCGAATGAACGGGTACACACAGATTAACGTCCAAAAAGCAAATCTTTTGTATCAAAGACCTGCCATTCAAAATGAAAGCCATTCCTCGATAACTAACAAAGTTCATGACAAACATTTGATGCTTCTCGTGTTTCTTGCTTTAAAGAAGTAGGGGATCTTTCACTTATAAAATTTGTCAAATGAAACAGTTGACCCCCATCTCAATTAGTTTATTTTCAATGCTTTAAATTAATTTGAAGTGGACATGTTTTTCATGTGTTACTCACAAATGCTCACTCTTTAAAATACAATCAAATTGAATGCTTTGCATTGTTTTTGAGACATCCATTAACGCTGCTATCCTTGTGTTGCTTTTGTAAAGCCCGTCATTATATTATTTGTAGCTAAGCATTTTAAAACTCTAAATAGAGTTTTTCTCGCGATTAGGCCCATGCACAGCCAATCATATGAGTTTTCTATCTTTTAACAGGACTTTGCCGTGGTGGACGGGGCGGCGGTGGAAGGGGTGGAAGTAGGGGACGCTCTTTCAGAGGAGGCGGTTACGGGGGTAGCTATGGAGGTAGCTCTGGGGGTGGCTCGTAAGTATCAACCTAGCCAACATAATTCTTAGGCAGCTATCAGCCCACCAGCGAAACGCCATTTGAATGGCGTTTCGCTGGCGGGTCGATAGTTGTCCGCATTTATATGCTTTCTGGGAGCAGTCCTGATCACCTGCCTTGAAACATCACGCATGCTCAGCTGAGATGCATCCGAGCTTCACAAGGAGCGACGGTTATATTTCCTCAACTTAAAATTAACATATCTCTTTATGTACGCTACATTCCTTTTAGATAGTTTGACTCAATATAGCACGGTGCACACAATAGGTTTCATATTCATAGCATAAAAACGTCGTATCAAAATCTACATTTATTCTATTTTCAAAATGTTACCCTACTTGGTGGGAAAGGCGTTATGTAGACCGCGGGGCTTGAAGTTATGATTTTTGAGTAACTTTAGCACTAGGGAAGCGTAATATGTGCATTGAAACGACGAAAGACCGATAATTTAAAGAGACTATATCTGTAACTATGAACATTTTTCGAAAAAACAAGGATTTTTAAATCATTTGTAAAAATAGAATTAAGTTATGTTTTCACAATAAATATGTTCAGTACAGCTGAAAGCTGAATGGAACAGTGAATTATCTTATAAAACAGGCGATTATTCTATTTATGTTATAAAAATGACTTGCTTGAACAATTGACTAAATGTTATGCTGGATTTAAACTACTTGGTATGAATGTATGCTGTCCCACTGTGGCTGATGATATGGTTGTCTTAGCATTAACTGTTTGTGGTCTTGCTCTTCTCTTGTGTATATGTTATGCATACTCGTGCAAGTGGCGATACGAATACTCGGCTCCCAAATGTTCAGTAATTGTATATAATGAAACAAAACGCCAGTTTTTAAATTCGAATAGGGTATGGTATATGGGTAATGATACTATAATGGAAAATGAGAACTATAAGCACTTAGGTGTAAACACTAACAAATATTTAAGCCACACGATTAACATTAAAGATGCAACAGATAGATTAAAGGGCACATTTCTAAGTCTCGTACACAGCGGAGTTCTTCACCAAGACAATTTGCATCCACTTACGTGCATTAAAATATATAACTCTGTTGTCTTGCCTAAGGTGCTATATGGGTGTGAAAACTGGTTCAATTTAACGGAAAGTGAAATGCTGTCATTAGACCGCGCCCATAGATTCTGTGTCAAACATATGCAGTCACTAAGCAAGCGTACTCGGACAGATGCCGCTTTAAGTTTGTTGGGTGTATTTCCAATAGAACTTGAAATAGATTCTAGGAAGTTAACACTTTTTGGTCAAATGTGTAGACTAAATTCCAATTCATGGGTTAAAAATGTATTTCTTAACAGATTGACGTCATTTACTACACATTCTAATGGTAGACAAACTGGTTTTATAGCAGACATTTTTAGGTTATTAGGAAAATATCAACTTAGACATGTTTTAGAGGCATATCTTGAAAGCAGCATATTTCCGAGTAAGTTTGCTTGGAAACGCATATTAAAGAGTACATTGCATGAATCTGCAATTTCGTCCTGGCATAATAGAATACAAACGCAAGATTTCAGTCGCTTTACTGCATTACATTATGACTATAGTCCACATTGGATTTGGTATTTTTCAAAGGAACATAGAAAGCTTCTCCCACACTGTACTTCTGTCATACAAATGATCTCAAGCTTAGCGGAAGTAAATTCTGTTAACAAATTTTGCATCTTCTGTGAAGTGTTCTATGAAAATATTGTTGATCACTGCCTCCATGATTGTTCCTATCTTGATAATGAAAGATCTGAAATGTGGCAGGAAATTCTTAGTCTTAGCCTCCCTGCATACGGTTATTTATATATGCAAAACATATCTTTTGTGTCAAATGTACTACTTGGAATGAAAAATAGAGACTTAGAACACATTTTGGGAGCAAGCCAGGAAGCATTTAAGATATGCTGCATTCGAAATATCCACAATATGTGGCGTAAATATAAAATGCCTTAATTACTTAACTACTTTGAGCTGTTTGCAGCCAATGCATAGTCTCTATTTGTTCATTAAGTCACATTGACGAGGTAATACCACCGAAGTATGCTTACTTATTCGTTCCTATGTGAAGTAAGGATTAACCCATGTAAGCTTCCTCTTTGTGGGACATAGCCAAACTGTGCAGACCCAGATCAGACGATAATGCAGCGTCTGATCGGGGTCTTCACTGTTTGCGTACAGAATGTTCTAATAAATTTGAACAGAAACGGAAAATACCACCTAACACCCCTAAATTGGAAATGGGCTCGTCCTTCTGATAAGGTAGGAAAGTTCATTCGACTTAAATAGGTTAAGTATTTAAGATGAAAATTTTTATTTGAATATTATTATTCTGAAAGTACATGTGTATATAACGGGGCAGCATCACCCTGTTTTGTATAATGCTACACAGCTGCCTTGATCTAACACGAAATATATTGGTATAGGGTGTGGTTGTTTTCTCTCTACTTAAAAGATCGTTCTTGCATTTAGTTTCGGTAAGGGCAGAGGTAAGTGGGGAGAAAATAACAGCCTTCCGACGATGGACTAGCCCATCTCTGCCAATTGCATACATTGTATATACAATATACTCTGGTTTCAGGATGCTCTGGGCAGAGGTGGGGTGTGTTGCATCTGATGGCATTTTTTTTTTCGCTTTGTCAATAGGATACTTGTAAATACGTTGTTTTACTTTTCATGTACATCTGTAAATGCTCTTTCATGCCTTTCTTGTATGTATTGCTTGTAAAAATACTCTCCCTTGTGGAGGAAATAAAGAATATCTATCTATCTATCTATCAAAAGTTACAGACTATGCAGCTTTAAGGATATGAAACATGTTCAAATCGAGTAGGTTATAAGAAAAATGATTTTTCTATGACTCAGTTTGGTCAAAATTTTCATTTTTACTGGCTTATATTTTCTCAATTAATTGGCTGGAATGTTGCTAAGCATCAGACTACTAGTAGTAAAACTATTCATAAATTTAAGCACCTGCGATGTATTCCCTATACTTATATTGTAAAGCATGCTATCCATGTAATGGATGTCAGCAATATGCCAATTTTATTTTAGAAATATCCCAATTTTAGCAGGAATGGATGTCCACGGTTCAATGAAAATTTACGGAATTATTGGCTTGATCTTGGCTTTACTTTGAAGTACAGATTCCCATACAATGATAAACTCTTGATTACTAGACCCAGTTCTAATTCACATTTGCTATTTTGCGAGAAGCGATATACAGTAAAACCTGTCTTAATCAGCCACCAAAAAGACCACAATTTTATTTTCAAGACTGATTATTTGGCTTAACGCAGGTCAAACGTATTTCAAAATGCGCCAAGAGCATTCTGCAATATTTTTGACCTGCATTAAGCTACCATCATTAATATAATTATTTGTTTTGTCTGTGCAAGACAGGTTTTACTGTACGATATCGTATTCAGGTTGTATAATTTTATGTTGATAATATATAACTTTTGCAGAGCTGGCACGACAATTGGCATTGTATTTGGAGTCATTGGCGGCTGTATAACACTATCTGTTCTCATTTGCGTATGCATAATGTGCATACAACGTAAATCAAGGGCATCAAGGTAAGCTAATATATTGAACTGAACATTATCTTATCAAAATTTTATGAAGCTCTACTTTTATAAGATAACAGATTCACCTGAGATGATTCACAATGTATGTGAATTCACCTGTGGGGATTTACAATATTTGTGAATGCTTGAGATGTTCATCACAGGCGCACTGTTTACACTTGTGATTGACATCTTTAGGCTTTGTTAGGAAATTCTGATACCAGTTTGGTACTATTTTTATAGGTCACACTGACAAGCCTGTCAATTTAGATGGGATGTTTAACACCTTTGAAAGGTCGTGCTGATGTATGCTACTCATTTTCAACCAAATAAATAGACAATGTCAGGATTGACATTGAATGGCAGGATTTAGCACGACCTTTAAGAAATAGCGCAGCTAGTGTAACTATGTGTCACTTTGGTATCGTTATAAATGGAAACTTACATACGTAGAGGGCGCTTTACTGATAACTTGGAATAGTATTGGTTTAATGATGATGTCGAAAGATGGCGCTGTTGTCAGCTTCTATCCCGTGACTGTATAGTATATAAGGTTTACATTGAGTTTAGAATAGTCTTGAAGTTTATTGTTATTTTAACGTTTTATAAATGTTAAAATTATATAAAAATGGTTGTTGAAACTTATATGTTTGAAAATTTCAAAAGAGAATTGAAAAACACAACGCGAGCTTAGAAAAAAGAATCAAATGCGTTACACTTTGCACGCGAGCATAGTAGAGTGACGAAACAAAAGCATTTTATAATTGCTGCTAAAGAGCATCAAATACGTGTTAAATTTAACTGGCATTGTGTGATTAACATGTTTAATGCTATATTGCAGAAGTCCAGGAGTTGTATATAACAGAAATGGGGTTTTATCCAACAGTTCTAAGTCGTCAAATTCAAGACAGATACGACCAGTTCAGCAACCAACAAACCATGTCCCCAAGACAGCACCGCCTGCCTACAGTGAGATAGGTCAACCAATATTTAATGTTCAAAATGAAATGAAAACTACATCCCTGAATACGTCGAGGTAATTATAGTTTGATTAACTGCAAACAGTATTTTTGAATAGTTGCCACTGTATAAAAAAATGAGGATACACCTTTATTCATACTCCTTCTTTGAATATGCAAGCAGCTAAGGCTCTGACAAGACTTAACCTTTAAAGCACCAAGAAAAAAATGCATCTGAAAATGTCGTCTGCTGAAGTCGACTGCTGCGAAAATGCCTAACATTGCGGACGAATTAAGTATATAAGAAAACAGCGTAGACCCAGAACAGACTGCTGCTATATAGGAGCAGTCTGATCTGGATCCACGCTGCTTGTCATAGAGGTTTCTTAAACATTACAGCAAAATAGAAAAGCAGATGACTTTTGTTGCGATTGGCGCATTAAGGGTTAATGCGAAAAATCGTCTGAGTCTTCACTGCTTGTATACGCGATAAGTATAAATGGATAAGCTACCATTTCTTTTGGTGTAAACGTAGACCGTCTAATTGTCCTGCTAACGAAATTTTCGACAAACAATAGCATTATTCTTAAATTATGCGTTGTAAAAGCTAAGCACAGTACAAAAATGGCTGTTTTGCTGTAGATATTGTAGGATCTTTACGATAGGACAGAACGTAGCTTTTTTAAATAATAGAAAGAGTACATCATCATTTTGCACAACATTTAGTATGAAATTACACTTTACCCATTTAAGCCGAATATACTTGCCTACCTCTATCAGTAGGGCGAGCCCATTGCCAGGTTTAGGGGTGTTGGCTGGTATTTCTCATTTTTGTTCAGATTTTAATAGAACATATTTTAAGCAAACAGTGAAAACCCTGATCAGACGCTGCATTCTGCGGCGTCTGGTCTGGTTCTGCTCTGTTTGCCGATGGCCCATAAAAAGGACGCTACGCTTAAATGGGTTAAAAGATCGTACACGAACTATTCACCATTTAAACGTACTCGCTACACTTGATACATGTATTCAGTTTTTGACAAAGCGTGTTCTTATCAAAATTACTTAAGGCCAAAATTTTTCCAGCCATAATGTTAAGCTTTTCTATCTGATATTGTTGTATTTATGTTCCATATCAATACAATTGAGTAGAAATTGCTGTTAATGCAGTGAAATGGTCACACCAAAATCAATGACAGCTCAGCTATCACCATTACGTGTAAAACTACAATTATTATTGTTCAATGTACAATAAAACCTGTGTAAAACGGCTACTCAAAATAGACAAAACAAAGGTCTAAGTGGCAAATGGTAGCTTAATGAAGGTCGAAAGTATTGCAGAATGCTCTCTTGGGGCATTTCGCAACACTATTATCCTGTATTAAGCGATAAAAGGTCTTGAAAACCAATTTTTGGTATTTTTGAGAGTGGCCGTTTTACACAGGTTTTACAGTGTTCTCGTAAAATATTCTTAAAACTATGAGGTACCATAAATAATTTAACATACAACATACCTCATAATAACATCTACAATTGAACACCATTTATCACCAATCCAGTCCGCAGGTGAATCACTCTTTATGACAGGAGAAATATGACCCAAACTCTCTCGCATATTTCTCTTGAATTTGCAATACATGCGCAGAAACAGAAAATTTCGTCAGGGGGGAGGGTCCTGACAAGACTTTTTTAGTCAGTCATCAACGTATTTCACAGAGGGCCGTACAAACCTCCCTTGAGATGTAATAGGACCCAATGGGCCCAATTGCTTCTCGAGGGGGTCCGTACTAGTATTTCTAAGGGAATCTATAGTCACTTGTGATTTTCCAAGGGAGGTCCGGACCCCTGCCCACCACCCGCCTGGATCTGCGGTGCAATAAGTTTCAATATCTCATTGGCTGGTTCTCTTTCTTTTTTCAGATTGTCACCAGGAATAAACAGTCAGATGAATACAGCTACAGACAAAACAAACTCACAGAGCAAAAGCTTTATATTGTGATAAACTGTGTATTGAACTTGATACGTGGAGAAATCCACCGTGTTCATTGTCAGTTCAAGAACGGTACTTTAGACAAAATCACAAAGTTAAATTTAGTTGTTGCGATGTATTCCAGTAGATACTTAGAGAAATCCATTGTGTTCACTGTCGGTTCAACAATAGAGCCACAGATAAGACAACATCACAGAGCAGAATCTTAGTGTTGTGATAAACTTAGTACTCTTCCAGATACATAGAGAAATTTATTTTGCTCAATCATTTTTTTTACTGCCAGTGCCAACTGCTAATAACCTTTGCGAAGGGTTAGGATGGATCAGTCTTCTAACTATTTGATGCTCTAGTGTTATTCCTAAAAAAATTATGAAAGCGTTTAACACCTAGATCCAGATAAGGCAGTTTTATAAGCGTAAAATTGTAATTATTTTCATATCCATCAATTCAAACATGTGTTTTGGGTGCTCAAAAGAACTGTCTCATTGAGACGGTTATTTGAGTACTCACAACATATGTTTTGGATGAGAAATAAGAAAATAGTTTTACAATACGCACTCCTATCTAACAGCATGTTAAAACATTTTATTCAGTTGGGAAATCACATTAATGTTCATACTATTCAGATAGGCAAACAGCAAAGGCTCAGACGACCCTACACAAACAAACAGTCTCTCCAGAAAGCAGTTACTGCTCGCTTTTACAAATTATGAAACCAGGTGAAAGCTCAGATTAGAAAATAACCTTTGATCGCACTGAACCATTGCGCATGTACGTTTAAAAAGTGTCAATTGACCTTTCTAAAATACCATGCCTACTTTAACGTTTTGTCTTATATTTGCTGTCTGCTGATAACATTTGCAAAAAGTTTCGGTCCAGACCAGGCCGAAATGTCGGGTCTGACCTGGATCCAAACTGTTTGACACTCTGATGGTATTCCTGAAAAAATATTTGAAAATTAGATGATTTGAAAAATATCAGCAGACGACAAAAACAAATTTTTAGAATGGAGGTTACTCCAACCATCATTCGAAGTTCTTTTGAGCATCCATTGATGGGTAAGAATATAATAAAATATTACAATTTTATAATGTTCAAAATGTTAATTTATTTTGCTATATAAAATGCTTGTATTAAACAGAAAAAAATGCCTTTAGATGAGATGGTAGGGGCCTTATGCTTTGGCTGTTTGTCGGGCCCACCGGGGTTCATCTGTTGGATTTCTTTTGCTCCGGTTTTCAGTTTTATTTACTGTTGAGTCCTTATCTTTGCTTTATCTCCTTGTTGTGTCTTGATTTATATGTTCTAGGAGATGATGCGTTAGTAGATAAGGGTTCTTTCATGCAAACCAAATATCTGTGTGTCTTGATCCACATCTGAATTACGGATGAGGTTAGTGCTGTGAAACCCGTTTAAGCCCACCAGTAAAACCGACCATTCCAAGGCGGTACTTCTTTAAATTTGTGGATCTTTTATGGGTTTTTTTATGGTTTGTGTTTACTATGCCTTTGTGCGCGTCGATTTATATGTGCCTTGTGGTTACCTGCTGGGAAAGGGCTGACCTCTTGGCTTTCTTTTGTGGTGTCTAACTGTGAGTTTGTCACTTTCCCATTGGTGTCCTTGGTCAGGTGTGGTATTTGATGTATCGATTCCTGATCATTGCATCCTTTACTAACTTTAAAAGTGGAGGTACATGCATACATTGGAGCGAAATGCCTTAATTTTGTTTTAAATCTTCATCTACCATTTCCTTTGTAAGTAATATAGGCTTATGCAGGTGGCACGATAGTGCGGGTTTGTCTGTGTCCAAGCGGACCCTTAAAGAGAGAAGTACCAAAATGACTTTTCGGTACTTCTCTATTTAGGGGCCAACTTAGACACTGACTCTTTTGGTGATAAAAGGTGTTTTGCATTTTGAAAACATCTTTCCTTCATGTCGATAGAGTATCAAATACTCATTGTTTTTGTACAATTTGTTATTTTTTTATAATAACTTATTAAGCAAATGTTGTATTGCATTTGGATATTTTATATAATAAAATGAAAAACAAATCCACATATTTTTATTATTTTATATAAATACATGTACCTCATCCAAATCAAAAATTTACATGCTATATACACAGTAAAATCTAGTAAATTCGGGACTTGAGGTTTGATTTCGAATTATCAGTAGCTCGCATTGTAGGGACATGTAGGGAGGTAGACATAAACATGTAAAACTCCCTGAAATGAATATTATCAGTTTGTTTTCTAAAACATAAGTTTTGGGCTTATAAAAGAAACATCAAAGGAGACGTTTCTTTTACGTACCAAAAACATATGTTATAATAGATAGTTATTAAAAAAACATATATATACTCAGAAAAACAATTGAAGGATATTAAAATTCTTTTGACTTTAAAACATTTGGGAATATAATTTAAAAAAAAAATATTTTTGTCATTGATAGAATTATTACTATGCGATTCACCAAATGGCAAATTGAAATTCACAGGTCATTGGGTACGATACAGTATTACACCAAATGTACCGACCCTCTCTACCCAAAGTTCACATGCAAAAAAATTAGCGCTCTCAATTTGTGCTGAACCTTTACCAGGTCATTGCTTATGTTCTAATTCCGACCATAGACAAAAGTTAACACCAATTTATCAGTCGTTCCCCTAATAATGGGACAACTTCTTCAACAAAAATACACGGATATGGCCTACAACGGCAAATTTGCCCACAAATTTGCAATAAAACACTTACAACAGCTTCAAAATTAGGTGCCATTTTTTAGAGGGAGAACCAGTGATGATTTTGGAGCCAGTCATTATGGAATACAAACGATAAAATTGGTTTCAATCATTTTTGAACGTTTGTGACTTTTCGGTATAGAGGGTTGAACCATTTGGATTTGCACTGTACTTAAACCATTGAAGCGTGACTGAAATAAAGCATCCATTTTGATGGCAGATGTCTGGAACTATGAAATGCATGCAGAATTAGTAAAGTTTTTATTGTATTGGATGTTAGAGATTGGACTGAATCTAAATATCCTTCAATTGTTTTTCTGAGTATATGTCATATTCACTGAATCCAGTATGTCCCAAATTTATTTCGTATTACCGAGTATTTTGAAAAATCAGAGTTCGAATTTTCGAGGTTTTACTTTATTAATAGTCTGACAAATTTTTTCGGTCTCTATATGGAGATAATACACGAGCCCTAATACGGGAGTATCCTTTGTACAGATTGAAAAAACAGTAAAATCTGTGTAAAACGGCCACTCAACAATAGACAAAACAAAGGTCTTAATGACAAATGCTAGCTTAATGAAGGTCGAAAGTATTGCAGAAAGCTCCCTTGGAGCATTCTGCAATACTTTTAACCTGCATTAAGAGATAATTAGTCTTGAAAACCACTTTTTGGTCTTTTTGAGAGTGGCCGTCTTACACAGGTTTAACTGTTATTGTAAAATCCTTTTATACAACCTACATCATTGTAGACCTTGCACATTACTACATATTTGGAGCTAATGTAGTAAGGTTTGTACAAAAGTTCGAATCCGTAAACAAGGTTACATTTCCTTGTGCAATCATTCTATTTCATGTGAAAAATAGTAAGTGAGTATGATCAGGAAGTACCACAATCACAAACTGCAGACAACCCTGTGGCACCACGAGGAAGAGCCTCTCAACCATCACGAGACACCAGGAAGACAAATTAAGCAAAACAATCAGCTCTCTCTCTTCCCCATCAAGATGATTGCAATACTAGAATAGACATAAAGTAACGTACAACCAAACATAGAACAAATACAGACTCCCACAATGGGAGTAACAATAAACAAAAAGTCAACAACAACAGAACCACCGCATTAGAACGGACAGCAGCCTAAGCCACCGGGGGGCTTAAATGCATTTTACTGGTACCAAATCTTCACCCTAGATTCTGCTGTTGTTGAAGTACAAGAAATGTTCAGCTCGCATGGAGGCCATCTAACTGATGCAATGTATCATCATGGAAAACACTCTAATCAAATTAACACTCCATGATGAAACAAAGAAAAGGGCTCATGACTCACAGATAGTCAGAGCTAAAGAAAACCTCAAGTTGAGCCACGGTGGGTCCAGCTACAGATAAGCATCAGGCACCAACCCACCGATTAAAGCTTTACGTCAGAGTCGTCATAGAGTCTGAGGCCTGACCCACCGTCGTGCAATAAAAGAGGAAACCATAGCTATAAACCGTGATTGGGTTTAAAACTAGGCATGCAGACTGTCGCATGATATCCAAATTATATCAAACCCTTATATAACGTTTTACTATCTTTTTGAATTGATCACTAAAATTAGGTTTCCCAACAATTCGTTTGAATTTATAGACTAAATCACCATAAAATATAGGTTCTGATATGCTTTGTTGCAGAAGAGTTTTTAACCCAATGTTGTATTTAACAATTAACTCTGAGTGTCTGTGGTAGAATTTAGAAAATGCTTTTCGAATTTTATGATATCTATAACCTTGTTTTAAAAATTTGGCAGTTAAAAATAAGTTTCTGTTGTTGAAGTCATCAACATTAGAGCACACTCTAGCAAAACGAATAAGCTGAGATATATATATACACCATAGGAAGGAGAACAAGGAACATCTCCATCAAGAAATGGGAAATTTACTATTTCAAAATTAAAATCATCCCGTTAATCATAAATTTGAGAAGAAACTATGCCATTTGTTATTGACAATGTCAAGTCCAAAAACGGAACTTCAGTATCAGAAGAATTCGCCTTATTTAACTGAAGTTCAGTGGGATATATCTGACCTACCATTTGTTCAAAATAAGGATTATCAATATTAAGTAAGTCATCTAAATATCTGGAGGTTCGGACGTTATTGTTCTACAAGCAACAAATTGGCCCTATGTTTTTCGTAAGTGTACAAACCTCACTACCTACACGATAGAGTCACATATTGACAAAACCGGTTAAGCGACATTAATGCTCAGCGAGACTCAGATCAGTCTGAGTTTCTGTGAAGTCTGATCGACGTTCGCTGTATGTCTGAAGATACAGTGGATCTTCAGCTACCCACATAACGCAAAAGCGAAGAAACTGACTGGTGTTGGATGAGGTATAGAGCGGTCTGAGATTTTATGGACCCCTGTACCATTTTTTTATTTTGGCATGAGGTGGCATGATGTTTGCATTCTCAGTGTGGTTGCATTACATGAATCCAACATTTCTAGCTGCTTGCATTTCTCGATGCAAAACATTCAAATATCATATGATCTAGACCGCGCCTTTAGGCGGAGAAACGTCAACGTCAACCAATCACCTGCTTTGTTTTTCGACGTTTGCATGACGTAATTCACGTATCGTCACCACGTTATGTATACGAGTTTCACTCCATGGCTGTTCCAACACCTCCGTTACAAATACAATATTCCTTTTTATAAGTGTAACTAGCGGGATTGGGTGGAAGATTATTAAGTAAATTTGATTTATAATATAGAATGTAAATATAAGGATTGAAATTCATATTTTAAGCTTGCACTGGATGATAAAAAGCACGAGCTTTTTTAATCTCTCTGTGAAGCCAAAAACATGAGCTTCGGACTTCACAGACATTAAAATAGCTAATGTTTTTCATCATCCAGTGCAAGATTAAAATATGAATTTCAATCCTTAAATGTTAAAAAACAAGCTTTTGGATAATTACTGTAAAACTCATTATTTGGCGGATGCATTTATTTGGTACTTTTGGCGGTAAGTACAAAATTCGCCAAACTATGAGACTGCCAAATACAGTTTCTTATTCAGTTACACAACAATTATAAATGGACATATACCCTTACTGTTGTGTATTCCTTTAAATGGAACACTGTTTTTCGGTGATGACATTTAATCTAAAATGTCAATATTAAATATAGTTTGATAAAAAATATATTTAAACTAAAAAACCCAAATCAAAAATATTTTTTGAAGTTTGGATACGTTTTCATAAAGGCGGTATAAGAATGGAGTTTTAACATCCTATATTTTATGCCTTATAATATTCCCTTCTGTGTACCTTGAGCGAAAGGGATTAAACATAAAGCTATATAAACTAACATAAACAACTTACAATTGTAAATGTATTGATCAGTAGCTGCATATTGGTGTGTGTTGCTGTTTATCTGCCTAGTCGACAATATATTGTTTATTTCCAACCGTGTCACAAAGATGATAAATCATGAAAATAAATTAAACATCTATACATACTGCTATAAAGGCCCTCTTATTTGGAAGCCCTTGGCCAAACTATTCCATGAATAAGTCTGCTTATTGATCCCATCACTCCCTTATGCCTGATGCAAGTACAACTGGCATATTTTTTTGATCATATAAAGTAACGGTAATAGTTCGCACATATAGACACATGTACAAACATACAGATGGCTTGAAAGACAGAAGCAGACAAAACGATAGTGTTTGGTAGACACTAAATGTAAAAGTAACCCATTATTCCTAGACCCATATAAGCAGCTTGGATTTCATGGTATTACTTGACTTTTCGCTTACTGTAAAGGCGGCAACTTTAATATTCATATCTGGGCGTGGTTCGGCTATTTCATCTGCTAAGGAAGGGAAATCAGGTTTTATTTATAATTTGGTAAAGAGTAAATAAGCTTTTTGAGCCGCACAAACGTGCGTGCAATTCATGAAAATCCTAACCGTTTAACCACTGAACCACTGGCACTTGAGTCCCAAACCTCAATTAATAAGTTGAAAACACCATCGGCATATCAACGAAGCTCAAAATGCATGAAAACATCGAAAACAATCAATTTTATAAAGATAGTGTTCGTTTCTATAAGTTTCTATTTATACGTATAGAAACGAGCACTATCTTATAAAATTGATTGTTTTCGTTGATTTCATGCATTTTGAGCTTCGCTGATATGCCGATAGTGCTTTCAACTTATTAATTGAGGTTTGGGACTCAAGTGCCAGTGCATTGAACTCACATTTATTAACCCTTAAAGCGCATAATCACAAAATCTATGTTTTTGTCGTCCACTAAACTATTTGAAGCCCCACAGATAAACAGTGTGGGCCCAGATCAGACTGCTCCTGTAGGAGCAGTCTGATCTGGGTCCACAATGTTTGCCTCCCTGCTTATGTTAAATAGACATTTTCAGATGGAGTTATGTTGCTGGCGTTTTGAGGACAAAATAATGACTGAGATGATACAGTTACGTTTGAATAAAACCACGCCTCCTTTTCAGCTTTTACCTATGCCTAAGGTTGACTAGTCCTAATTACGCATTTATGAGGCGCCGCCTTTAAAGTAAGAGAAAAGTCAAGAGTTTGTGCCCTTAAAACAAAAACCGTTTGCTTGTATATTGCAATCACTAATGGACAAATAGATAAATAAATAAAAACAGTGGTGAGCAAGAAAAAGAATCCATTATTCGTGTGAGGGTAGGATAGAAAAATCCGTCCCTCAGGATCACCGTTTGTCATCACTCGACATGAATCGTGATGCCAAACGGCGATCCTCGGTACGGATTATTCTATCCTACCCGCATACTCGTGGTAGATTCTTATACATGTGTATTGATGCCAAAACGTCAATATTTTGTCCAATGTACGCGACGTTGTTGGGCGTTATTTCATTACGTTACCAAAATCTGTAAAACACTAACAGGTTTGTATTTGCACTTGATGCGTTACAAGATATTTGATTTTAAACTTCGGAATATCAGAAAAATGTACAATAAGCAGAAGTTTGTGCGTCTGTACGAGGAGATACTCCATGGGCTTTAGCGAGTAATTTATTGCCGGTACAGACCCAAAACCATACGATTACTTGCTTATTGCACCAGTATACATTTGCATTTCATGTGATGTTGAACATTGGTCTATCAGCATCCTATAACCCAAGACATGATAAACCGACAAATTGAATGTTTTTCAACGGTGCCTTATGAGAAGACTCAGAGCAGTCTAGACCTCGGCGTCTGATCAGGGCCTCCACTGTTTGCTTACAGAAAGTTCTATTAGATTTTGAATAAAATTGAAAATACCACCAAACAACCCTTAAAGCGGAAAAAGACTAGCTCAATTGATAACAGTGGGAAATTCCATTCGGCTTCAATGGTTAAAATTTAAATAAAGATGAAAAATACATGTACCACCGATGGAAATCTACTGGTACAGCGGGATATCCCAATGTTTAACACTAAGTATCTCCCAATGCACAAAATGCTAATGCATGCTTGTGCGACACGCAAGTTTTTGTATGTACTCTTAAATCTCTTTTCAGCCAATTCATATATATAAATGAAACTGCATGTGCGGATCTAGAACATTTCGTCAGGGGAGGGGGGGAGGTAGGGGGCTGGTGTCCTGATTTTTTTAGTCATCAACGTATTTCACAGAGGTCCATACGAACCCCACTCGCGAAGCAAGGGGTCCGTACCAGTATTTCTAAGGAAACCTATACAATGTAGTATGTACGTAGAGTACCTTCTCACGCACAAACGTACACACCAAATAGGCCTAATAACTTCTGTTTGTACTTAGTCAGCTTTATTATACAATTTTGCGATTTTTCCCAGCTAGCTCACATCGTCGGTCCACCAACGGCTCACCTCCAATAGGCCATTGAGATGGCGTATCGCTGATGGGCAGTTGATGGCTCGACATTGTGTGCTAGGTGGGTATATTTGGGCCTCGTCGCGAGAAAACCTGTCTTCGGGGTTTCCGACAAAGCGAGTTTCAGACCAGTCTCCTCAGCTACAGAGATTAGCTAGAAAGTAGAAATTTCTCCTGCAGCAAGTTTACATATGATACTTTTTTAAAAAGCGAAAAAGAAAGGCGCTGATCAGACTGTGTGGATGCGCAGCCTGGTCTGCGCTGCGCCTGTGTTGTTAGCAAACCCCCGAAGACAGGTTTTCTCGCGTCGAGGCCCATTTGTAGGCGGGACGAGTCGAAAAGGAAATATGAGTATATTTACGAGTATTTGTACAATAAAATACTTGCATAATGACCAATAAAATAATCACATTTTAATTTATTCATCAGATATTAAAGTCAATTATAACCTTCCACCTTTGACACAGACTTGTCGATATTAGTGAACATCATAGATCAACGGAAAGGCAGCAAAGCCATGATACAAGGCCATATAAAATAGGATCCGCGATTATATGTGGAAAAGTTTTCAAGAAAATCACCTTATAACCCAAAACAGGATATATTTCGTAATTCTCCCAAACCCTTTTGTAACTGCTGTTTATCATGTTCATCACAACTGTAGTATTACACTTCAAATGGAACACAGTTTTTCGTTTTTAAAATTTTACATTGAAGTTTTCTTCACCCTGAAAATTTGCATGCGCATAGATATAGCAAAACCCTAATTATATTTTAATTTTTGCAGAGAATGATATCAATCTCACTGTTCTGATATCTTGTAAAAATAAATAGCAGTTTTTGTTGGAATGAAAATACCCGCTTATTACAAATGTACCTATTTTTGTACTGTCAGTGCAATACAACTGGGATAGATATTGTAGTATTCTATGATTTAATTAATCTGACGCAGGTGCATAATTTCACGGTTTATGCACAAGATATTTTTACTCTCGCTCAACTTCCGCTATTTACCATAAGTTTTACAGAAATTCAGCAACTACTAATGCAGATAATGAAACGTTTTGTACCGTCCTACTGGCTAGTCAAGTGGTTATGGTACAGAGTTTACAACGGAAAGGTTGTGAGTTTGAGTCCACGTGTGTTCTTGTTTTTTTTGCTGTTTTTTTACCGTAATTCGATTCGTTAGTTCATTTATTATAGATGTACCACGACCTCCGAGTAATGACATTTGGATCATTCTATTTCAAATGGTTGATGCGTAACGGGTAAAATGAGCCAGTCTATCTGAAACAACTTCAGAGGTTCACGTCAAAATAGTGTTCCATATTACAGCCAAAACGTACGGTTGAAAATTATTCACTATACATGTTGTTTGAACTTAAGTTTAGAGGGAAAAAAGTCTGATGAAACGGATGCAGCAAGTCTTATACTAAGGCAATGCAGATAGTAAAGTTTTAAATATCTGCGATTACTTTTAAAAAGATGTCTAAATCCCAGAGATTCAATTTCACACATCGAGCGTATGGTAAACGCTCTCGGCGAGGATCCAACGAAGATAACAATAACAAATGTAAGTACGGTTTGAAGCGTGATTATATTAACAATATTGAAAATATGGTACTGGAAATAGGGTTTTCAGGCGTTTTATTACGTATAATATTAAACAATTAATGACTATTGAGGCATTGGACATGATGTGATATCGACCAGAGAGTGCCAATATTAATATTGTCCGAGGCGGAGCCACTGTCAATATTGGTATTCTCAGGTCGATATCATATCATGTCCAATGCCTCAAAAGTCAACTATTGTTGTATTATATAATTTCTCTAAACAAAAAAAGCATCAACAACAACAAAATCTTGGCTGTTGACTATGTCTTGGACAGACTTCAATTTCTTTTTTTACATGATGACTTACTGATTACATTCAGTTAAAAGAAGAATGAATGCATACTTTATTTGTAATTACAACTGCAGACAGAGGAGATCCAGATTCAATGCTGCATAATATGGTATTTCATCAGGGTCTACACTGTTTGCTAAGACAAAAAAGATCGTCAGGGAAAAAATCTGCAATTTTGTTTAGAAATTAAACCTGTGACCCCTTGAATTATATAATGGACCATTCCAAGTTTATTGCATCAATCCAGAAGGAAGAATTCATTAGTTCATTTAAGAGTTCTGCTATTAAGGATTCAAATGCTGATTTTTAGCTTGCATTGGATGATGCAAAACATTAGCATTTTAATGTCTGTGAAGCCGGAAGGGCTTCTCGGAGACATTAAAATGGTAATGTTTTGCATCATCCAATGCAAGCTAAAAATCTGAATTTCAATCCTTATATTTACATTTTATATTATCAATCAAATATACTTAATTAACCTCCACCCAAATTCGTTAGTTATCCTTGAAAATGAAATATTTTATTTGTAACGGAGGTGTTGGAACAGCCAGCGAACGAAAGTCCTGTATATAACGTCGTGGCGATACGTGAATGACGTCATACGAATGCTGATAAACAAAGAAAGCTATTGGTTGACGTTTACGTTACTCCACCTAGAGGCGCGGCATAGACCACGTGACTGCTCAATGCTTTGCATCGAGAAATGCAAGCAGCTAGGAATTATGGTTTCATCTAAGGCAGCTACATTGAGAATGTAAATCTATTACTTTATTACCCAACCGTCTATATACGGAGTAATTGTCTATTTTTTGCTTTGTCATGAGTCACTGAACTATTCCACCGGTCAATAAATAAGACTATAGACTGGCACTATACCATGGGCCTGGTTTCCTACTTCCCTGTTAAAAACACACTGGCGCTTATTATCATGCGCGACGACGATGCGCGTACGGTTCGTTTATGAAAGGAGACGTTATGCAGCAATGGTGAAAATGAGGCATGGTTTGGCAACTTTAAACTCCAATAACTCTGTTGTTTATGGTCAGAAACATAAAGAGTGGGTACTCGTTTTCTTAGTTAGAACGAGCGGAACATTTTGAGACCAAAATTGAGCAGATTTAGTGAAATTTTTCGTTTTGCAACAAAACCGCATCGTCTTCAGCAACTCCATTCAAGGAACGCTGCTAAGTATTTCATCAAATTGGTTGGGTAATAAAACAGTTATTTCATGCCTGTTTGTAGTATAGTCAAACTATTACCCCTCGGTACTGTGGACGACCTGATGCACTATTGCACTCGGCCTTCGGCCTCCTGCAATAGTGCATCAGGTCGTCCACGGCACCTCGTGGTAATAGTTTTGACTATACTACAAACAGGCATGAAATAACTGTATAATATTCAACAGCAAAGTCTGAATTACATGTATATGATGAAACACCTAATCATGTAGATTTCGTGGTGCTGCTGTCACTCACTGAATTGTATTTACAGCAAATCATGCAAGTTTCATGCTGAAAGCACACCTATTATGGAAAGTTTCCATGAGGTCTATTTTAAGTAGCTAATATTGAATGGGAAAATGATATGTAATTTTATGGACTCGAGTGGATAGGCATCTGGGCCAATCAAAAGATGTCAATTTATGGGTTATAGAATAATTTATAATACATGTATCAAATGGTGCGGTTTACGATGCAATCCAGGCTGCTTATATAGTTCTACGGATATTAGGTTTTTAACGCGTTTCATGCCCACCAACTATCATTATTTTGCCAGCCTCCGTCTGTCTACCTAACTGTATGTCTTGTTCATGTGTCTGTATGTGCAAGCGTATCACTAGATGTACAAGCACTTACATGTTCTACATTTCATTTTATATTTAAATTTTACTGCTTCTATGTATGATGGAAAAATATGCCTGTTTTCATATGGGAGTGGTGAGATCAATAAGCATTCATTCATGGAATGCGCTTCCCACTAAGAGGGCATTTCGGGCAGTAGTTATATACATGGATTTATATTCAACTGATAATCATTGATCCATATCGCTCAAGGTACAAGCAGGGAATGTTATTTGGCATAAAACATTAAGAATATTAAATTTCCATCCTATCCCAGCATTTATGAAAACGTATACAAACTTAAAAAAATATTTTTGGTTCGTTTTTTTTGGCTTAAATATATTTTTCGAATTAAATTTAAAATTCCCCTTTTAGATATAATGTTATTGCCAAAAAACAGCGTTCCATTTGAATGGATATTATTAGGTTTGGGAAATAACCTCTCAAAACCGATCAACCAATGTTAATGTCAATGCAGTGGGTATATTTTAAAGTTTACAACTGTTAGTTCCCAGCTCGGCATAGTTGATAAATGTGTGTGACTTGAATTACCGGGAAAGAGATTGCTGCTATCAGATAAACATATTGAGCCGGTGCATGAGATTTCCAACAATGCGGCATTTTGACATGTGTAGACTCGGACGAGCCTTTGCAGCCTTTGCAGCCTCCTTTTAAGCTTAGAAACTCTAAAGGATGTTCGGTCAGTAGCTTAACAACCATAAAATACTCAATCGACTTGCAAAGGCTCTGATCAGACTGCGCGTATGCGCAGGCTGATCTGAGGCTTTGCTGGTCGCACATACCTTATTGTTGGAAATTTCATGCACTGGCTCATTTCGTAACCCTTCCTAAAATAGCTGCAACCAGCCAGGTATGGCGTAAACTATGTTTAAATGAGAAGTTATTTTACAAGAAATATAAAAAATAACCATTTCAATATGAGCGACTATAACAAAGTTGTGATTTGCATTTCTATAATTTTGCTGGCGTTGTTCATTGAAGAAGGTTAGTCAGTTTTATCACTAGAACACCTCTCCAGATTTGGCAACGAAGGCGTACAACCGCGGATAATGCACTAAATATGGAACCTCTGTATTTCTGCAGAGGATTCATATTTTGCACATTTCTCGAGACTGTGACAGCAAACAAGAACTATCAAATGCATTGATGATGTTTTGTTATTTTTTTTGTTCAAAATTTTCTGTGAACAATAGTTTACTAGGTACACAAACATATTCAGTTGCTTTTAAGGACATATGCTACTAAATACTTCTCATGTTGAAATATTTTCAATACTTTGCATACAGTTTGTTTTATGCCTGGGCTATCCATTTATGAAATAAAAAGGATATGACATCGTGCTTATTTTTTCAGAATCTCATATTGAAGTTTTTAGCATTTGACCAATTTTCTAAAAATATAAAATGATAACACTAGTCCTATCTATCGAGCTAAAACGGTTGTAATCTACAGCCAGCTTCTTTCTTTTAACTTAAATTACTGCCCATGACCTCAAACTTTTTAGAAAATGTGCAAGTTTACTTGTTATCCCATGCCGTGACAAGATACTGCATGATATATTTTGGCAATTCGTCGAAAATTGGAATTTGTTTTTAGAATAAATCATGTATTAAAAAAGTCTGATATTGAAAATCTTACAAAAATATTTTTAATTCATGGACTATTATAATACCTTTCAGAAAAAGGAATAAAAATCTGGGGTCACCGAATTAATTCTCTTTCTAGAGGGTCAAATTAAACCCCACCGCCATAGGTTTCATGCGTAATTCAATATAAAAAGTTCAGGGATGACCATTTCGGTCGTTTTGATGATGCTATTTTACTAGTATATGAAGTAATTTAGCATTAAAATCCTTAAAAAAAAAAGAAAAAAACACATTGAAAATATGTGCGCATCAGGAAATCGATCCTGGTCCTCAGGCTTTGTAGCCAGACACGCTTACCACTAGGCCAAGAGGTCAGGTCGTGCGCCGCTCAAAATAACCATACAAATAGTAGAGACTCGGCCACTATCGTATTCGTAACCAGGGTAATTGTGTGCGTCGTTTGATTTCGACTTAGCTACATTTATCTGTCTTTAGTGCTGAGACGATCAGTTCTGAAAAGATGTCAATAGATGTTTCGGACACACTTAAATTACTTTATTTTGTCAAGAAAATGTCGGAACGCCGATATGACATAAGGTTATTGGAAAGCTGTGCTTATCCGAATCCGTTAATGGTCGAAAGACAGCCCCAGACAACTTTCCCCGTTTGCAGACGCGGGAAAGGTGCGCATTGGAAAAAGCCGCATATGTCTTTAAATTTTTAAATGTCTGATTGAATGAAATTTCTTCAGATGAATACAATGGGTGGTTGGAAAAACTTACTACTGTAAATTCGGAAATTTTCGCGAGAATTTTATTTTCGTGAATAGCGTTCAAAGACATTCTTGCGACCGGAAAATTTCGCAACCAGGGTATGATAAACCTATGTCTGTCAGTAGTCGACAGATCGCGCCATTTCGCGAGGATTTTATTTTCACGAAACTTCGCATGTGCGAAGTTTCGCGAAAATAAATCCCTCTCAAAAATTTCCGAATTTACAGTATATTATCTTGGTACTTATCCATTTTTATAAAGCTCACTCATTTTTTCCATTTTACAGATCATATCCCAAAGAAGCCTCCGTGTAAATGAATTTCCCTAACCAAATCATAAAACCAATCTTTTCAGCATGTGTGGCTCGACCCGAGCAAACCTGACATTGATGCATGAGAAAAACAAGTGTGCAGACCAGTCTGCACATCCACGTAGTCTGATCAGCGCCTTTGTTATTCACTACATGTATCTGGAACGTATAGGAGCTTTTAGGAATTCCCAAAGTGACGTCATTTTCGCGCATGCACATATCACTGGCCGTCTACGCATCGGCCAGCCGTATTGAATCTGCGTTAGATGTGGTTCAATATTTTGAGAAAAGTGGGCTTTTACAGCCAAAGTCATATGAAAACTTGTTTGTTTTCTTTGACACGAGGGCGGGATCAAAAGTAATGCAACCAATGATGTTAAATGACAACTAAAGGTGGGATTGCATTTTTGTTTATTTCAAATTGTCAAAATACCACCCCCTCACAGATACACAAATTTTCACATTTTTAATTCAATCCTTGAAGACTTTCTCATAGTCTATTTGGGGTATACCTCTAAGGAGGTTTAATATGGAGACACCTAACTTTTGGTGGGAGTTATATTTCTGCCAGCAAGATTTTTCTTGAGACGACGGAAGAGAAAAAAGTCACAGGGGACTAGATCAGGGGAATAGGGTGAATATTCTAGAACATAGACCCCCTGTTCTTTCCAAAAGCGACGCCACACTTCCGGCCTTATGACTTGAGGCATTGTCATGTTATAAATAAATACCACATATGCCTATCTTTGGTAAACATTTCTGGTAGAATTTGACAAAATTTCTAAGAACTTTGTTCCTGCAAAACCTTGTGTTCATTGAATTGCCTTTGGGTATAGAGACTTGTATTGCTAGTCCGTTAGGAGTGAAAAATATGGCATACATAACCTTTTTTACAATGGTAATCCTTTTGGCAATACAAGGCCTTCTTGCATTTTGGTAGGCCATACTCGATTATTTATTTTTCGATGCGGTTCGAAATAGTGCATCCAAGACTCATCATATGTTACTACATTCATAAATAATTTCTGATCATATCTTAGAAATCGTTTTAACAGTTTGCGCGCCGTCCTAATATGCGTGTATTTTTGCTCCTCATTGAGCAAATGTGGGGCCCACCAAGTGCTTTCCTTCTTCATTTTCAAAATATTTCGCCAAAAGCGCAGTGCAAATGCTTTTGAAATGCCAACCATGTCCGCAATCTGCTGAGAAGTATATCTTTGCGTCTGATTTTACTATATATTTTTTATAACAATCTTTGGACTACTTGAGATTTAGATCTACAATATTTTGGAGCACTTGTAACAGACCCTACGCCTGCACTGAAATCCCTAACCTGTCTGCAAACTGTGGAAAATGACATTGAATTACTAACATAAACAGTACATATGTCAGCATAAATGCCAGGTGAACCTCTGCTAAGTAATGTGCGAGTCTTCATGTCAGCCCTGATTTCGATCTCATTTTCAACACTTCTCCCAACCATTTTGCTTAACCGCCTATGAGTAGGGTTTGTGCAAAAGTAAATTTTACGAGAGATATTGTGTCTACATGTGCAGTTGATACATCGATTGAAAGGTGAGAGAATGGAGAACACATACAAGGCGTGGGTTTTATCTTCCCGCCAACAGTTGCGGTGAAAATTAGCCAGTGGTCCCATCCTCGTATACATTCCAAATACATCTATCTGATGAATAAAGGTTCCGAAAAATAAACGTTTATTCGTTTAAAAGGCAAAATATGAGTGAGACTGCCGGAAGTCCAGAAGTGTCGAGCAGACCTCTGATATTTTCTTTCAATAAAACCCATAAATACTTTTAACATGTACATTTTTGGTTTGCTTATGCAGTTTAATGACTAACATAACTTGAATCAACCTGCTTGTTTGACATTGCATTAGTTAGATGGCCTCCATGCGAGCTGAACATTTCTTGTACTTCAACAACAGCAGAATCTAGGGCGAAGATTTGGTACCAGTAAAATGCATTTAAGCCCCCCGGTGGCTTAGGCTGCTGTCCGTTCTAAGGCGGCGGTTCTGTTGCTTTTGACTCTTTGTTTATTGTTACTCCCATTGTGGGAGTCTGTAATTGTTCTATGTTTTGTTGTACGTTACTTTATGTCCATTCTAGTATTGCAATCATCTTATGGGGAAGAGAGAGCTGGTTGCTTAGCGTAATTTGACTTTCTTGTGTCTCGTGATGGATGAGCGGCTCTTCCTCGCGGTGCCACGGGGTTGTCTGCGGTTTGTGATTGTGGTATTTCCTGATCATACTCAATTACTATTTATTACTCGCTTTCGTCACCCTCTGTTGAATAAATGGACTGTAAGCCCACCCCACCCCGGACACTGTCGCAATTAGAGAAGCCTTATCATAGCCTAATGTTTTCACAAGTGAATCTTAAGACTATGTCATTGGCGTAATTAAAGAGGGTCATAAAAGATCAATAAGGATGCTGACGCATGCGCGGATCCAGAAATTTTCGCCGGTTGGGGTTCAGGTCTATCTGACATATATAAACACTCTGACAATGTGTTTTTTGGGTTTTTTTTTTTTTTTGCTCTTGTTTTTTTTAAAATCCCCAACTTGTTTCACAGAAGTCCAATGCTTACTTCCAAAGAAAACTATCATTTTCCGAGGTTCCAGGTGGGGTCCAACTTTTTCCAGTGGGGGGGGGGAGGAGGGGTCCATTGCTTATTTCCTATAGAAACCAATATAACTTGTGATTTCCAAGGGGGTCCGGACCCCATTTCGTTGTATCTAGAGGTCAATCCCTTCTTCTGAACCTCCATCTTCATCTTACTTACGCTCCCGCGAATCTGCGCATGCTTACAAATGTACCTGAGGCAACGCAACATGCAGAAAAATCACACGACATTGTGCAGTCTCGACAGAGAGAAAAATATTATTACATTTTTACATTCTCGTGCTCGCTTTTTGGTTATTATATAGCAGTATGTATTATCATGAGCCTTCGTTACTCGAGAAGAAAGTGAACATTATAATTTTATTTTTTTCAGCTCCCAGTTTATGTTCACAATAACTGTAAAGTGTCGTCTGCTGATCACCTTAGAATGCAGTTCAGGCCTGACAAAATGTTCTTGCGAGAATGTGTTCATGTGCAGCGAGAATGCGTGCATGTGCAGTCTCGTATCAGCGTTCGCTGCTCGAGAGGAACGTGTTTTATTTCCCTTTTTAGCGCCCATCTGCTACTAGTGTCGTCCGCTGATAACCTTTCCAAACAGCTTGGACACAGGTCAGGCCAGGCAAAACTTTCTTGCGAGAATGTGCGTTTATGAAGTCTTATATGAGCCAAAGCTGCTGAAGAGGAAAGTGTTTTATTTTTTAAGCGCATGGTTTCTGTCCTTAATCATCTGCCCGCTTTTGGTGGTTATTTTGTTTTATATAGCAGTGAGCGTTTTTGCAGGAATGCGCTTATGTGCAGTCGCATATTAGCCTTCACTGCTTTAAAGGAAAGTATTATATTTCCCTTTTTCAGCGACATCTTATTTCCTTTCTATCCACACTCATTTTACCATTTTTGTAAGAAGTAATTTCTTTATAGCAGTAGGCCTATGTGTTCTAACGAGACTGCGCACATGAGCCTTCGCTGCCCAATTTAAATACATATTTTTACTAAAATTTGTAGCTAAGCAGGCTGTTTTGAGTCTAATGGAACCCCGAATACAGGTTTTCTCGCGACGAGGCCCATGCACAACCAATCCTAAGAGTTTTCTATCTATTTACAGGACTTTGTCGTGGTGGACGGGGCGGTGGTGGACTGGGCGGTGGTGGACGGGGCGGCGGTGGAAGGGGAGGAGGTAGGGGCTCTAGTGGGCGCTCCTTTGGAGGAGGCGGGGGTAGCCATGGAGGTAGCTCTGGGGGTCGCACGTAAGTATCAATCCAGCCAACATAATTCTCGGGCACAACTGTAACTAAATCCCTCAATCAGCAATGGGACATAATCAGAAAAGTTACCTGTCTGAACCCTCTTTTTTGACATTCTTTTTATTTCCCCTGCATCGCTATTATCTTTCATGATGCCTGGTACATGTGTCCTGCTGTGCATATACAGGCCGTAGTGTACCTAGGTAATCCCAGGTGTCCAGCAGCGCTTGACGTCGAAGCAATAAACATACATGTCTCATAGGTTAATGTTTCTGTTTTGTTGGCTTTGAAAATTACAGAAATATTTTTCATATATTTATATTATAATCAGTTATCTAAATTACACAATACATGAACCATTTTCGCAATGCAAACCGTGTTTTTTGGTCAGTAACTGCGATACATGCGGGTTTGGATATCAAAAATAAATTAATTATTTAACATTCATAATCCATTCAAATCCATATCAGTCAGTCCCCATAGAATCTTTAATTCACTGACCGAAGTTTGAAATAAAGGTAACGATAAGTATACTGGGATCTAAAATGTGGAGACATCTAAATTTATCCCACAAATCCAGTTTACAAGACTTAAGCGGCACCCCGCGGGCATGTTACTCGTATCAATTAATGTCTCCTCGTCTAAACGACAACCTTCTATTTTACCATAATAGCAGGTAATATATTTTATGGGGACCTTTGTATCTACGGGAGTACACGCAGTCTGACCAGCGCCTTTGTTATGCGATTCCTCTAGAGCATAAAATCTAAACTTGATTCATGCCAAAAATCCAATATTCTAACTAGTCTCTGTAGCTGAGCAGACTAGCATTTCCTAGATATTACAGACATTAGCCGTAAACGAAAACTCAGGCGAGTCTGTGATTTCAGTCAGGATATTTTGCTAGAAAATATATTTCTTGGGGCGTGAGAAACCGAATGCTAAACAAAATCGTTTTCTTTTACTTTTTTCTTAAGCACATTTCTTAGACATTATGTCACCTATGTCCCGCAGGTTTTGACAAAGTACTCTTAGCATTGATCCTTGGTTGTTACGAGCGGATCCAGAGGGGGGGGGGGGCAGGGGGTCCGGATCATCCCCCCTGAAAAATCACAAAAAATAGGGTTTCTAAACAATATTGATCCGGATCCCCTGAAAAATCACAAAGCGACCAAGCCAGCATTCGATGTTGAGCCATGATCGACCCGCCAGCGATACGCCATTTAAATAGCGTTTCACTGGCTGACCGATGATGGTCCGCTTATAATGGTATTTTGATCCTCCCTCTCCTAATAATAATAATAAAAAAACGTTGTCAAAGTTGGACCCCTCTGGCATAACTTTCTGGATCCGCACATGGTTGTACTTCAAAGAGTCGTATTTTCGAAAAGATATGCATTAGCGTCTTTTCAATTAGAACACCCGTTACTTTAGGATGCAGAAGGCTTCATCTAGATTTCGGCTGAACAATTTTCCTTGATGGGTTCCCTTGTCGGTAGGCATAACGTGAGATCTTTGGCTCCATCGTATTGAAGCCAGGGCCTACTGTCGAACTAGGACGGCTAAACCCTTCTCTGTGAATGAACTTTGGAGGGGAACGTCTGAATTGGAACAGGCAGAACTTGTATATCCGTAACGGAATGAATTGTAACAACAAATACTCACGATGCTCGTATATGTATATTCGAAATATAATTAGTCATTTAGAATAATTAGAAGAAAAAATGCAAATTTGAGAGAAATGTAACTCGCGCATAGAAATTATATGGGCCTTAACGCGAGAAGATCTGTCTTCGGGGTTTCCGACCATGCAAGACTCAAACCAACCTGCTCAGTTACAGAGAGTAGCTAGAGAGCTGAAATTTCGCGTGTTGCAAGTTTATCAATTATACTTACGAGAGGGCGAACAACAAAGGCATTGATCAGACTGCGCGGATGTGTAGGCTGGTCTGCGCCTTTAATCTTCGAATGCAACTACGTCAGGTTTTCTCTCGACACTCACACATTAGTATGATAACTGTCATTATAATAATTGCATTGTTTTTTCAATGTTTTCACACCTTAGCTAGTTCGGTCTATGGATGACATGCGCAAAGAGCGTTATTGATGATTGCATCAATTAATTGAAATCAGAGGTAAGCGCAAAGATAAATGATCCAAAACGAGAAAAAATGGAAACGGCGGAAAGCATACTCGTCCATTCACTTTGTTTCATTCACTTTATTACTCTCAGGTTACATATACATTTAACAACATGAGGAGCAAATACAATACAATGTCATTTTAAATGATTTCGGTGGCAGCGAAATGATTCAAAGAGAATCGATTTTCCAATAGTAAATCGAGGGCAACAAGTTTTAAGAAGCTTGTATATGTTTACAATAGAGTAGTTTTCGTTGCTTATATGCATACAGTCCGAAACCCCAAAGCGTCAGGAAAGAAAAGCATGTGGAAGTGACCTCCGTCTATACGTCTGTCGCATATATTTGCCAAAATTATTGGCATATATCTGCAAACGATGCGGAGCCAGATCAGACTGCTCATAAGGGAGCAGCCCAACACGGGCCCACAACGTTCGACCGAAATGGCAATGACAACACAGCAGACGCAAAAGTCAGACGACTTAAATGTGTCCGACGCCCCAAGAGTTAAGGGTTTTATACGATATCAAATTGAGACCCGATAACACTCAGCTATATCCGCCGACAGCAACAGGGCCCGGAATTACAATGCCTCCTTAAGTTAAGTAGACGTTTACGAACTTAACTCCAATATTTCTTAAAGTTAAGATTCTATCTTAAATGTGCATTTATAATGCGCCGTTTTTGTGAACCTAACTTAAGTATGAATCCTCGGCTAAAATCGTTATTTTGACGGAAAGGCTTACGAGGACATACGAAAAATATAGAGTTTTAATGACTGTAAGCGACCCAAACATTTCGCGCGTCCAGCGGACTCGAAAAAATACTACAAAATGGAGTAATTGCTGCTCATTAACACCCTCCCCACGACGCAGAATTACTTGAGTTGATATTTTCCATTTCATAAAAGAGTGTGGGCGTCATTTTAGAGGAGACGGGGAGGGAGGACAGGTGGGGATGATTTGCGGCGGGGGGGGGGGGGGTACACACGAACTCGTTTGCGATGATCATGTTTTGTGTGTTTATGGGAGCAGTTTACATGCATCTTGCTCGTTGTAGACTATTTATGGGCTAACCAATGATACAATGTACTGTGTTAATCATGATCAGCTATCCAGTGGGGGTTAAGTTTTTCTTATCCTTTTTTCTGAACCATCACACGCGTGCATATTTTAAGTTGAGATGGATTTGGCAGGTTATGTGGATCCTTGAGCAATCCATGGTTGCTCGCCTATGCGATAAGTACCATAATATCGTGCTGGCTCGGTTGCAGTTTCTCATACGAATGTTTAAAGTTAAGGTAAACAGTACAATATCAGTTTTGTTTGTTTGCTTGATTTGATTATTTACGTCTCATCAACAATCTTTCAGTTATAAAGGGACGCGGCTTCCTGGGTTGAACTAGTACTAAGCTAGAATTAATGTTCTTGCTCAATGACACAACGCAGTTACGCCGGTGATGATCGAATCCGCGGCCCCTCGGTCTCGAGTCAAGCACTCTACCACTGAGCCACTGCGCTCCCAAGCACTATCAGTAATTGGGAGACTTCGAGGTCTACGTAAATTCGGGATTTTCATCTGACTTGAGCTGTACAACACTGATGCCATGATATAAGCTACAAATATCTCTGCCAAAGTGGAACACGGTTACCCATCTATTTCGCGAGCCCTGTCGACTTACATAGTGTAAATGTACTCATTTTGGACACATAAATTCCCAATGGCAAGCCAGAACTTGGCTGATTATCAGATACTAAGCTAGTTTTTTTAATTATAGGCGCCAATGGAGCCAGAACGCGCTACAATGCATACGTAATAATTCCTAATGAAAAAAAAACACTACCATATATGGTAAAACAAAATATCTTTCAATAATAAGCCTAAAATGACCTTGACCCATTATAATTTAATCAATGAGATCAGGTAAGCGCTACAGGACCTTTAGATCCTCTAGTTTGTTCATATGCTGAAGGGGGAGTGTGTGTGTGTGTGGGGGGGGGGGGGGTAGTTATAGATTGATCGCAGACGTCTTGATGTGGTGAACCCTTCAACCTTATTACTTTGAAATCATACCTGATGGGCAGTTGTACGCTGTTTTTTTAAAAAAAAAACCAAAACAGCGTTTCTAGCAATTAAGTTCATTTGTGATTTCCGCATACAGTGTGAGACATTCGGTATTTTATATGTGCTAGCAACATTGTAGAGACTCCCTTCACATCCGACGTTGGGAATAATGCAAGATCCCATAGCACAAAACGCCTTTGATACACGGTGCACTACCCTACTCATGGCATTTTTGATACCCTAAGCGTATCTCCAATCACTAAATAGTAGGACACTGTCGTTGTTTACCCCAGCCGCACAGAACTTGCATCAATGGAGTGAGTGTCATGCTATGTCTTTTGGCCAAGACGATGTGTGGACGAACCCAGTTAACGATGCCACGAGCGGATCCAGAGGAGGGTGCAGGGGTCCGGACCCCAGCCCCCTGGAAATCACAAATTCTATAGGTTTATATAGAAATATGCAATTGGACCCCTCCCCCTGAGAAAAGTTGGACCCCCTGGAAATGTTGGACCGTCCTTCTCCATAGAATATTGGAAAATTACGGTTTAATGATAGTTTTCTTTGAAAAAGCAATGATCACTGGAATCCCTCTGCAAAAATCAGCTGAGGACTTACAAAAACGAAGAAAAAACAACGTCAGAGCTTTTTTTCAGTCAGTCGGGCTTGGACCCCCCCCACCGCAAAACCCGACGAAAATTTCATGGATACGCGCATGGATATACGTTATCGTGGTGGGAGAGATACGATATCGCTCCTTAAAACCTTCTATAGTGCTGCCAAGATCTAATTACCATGTTTACATTTGCTTGTTTGTAAACATTGAAATCAAAACAGTAGGCTGGCATATTCAGCAGTCAGGTGTAGTTTTGAAAACTGTTTGATATCATATTGTATAGCTCAGAAGGTAGAGTCGCTGGCAGCAGAACATACATAATTTTATTTTTCCATTATGCGCAGGGTTCGAATCCCATCAATGCTTTAATTTCCTTTTCTTCATTTTTTTGCATCATATTTTCACATGTATCCTTTAAGCATTATTGGAAAACAGTTTAAACATTTATACAAAGTGTCCATCAAATGGGGCATTATCAAACAAGACAACGCATATGCGAGATGCCACTGAATGCATCAGCTCAATAGGGTTTGCATTGTTTGCTGTCATAAAAGTAAGTAAGGGTGCAAAGATCAGGAATCGATACAATCAAGTAAAGCGATATTCAGCAACCCAAATGGTTTGGAAATGCTTATGAATTATATCTTTAAATGAGCCGCTACATGGGATTTCTAACAATGTGGTATGTGCGACGAGCAGAGCCTCAGATCAGCCTGCGCATACGCGCAGTTTGATAAGAGCCTTTGCTAGTCGTTTGAATATTCTGTGAATATTTAGCTACTGCCCAAACAGCATTTTGACTGTCTAAGCTTAAAAGGCGGCTGCACAGGCTCGTCTGAGTTTACACATGTCAAAATGCCACATTGCTGGAAATCACATGTCATGGCTCAATAAATAATTGATAAAAAATAGAGTTAAAAAAATAAAATAACATGGTACTGTGACGGGGTTCGAACTCGCAACCTCTATGACAGTATCCACTATGCTACGAATTCTCCTTGTGATTTGTATGTGCATATTATAGATATACAAAGTTAAACTGGCACTCATTAATCTTCGACATCATTCGGTCACGTTCGGTACATCATTCGGTCACGTTCGGTGTGTATTAGCTATTTTAATTGATTAATGTATGGAACAAGTATCTTTTAGCAAGGTGATCTGACAATGCTGAGGCAGTGGTGTAGTGGTATGACGAATAACTCATGTTCCGGATTGCGAGGGTTCGATTCTCACTGAGTATAGTTATTTTAGGCATCATCTTTAAATTAATATACTTTTTGAGTTATGATCATATTGTTTCTTGTTTATTTTAATTTTAATTTTGATGGATAGTTGACATGATGTCTGATTTCAAGACTGATAAGAGATTATTTATGGTCGGAAGCTGATGGCGTTGGATGTAAAACTCCTGCACATTGTTTCTGATAACAACCTCATCAAGGTCGTCCACAGTAAGTAAGGGTGCAAAGATCAGGAGTCGATACAATCAAGTACCACACCCGACCCATGACACCAATGGGAAAGTTACAAACTCACAGTTAGACACCACAAACGAGAGCCAAGAGGTCAGCCCTTTCACAGGTTTGTATTGAGAAATTCGTCTTTAGATTTTAAATGTTTTATTAAATATTTCTTAGTAGACATCATAGTTCCTAACTAATATAATGCTTTAAAATGAATTCTATTACATTTAACTTTTACACGTAAGTTTTGTAAAAATCGTGCAAGTCATGATTTATGAAAAAAATGTAAATATTTTAAAAAAAATATTGTATGTCGTGAGACTCGAACCCACTATCTCAACCTTGTCAGCTATACGCTCTATCCAAATGGGTAAGCGGGACAGTGGTGGATACAGGATTAGAAAATACTTCACTTTGAAATCAATACTTTTCACAATGTTTGCAAATCTAAAATTAGTTTTACGGAGTAATATGAGTTTGTACGACATATTCATGAGTGCCAGTTTAACTTTGTATATCTATACGTGAGGTTGTCTTTGCAGTTTCACCAAAGTCCGGACGTTCGTCATTGTTTACATTTACGTACATCGGTATGTCAAAAAGTTAAATCTTAACTTTAAGGTAGCCTCGCTGCTACCTTAAATATTTAAGTATTTTGTCGAGATAAGGAGACATTTAAGATAGGGAAAATGATTGTAATGCACTTTTCGTGAAACTTAAGTAAGTTCGTCAATTTAAGTCTATCTTAACTTTAAGGAGGCATTGTAATTCCGGGCCCAGGTTAATCCGGTCTCGATTTGGGAACATTTACATAACAATACATGTACCTGGTGTTGTAAAAGCTTGCGGATCTCGTGCAATAAGCTACTTAACCTTGGCCTAGTTCTACTTTCATTCATCGACAAGTTTGATATGTGCAGTAGTTTTTTTGGATAATAATTCTCGTAAAGATTGGTAAGCATTGTACATTTAGTAAATCAACATTCTTTGAATCATTTCACACCAGTCGTCAACTTTTGCATTAGGACATTTTATACGATCCTTCTCCGTGTTCTGGATTACCAGATTATCAAACAGTTTGGATCCAGATCATTTTGCAGAGTTCGATCTGGGTCCGAGCTGTTTGTAACTTAGTTCCTTCAACTGTTGAAAACACCTCAGCGTATAATCTACGTGACTCTCAAAACATTAGGCCTTTACTTACAAGAACACAGCTATATTATAAATCTTTTTTACCGTCTTGCATTAGAGCATGGAATAAAATTCCTCTTAATATTCGAAATTCAACCTCTCTCTCAAGTTTTAAACAACAGCTTAACAATAACAACATTAAGGTACCAGTCTATTACAGTTCAGGCAACCGATTGCTACAAATACACCACACTAGGTTAAGAACTAATTGCAGCTCTCTAAATCAGCATCTACACTCTAAAAATATCATTGGTGACCCATTATGTGCTTGTGGCAGAGTTGAAACAACAAACCATTTTCTATTAGAATGTCCACAATATATTCAAGCTAGAAGAGATATGATCACTACATTGTCTACTTTTTGTGTTCCGAGTCTAAATAACTTATTATATGGAGTCACAACTCTTAATAACCACCACAACAAGTTAATATTTCAATCAGTTCAGAAATTCATTTCTGACAGCAAACGTTTTAAATTAGATTAGAGAGCGTCTCTCTCTCTCTCTCTCTCTCTCTCTCTCTCTCTCTCTCTAAACTTCTATATTGACCAATATGTAATGCATATAGAGTAGTCATAATGTTTTGATGTGAATATGCCTATATGAAAAGACAGTATTTTCTCATAGAAAAATTCTATTTATATGATTGATGATCATTTGATCTTTAAATTGATATTGTTTTCACCAGAACTTATATATTTATAGCAACTTATATATCTTGGGAAACGGATTTGAATTAGTCGTCAAGACTTCTTTCTGAATCCCATTTTATAAACTCTGTAATAGATTGTATGTATGCTCTTGTTTGTACACATGTAAAGAGTTTATCAAATAAAATATGTTTAAACTAACTAGCATCAGCAGGACAAACAAGCTGGCAATGGGTTGAAGTGTTCCCATTCCCATAAATCGGGTTCTGAATAAAATTGCCCCAAAATTCTCATTAAGGCCTTTCAGGTATGGACATGGGCTCCATGCATATTATACAAATTGTAAAATTAATGCAATTTGGTCGTGATGAAAAAGTGGCCCGGACCGGCGACAACGGCCTTGTAATCTGAACCAACAATGCTTATTCAGTGTAGAACTTAATCAGCACGAGTAAGTATTGATTAAAGTATGGATGCGTTGATATAGTATATCGGTCCGCCAGCGAAACGCCATTTGATTGGCGTTTCGCTGGCGGGTCGATATTTTCCGCTTTTATATGCTTTCTGGGAGTAATCCTCTTCATCTGCACGTATCCAATCTTCGCTAGGCTGCGGTTATATTTCCTCAACTTAAATTAAACATATTATTTCTTTCTGTACGCTACAATAGACAGTTTGACTCAATATAGCACGGTGCACACAATAGCTTTCATATTGATAGAATGACAACGTCGTATCAAAATCTACATTTATTCTATTTTCAAAATTTTACTCTTCTTGACAGGAAAGGCGTTATGTAGACAGCGGGGCTTGAAGTTATGATTTTTGAGTGATTTAAGCACTAGGGAAGCGTAATATATACTGAAGGACTTTAAAAACGCACCACCTGCTTAAATGCTAATTCATGTCCAAAATTGGATATTTTGATTATGTGAAAAATAAAATTGACAAGTTCCGTCATTTAGCTTGCATTCAATTAGAAAATCGAAACGCTGAGGCTTATGGTTGCGGTGACGTCGCGATAATTCTGAGACAAGTCACAGAGTCCCCATACCTCCCATTATGAACGAAAAAAAGTTTTCGAACCGATGTTTGTTCTTGAATGCAAAAGGAAAGACAAAAACAAATCATGAAGTTTTAGGCCTCTGGCAACGTTCATTACGTCTACATGACGTCATTGATTTTTGACGTAATTGGCCGTTTATATCCTAAATATCAGGAATAATCAAAAGCTTTTTTTGCCAACAGACACTCCTCAATCAGTTGCATAAAAGACAAAAGTATCGTGACATGCGCGGACGTCACCAGTCTGTTAATGATGTTTGAAAATTTAAGACTGGCGTAGCAAAGAAACGCTGCGAGTGGTAGTGTTATAAAACGATTTTTTTTAAAACTTTTGTGCTTTTGCATTTGTTAAGATATCTGGCTACCACTTAAAAGTGTTTGTTTTCAAATTGAATCAAATTCACATTTGTCAGACGACAGTTATTGAAAAACACTTACGTCGATATTACGTCAGAATGAACAGCATGAGCAAATCGAAATAATGGCAAATCATGGTCCATTTTACAAGAGGATAAAACACGATAAAGAAAACATCATTAAATTAATCAGAGACAGAGAATGTAAAATGGTGCGTTTTTAATGTCGCTCAGTATACTAGAGGATTTTGAAAACGTATCACCATATTTTGCACTTTTTTTACAAAACGTACATGCGATTGAAAAGTTACTCACAGGTTTTAATGTGCAACCCAAAATTGGTATGAATGAGTCGTTAATTTGACTGCACTATCACGCGACGCTGCCGATGACGTCACATGGGTACATACAGCATCCAGCACCTTTCTGCACAGTTAAACGAAGCGTTTTGATTATTTTAATGTTTAAACTGTGGCGTGTATGATATCGTATCACCAAAAGAGTTTATAGACTTTTTCTAATAGAAAGCAATTGATAACTTTAATATTTCGAAAATAAACGTCAAATTTGAACATCAATTTGTAGCTCCTTTTTAGAAACATCTCCATAAGTTACCTTAATGCACGCCTTCATTACTGATATTGACCCAAGACGTTGAATTTTATTACTAGACTATAGTAATCAGGGTGAGTGGGGTATGTCGGTATTTTTAAAGGGGTGTAATTTTGAGCATACCGAACTGTCAATTCATTTAGAATCGTTCAATGATGAATGTGCAATCGTAAAATAAGCATAGGACGCAAATCGGTTGAGTCAGGATTCAAAACCAACGCGTGTAAACTTGCAGCTGAATTTTATTGTGTCCTTCAAAATCGACCACCCCTGTCTTCAAACGGATACTTTTTTCAATACCTTAAATTGAATTTACAACCATGAATTTTCTATGACACTCTTCAAGCTTACCAGACTATGATGTGCAATAACAACTATCTCGCTGATATTCTCAGGGTTTGTGAATTAAAGGATTTAATCTTGGTGATGCGTTTTCAAAGTCCTTAAGTATATGTGCTTTTGAAACGACGGAAGACCGATAATTTAAGTATATAGCATGTTCAAATCAAGTATGAGAAAAATGACTTTTCTATGACCCAGTTTGGTCAAATTTTTCATTTTTACCCTTGCTTGTTATTTTCTCAAATTCTTTGATGGAATTTAAGAGAATGTTGTTAGCATCAGACTGAGTAAAGTATTCATAAATTCAAGCACCTGTGATGTATAGCCTATAATTATATTGTAACGCATAATATATCCAAGTAATGGATGTCAGCAATAAGGCAATCTTGTACATGATGTTTTATTGTAGTAAAATCTCAATTTTAGCGGGAATGGTGACTTTACATTAATTATTTTTCAGCTTTACTCTGAAGGACAGATTCCCATACTTTGATAAACTCTTGATTACTAGACCCAGTTCTAATTCACAAAATCACATGCTATTCTGCGAGAAGCAATATACAGTAGAACCTGTCTTAAGCAGCTAACAAAAACAAGACCAAAATTGTATTTGCAAGAAGACCATTATTGCTTAAAACAGGTCAAAAGTAATGCAAAATGCTCCAACGGACCATTCTGCAATACTTTCGACCTGCATTAAGCTACCATCTGTCATTAAGACCTTTGTTTTGTCTATTTTTGAGTGGCCACTCAAGACAGGTTTTACTCTTAGGTGTCGTTTTCAGGATGTATACTTTTTTTATTTATATTTTGTAGATCCTATCCTGTTGTACTTGGGGTCACTGGCGGCATAATAACACTATATGTTCTCTTTAACGTATGTATATTGTGCATGAAACGTAAATCAAGGGCATCAAGGTAAGCAGTGGCGGATCCAGAGGGGCTCAAGGGGGTTCGCTTGAACCCCCCTGCCCGCCCCCGTTTTGAAATATCCTATCACTGAGACCAAATTATTTAATTTTCATGGGATATTTTTTTGAAAAATGGGATAAAATCAGCAAAGCGAACCCCCACACCTTTATACATATGTACCCCTTTTCAAGAAATCCTGGATATGCCCCTGGCAGGCTAATATATTGAACTGAATATTATGTCTACTTTTATAAAATAGCAGGTTTCACCTGAGATGATTCACAATGTATGTGAATTCACCTGTCTGCATTTACAATATTTGTGAATGCTTGATTTAGTTGACTGCAGATGCTCAACATAGACACATGTGATTGACATGTTTATGCTTTGATAGGGAATTCTGACACCAGTTTGTTACTATTTATTAAAGGTCACATTGATAAGCTGTCAATGCAAATGGGATGTTTTAACATCTTTGAAAGATCGTGTTGATATATGTTACACTTTAACCAAATACATAGACACATAGATAAATGTCAGGATTGACATTGAATGGCAGGATTTGGCAAAGGTCCAAGCACATGACCTTTGGGAAATTGCGCAGCTGGTATGACTATGTGTCACTGTTGTATCTTCCTATTGGTCGATGTAAATGGAAACTTAAAAATGTAGAGGGAGCTTTTACTGATAACTTGGAATAGTATTGGTTAATGACAATGCCATTAGATGGCGCTGTTGTCAGCTTCTATCACGTGACTGTATGGTTTATAAGGCGGTATTCAGTGTGAGATTTTGGTTAACATTAAGTTTAGAATAGTCTAGAAGTTTATTAGGTTTTTAATGTTGAAAAAAAATATATTAAAAATGTTGCTGAAACTTATAAGTTAGAAATTTAAAAAAAACCCTGAAACATAAACACAACACAAACTTAGAAAAAGAAGCAAATACGTTACATTGTGCACACGAGCATAGTAGAGTGGCGAAGCAAAATCATTTTTAATTGCTGCCAAGGAACATCAAATACTGATTTGCGAACCTTTTAACAACTCAACAGCACAATAACTGAGAACATTCTACTTTAAAACTGACATTGTGTGTTTAACATGTTTAATGCTATGTTGCAGAAGTCCAGGAGTTGTATATAACAGAAATGCGGTTTTATCCAACAGTTCTAAGTCGTCTAATTCAAGACAGATACGACCGGTTCAGCCACCAGCAGCCCATGTCACCAAGAAAACGCCACCTGCCTACATCAAGATAGGTCAACCAATATTTAATGTTCAAAATGAAATGAAAATAACATCCCTGAATACGTCGAGGTATATATACAGCGTCATGCCGAAAGTGAGTCAAGTTTTGCTAAAAATGCAATAAAATTTTAACATTTTCTGACAGTTAAAGGCCCTGCTGATATCATATAATCATGCTTGCTATAGTTGGCTATGCCATATAATTATGTAACAAAAGCGTGATCATGGAGATAGAAACAATTGTTGTGTTAGTGGCTGCTATGCAACGGCAGAACACCACTGAAAAAATATATACATGTCTATCAAACTAGTTGCCATGGAAATACATACAATGTGATACGATAATACTGTTATTGAAATCAACCACAATGTATGTTGTATCAGAATACAAGTTTTTTGAAGAACCTCCACTTAGTATTTTCCAAATTAGAGATAATTTAATGTTAAAATAGAAAATGCAAAATCTAGGCTCCCATTGATTTCAATGTTTATTTCATTCTTTTTAATCAAAATAGATTGTATTTTCATATATAAAATACATAACTTCGCAATATATGGTCTGATCTTCTCAAGTAAATTATATATTAATTATCGATCTATGTAGATTAAAATATTTAGTGTGTAAATGAGATTGTGTTTGTGCTTGTAACCATAGCACTGAAAAATATACGTTAACGTAGGCATTTTAAGTGATGTTATGCAGTTGTCAAGCAACACTTATAGGAACATTTTCCTATGTTTGCGTGATCCTCTTCAGATGAAGATATAGAGAACACTAGGTGAGTGTCTTTTGATATCAAGTTTACCAGGCAAGGCTTTGAGAACGCTTGTTGACATCGCGAGGCTTGCCGAGCGATTCAACATGCGTTCTCAAAGCCGAGCCTGGTAAACTTGATATCAAAAGACGCGAACCTGGTATTCTATTTATCAGTTTACCCATTGTTGAACACTCTTCAAACAAACGATTATGACGTAATTTTGATGTTTGTGTTGATTCAGCGACGTCATTCAAAAAGTGCAACGTCATCATGACCTGATAAAGGTAACATGCCGTGAGATAGGAAACGTTTATAAGGTTATGTTGAAACAATTCAGTTAATATTATGGGTGACTGATAAGTAATTATATAACCCTGTGACCTATCTGGCTGGTGGGGTAGAGATATAAATATACTATCAGTGTTGTTTAGGTATCAAATAATTTCACCAAAACTATGCATTTTTATAAGAACTTGACTCACATTTGGCATGAGGCTGTAGTATGATTAACTGCAAATAGTATTTTTGAATAGTTGTCACTGTATTAAAAATATGTCTGCTCCTTCTATGAATATGCGAGCAGCAAAGGCTCTGACGAGACTGTGTTAATGCGAAGATTCGTCAGAGTCTTCACTGCTTGTATACGCGATAAGTATAAATGGATAAGCTGTCACTTCTTTTGGTGTAAAGGGACAGTCTTATTGTCCTTCTAAAGAAATTTGCGACAAACAATTCTTAAAGGATGCTTTGTAAAAGCTAAGCACAGTACGAAAATGGCTGTTTTCGCTGTAGATATTTTAGGATCTTCACAATGGTACGGAACGGAGCTTTTGTAATAATAGAAAGGTGACACCAAGACTAATGGTAGCTCATTTTGCACAACATTTAGTATAAAGTTGCACTTTACCTCTAAAGGCCAAATATACTTGTCTACCTCTATCAGTAGGACGAGCCAATTGCCATTTTTGGGGGTGTTGGCCGGTATTTTCAATTCGTGTTCAAATTTTAATAGAACATTCTTTAAGTAAACAGTGAAGAACCTGATTAGACGCTGCGTTCTTTGGCGTCTGGTCTGGTTCTGCACTGTTTGTCATTGACCCATAAAGAGGACGCTAGGCTAAAATTGGTTAAGCATAAGATTACACACGAAATATTCATCATTTAAACGTACATGCAACTCTTGATAAATGTATTCAGTTTTTGACAAAGCGTGTCGTATCAAAATAACTTCCGGCCAGCATTTCTCGAGCCATAATGTTAGGTATTTCTATCTGCTAATGTTGTATTTAATCTTCGGATCAATTCAATCAAACAGAAATTGCTTTTAATGCAGTGAAAGGGTCACACCAAAATCAGCTCAGCTACCATCAAATTTAGTGTAAAACTACCCTTAATGTTTTACAGTGTACCCATAAAAATCATTCTCAAAACTGTGCATTATGAGGAACCATGAAACTGTATACATTCAAGACACCTCATAATAACATCTAAAATTGAACACCAGTAATCACCAATCATGTCTGCAGGTGAAACATTCTTTATGACAGGAGAAGTGTGACTCAAAACTCTCAAATATTTCTCTTGAATTTGCAATACATGCGCAGAAACAGAAAATTTCGTCAGGGGGGGGGGGGTCCTGACAAGGTTTTTTAGTCAGTCATCAACGTATTTCACAGAGGGCCGTACAAACCTCCCTGGAGAAGCAATTCGACCTGTTGGGTCCAATTGCTTCTAGAGGAGGTCCATACTAGTATTTCTAAGGAAATCTATAGCCACTTGTGATTTTCCAAGGGAAGTCTGGACTCATGCTCACCCCCTGGATCTGCGCATGGAATAAGTTTCATTATCTCATAGGCTGGTTCTCTTTCTTTTTTCAGATTGTCACCAGGAATAAACAGTCACATGAATACAGCTACAGACAAAACAAGGTCACAGAGCAAAAGCTTTATGTTGTGATAAACTGTGTATTGAACTTGATACTACCTAGAAATCCACAGTGTTCATTGTTAGTTCAAGAACGGTGCTACAGACAAAATCACAAAGTAAAATCTAGTTGTTGAGATGTATTCAACTAGATACTTAGAGAAATCCATTGTGTTCACTGATAGTTCAAGAATAGAGCTACAGATAAGACACAATCACAGAGCAGAATCTTAGTGTTGTGATAAACTTAGAACTCTTCCAGATACATGGAGAAATCATTTTGTTCATTCAACTCGTTTTCTGCCAGTGCCATCTGCTAATAACCTTTGCAAAAGGTTAGGCTTGATCTGTCTCTAAACTATTTGATGCTCTAGTGTAATTCCTGAAATATCTATGAAAGCGTTAAACAGCAGACGACAAAGACACATGCCGATTAACAAGCATGTCAGGAGATCACGTACATTAACTGAAGATTGGGTGTATAAGGGAGGGATTAATATAGATGATTATTTTCTTGTTTCTGCCAAAAAACATCAATTGTGGGTTTGTCTCGTGAAAACAAACAACATATTGGTTCCAAAGAAAAATATAACATAACATATTTATTTGTTTGTAATAGATGCGTTATAGCATTTTAATGCAGTTGGGAAATCACATAAATGTTCATACTATTCACATAGGCAAACAGCAAAGGCTCAGACGATCCTACGCAAAAAACAGTCTCTCCAGAAAGCAGTTACTGCTCGCTTAAGAAAATTTTGGAATCAGGTGAAAGCTCAGGCGAGAAAAAGTGCCATCCACTTATACCAATTCACCTTTATAAGAAACACGCCAACCTTAATGGTTTGTCTAATACTTGCTGTCTGCTGATAACTTTTGCCAAAAGTTTTCGTCAGACCAGGCCCATAATGTCAGGCCTGACCTTACCTGGATCCAAACTGTTTGATACTCTGATGGTATTCCAGTAAAAAAAAGATTTGAAAAAAATGACTTTGAAAAATATCAACAGACGACAAAAACAAATGTTTAAAAGGGAGGTTACTCAAACCATCATTTGAAATTCTTTTGTGCATCCATTGATGAATAAGAATATAATAAAATATTACAATTTTATAATGTTCAAAATGTTTCTATATCTGGCTATATGAAGACGCTCGTATTAACAGAAAAAAGCCTGTAAAAGTGGAGGTACATGCATACACTGGAGCGAAATGTCTTGATTTTATTTTGAACTATCTACCATTTCCTTTGTGTTTGTAAGCAGTTAAAGCTTATGCAGGTTGCACCTCATTGTGGACTTCCCTGTGTACAAGCTGGTCCCTAAAGGGAGAAGTACCAAAATTAAATGACATTTTGGTACTTCTCTATTTAGGGGCCAGCTTAAACATACTGTTTCCAAGCTGGCCCCTAATGAGAGAAGTACCAAAAACAGACATTTTGGTACTCTATTAAGGGGCCAGCTTAGGCACATACTCTTTTAGTGATAAAAGGTGTTTTGTATTTTGAAAAATCTTTCCTTCATGTTGACTGAGTATCAAAAACTCATTGTTTTCTTTCAATTTGTTTTTTTATAATAACTTATTAAGCAAATGTTGTATTGCATTTGGATATTTTATACAATAAAATGAAAAACAAATCCACATCTTTTTATTATTTAATATTAATACTTCATCCAAATCAAAAATTTACATGCTATATACACAGTCAAATCTAGTAAATTCGAAATCTTTGGGAGTTGAGGTTTGATTTCGAATCATCAGTAGTTCAAATTATGAGGACATGTCGGGAGGTAGACATAATAATGTAAAACTCCCTGAAATAATCATTATCTTTTTTATTTTCTCGAACATAAATTTTAGGCATATAAAAGAAACGCCTCAGGAGACGTTTCTTTTACACACCAAAACCATATGTTATAATAGAAAGTTATTAAAATATTTCATGAATATATTTGGTATATATTCACTGAATCCCGTTTGTCCCACATTTTTTACGTATTACCTAGTATTTCGAAAATTCGGAGTACGAATTTTCGAGGTATTACTGTATTAATAGTCTGACTATATTTTTTCCGTCTCTACATTGAGATTATACTAGAGCCCTTGTGATGGAAGTTTCCTTCGCACAAAATGACAATACAGTAAAACCTGTGTAAAATGGCCACTAAAAAAAGACAAAACAAATGTTTAAATGACAAATGGTAGTTTAATGAAGGTCAAAAGTATTGCAGAATTTCCTTGAAGCATTCTGGAATACTTTTAACCTGCATTACGTGATAATTAGTCTTGAAAACCACTTTTTGGTCTGTTTAAGAGAGGAAGTTTTACACAGGTTTTACTGTAATGGTATAATCATTTTATGCAACCTACATCAGTGTAGAACTTGCACATTACTACATATTTGGAGCTAAATGTGGTAAGGGTTGTTCATTTGTATAGAAATAAGTAATGTGCAAAGATCAGGAATCGATACAATCAAATACCATACCCGACCCAGGACACCAATGGGAAAGTGACAAACTCACAGTTAGACACCACAAACGAGAGCTAAGAGGTCCGCCCTATCCCAGCAGGTGACCACAAGGCACAATTAAACAGACGCGCACAAAGGCATAGCAAACACAAGACAGAAAAACATAAAAGATCCACAAAAGAAGTACCTTCTTGGAAGGGTCAGTAAAATAATTTACTGATGGGCCGGACAAATAACCAAAGAATCAGGCCCCTACCATCTCATCATTAGATAAGTCTTTAAGTCCAACAAGCATACAGTCTGATGCAATACATTCATGTTATAGCCAATCTTTTTATAATGGAAACTATTTTAATGAACTGCGCTGAAAAGTTAATGGAGCCAACAATCTTTTTTCAATTTATACACCAAGTCACCATAAAATTCAGGTTCTGGAAGTCCTTGGCACAAGAGAGATTTAAAGGTGCATAGTCTGTAACTTTTGGTCATCTTATTTTAAAAATAATGTTTTTATTTTTCAAGAACACAGTAAAAATACTCAAATTCATGTAAACATTTTACCATTTCCGTAAATCCTAACAAGTTATCACTATCAAAACAACTGCATTTATGTTAAAATTCAACGGTCTAGAATTATTGGAGGGACGCAAATAATTACCAACAAGAGAAAAATACACCTATTTGATAAGATAATTCACTTTTCCATGCAGTTTTCAGCTGTACTGAACATTTTTATTGTGAAAACATAGCTTAATTCTACTTTTACAAATGATTTAAAAAGAAAATATTTTTTTTTTTGAAAAATGTTCATAGTTACAGAGTATGCAGCTTTAAGTCCAACTTGGAATTTAGATATTAAATCATAGTATGGTCTATAAAATTTAGAAAAGGTTTTGCGAAGTTTATGATACCTATAGCCTTGTTTAAAAAGTTTCTGAGTTAACAATTTATTGCGAGTGTTGCTCTAGCAAATCGAATGAGTTTAGAGATATAGACTCCATTGGATGTAGAGCGAGGAACATCACCATCTAAAAATGGGAAATTGACAATTTCAAAATCGAAGTTGTCACGTTTATCATAAATTTTGGCAGAAACAATATCAATAGAAATGGACAAATGCAAGTCTAAAAATGCCACATTGGTATCCGGAGTATTGGTTTTATTAAGTTGGAGCTCTGAAGGGTATATTTTGATTACCATATTGTCAAAATAAACATTATTAATGTTTTAAATATCGTCCAAACATCTGAATATAATGTTAAATCCATAAATTACATCAGCCAGCTTACCATTAGAAAGAGACACATTAACGTCCCTCACAATTAGTACCCATAAGAATCCAGGCCATACAGGGTAAGACTGAAGCACCATACATAAAAAAGAAGGGAAAAGAGGAAAAAAAGAAGAGAATAAGAAAAGGAGAGGGGAAAAGAAGAAACGAGAGAAGAGAAGAAAAAAGAGAATAAAAAGAGAGAAAAAAGGAAGGAAGGAAAAGGGGGGAGAAAAAGAAGAAAAGGAGAGGGGAAAAGGAGAAAGAGGAGAGAGAAAAAGAAAAAAAGAGAAAAAAGGTAGGAGGGAAAAGGAAGAAAAGGTGGGAAAGAAAGAGAGAAAATGAAAAAGAGAGGGGAAAAAGAGAGAAAAAAGGAAGTAGGAAAAAGGTAGAAAAAGAGAGGAAAAGGAGAAAAAGATAAAAAAAAAAAGAGAAGAAAAGGAGAAAAAGAGAAGAAAAAGAGAAGAAAATAAAAAATGAAGCAGGGAAAAGGTAGAAAAAGGGGGAAAAAGAGAAAAAAGAAAGTAGGAGATATGTAGGGAGAAATGGTTGACAAACCTATGGAATGCAGTGGTATTTATTTCTCTTTTATGTTTTCTTTCATTCTATTCTGCCAAACATTAATTACTTATTATCTAAACTTAATATCCTAGAAGGGCAACACTTATTTATTTAGATAAATAAGAAAAAAAAACTAATATTTTGTTTGTAATGGCATGCGCAGACCCGAGCGTATCTAACTTTATTAAATATGTAATTACAATCAATCTCACGTCTTCCAATCTGATGAGGTTCTCATATCCACTGAATAGAAGTAAGTGGAAAGTCCATCGTCTCTTAACACAAACACTTGAATTCTTTAAGAATTAAGCTTCAAGAGCAGTCCACAGTCCAGAACCCATCACTAACACAGCACAATAAACACTCGGAAAACCACTCTCTCTAGATATTTGTAGTGATGTCTGATAAAAAAACTGAAAAACAACAAAGTCAAAACATGCCCCAATAGCACAATAATGAGAAACCCAAAAGCGCTCCATTTTTAAGGATAGCTTTTAAAACTTTAATAATCATACTATAGCAATAAACTGAATTAATTAAAATATGGATGGCATATGGAATAAGTGTAGATCATGATCAGATAACGTAGCTCAGAACGGTACCTTAACTTGGTCTACCCTGATTTCGAAATAACCACATCTTGATATACAGTTCTCTTACTTTATTTATGTAGAACCGAAGGATTCAATCAATTTATATTACAGGGCGTTATCTCTTATTTTGAACACTTTTCTATATGTTCTTCAGCAATTTAAATTTGAATTTAATTATATGTATGAAATTATTGTAAACCATGAACAGACACCGTAACACGGTGCGATGTCTTAACTTGGCCTACTCTGCTTTCTAGATACTTTTGAATCTTCAACCATAAACGTTTAAAATCCATAATAAAGGAAATCAATTTGATGCACGATTTACCCTAACCAGTGGGTGGGAGGGGTTGGGAAGAAATCACAGAAACGCTCTTAGTATCTGCCTTGCCTCGATTGACCTATTTGCACCCTTCAAAACCTATATATACCTGACGAGCTTCAATTTCACGTGAAGCATGAATCACTAAACCTTTATATAACTTTCTATACCCTAAAATAGCCTTACAGCACGGACTTGTACCGTACATATACTAAAGAAGACGAAAACGTCTTCAAACTCTATAACCGTACAAAGAACTCAGGATAATATACGTACCCTATAATAAATAGATTTATCCTAAATAATGTCTGGGCAATAAAGGATTTAGTCTGGGCGATGCGCGCTACGCGGCCCAGTTCGATAAAGTTTCGAAACAATACTGTAAATTTGGAAATTTTCGCGAGGGCTTTGTTTTTGCGAATCTTCACAAATGCGAGGATTCGTGAAAAAACCCTTCGCGAAATAGCTGCCGTTTACTGATGTAAGTAAATCATGCCATAGTCGCTTTTTTTTTATCTTGTATAGCTATTCGCGAAAGTGAATTTTTCGTGAAAAATTTCGAATTTACAGTTAATGGGCCATATCGCTAAGAAAGCCTGTCTTCGGGGTTTCCGACCAAGAAAAGACACACACTAGTCTGCTCTGCTACTAGCTAGAATATTGAAAGTTTCCATTTAGCAAGTTTAGAAATGACACTTTCAAGAGTGCAAACAACTATGGATGCTGATCCGACTGATCGAATACGCAGGTTAGTCTGTACCTTTGTTGGTCGAATGTAACAAAATAAGGCTCAACAAGGGGCGGGGGCGGGGGGGGGGGGGGGGTTCTTAAGCTCTTAAGGTCTGTGAGTTGAGAGTCATTTTCTTTATTTCAACTCGGTATGTGATTATGATTGATTTGGTTGTTTCAGTACATAACAAAAGTTAGGTAGCCTCCGTGCGAGCTAGACGAAGATTTGGCCAGTAAAAATAATCTACCCCCCCCCCCCCCCCCCCGTGGCTTCAGGAGTTGGACGTCACGGTAGTGGAGGGCATTAGCTGCAATTTCGAGAGCCATTTTGGCTTCTTCGCTATAACCACAGTAAATCCTGTCTTAAGCGGCCACTCATAAAAAGAACAGAAAAATTGGTTTTCAATACCAATTATCTCTGAATGCAGGTCAAAAGTATTGCAGTATGCTCCAAGGGGAGCATTCTGCATTACTTTCGACCTTCATTAAGCTACCAATTTACATTAAGACATTTGTTTTGTCTATTTTTAAGTGGCCGCTTAAGACAGGTTTTACTGCATATGATTTATTAGGAAGAGCAATTGGACTTTTTGTGATGGCATCAGGCTTTAAGAGGAGCCCGAGAGGCTGGTCAATAAGTGGTGGTGGACAGGGCTGCTTGGGACAGACGATGACGATGACACGTGAAGCATAAAAAGGGCAACATTGATCTTTCAAATAACAAATAGTATCCGTGTGTCCTCACTGACACTGCCATCCCACCTCACGCCCTCCTCTCACTTATGCTGCGCTGTAACATTATCTTGTTTCTTTTGGAAAACGACGTTAGTCTTTGTTTTTCAGTGAAACAGGTTTTTGAAATGCACTAATGCTTTACCTATATCAATAAAGTATGCTGTATTGTATTATGATATTGGGTAGGTGTATGCGTTCATATCCCGTTCGACTGTGTGTGTATACTTTGTGAAGGAATTATTCATGAAACACTTTTACTGTCAATCCTTGATGTACATCGAGGACACTTAGATCGTAGAGCTGGACCCTTGAACAGTGCGCTAGGATGGATAATTGGATGAGCCCGATATGCCATGAACAGTGTTGAGTGAGCGATTAAACAAGATGATGAATAAGCATGTCTATCTGACTGAATATGCTTTACTGATGTGACGTTTGTAGCTTTCTGAACAGCTCTATTCTTGTTAACAACAGGTTTCTGGCGGCATAGCGAAGACGCAAATAGCTTAGCCATACGGTATGAAAATCGTCCTTTGTATCACAAGCCCGCAAAAAAAAAACAAAAAAAAAAAAAAAAAAAAAAAAACAACAAGACTCCGCCCAATCGGTACTCTCGCGCGAATGTTTGGTACAATGTACAATGTACTTCCAAATTAACCATGTAAAGTATTCATATTAACAGACAACGTCCAGATCAGCCTGTATTGATTATATTTACTTGACAACCAAATATAGCACACCGGATTGGCGGCAATCGAAAACGTTAATACTGTCGACAAACGTAGATCAGATGGCAATCGAAAATCCTTTTTCTAGCCATTTTTGATCCGCGTTCGTCGATTGTTAAGAGCATTTTCGATTGTCGCCTATCTGTGTGATACATGGTATGCCGCGTCTCAGTACATGTAGTTGCCAAACGTTTCATAATGCTTGCCAAATTGGTCAAATTATGCAGAAGGCTGCATCGCATGAATACATATTTAGGAATTCAGGTAAACTGGATAAAGGAATGTGGTTTACCTCTTAAATATATACTTCCGCGGATCCAGAAAGGGGGGGGGGGGTCGGCCCGCCCTGGAAATCACGCCATCACCGGGCGCTATCATCGGCCCACCAAAACGGGGTACTGGCGGGCTGATGGTGGCCCGCTTTTAATATTGTTACGCACCCCCCCCCCCCCTCCTCTGTAAAATATGATGACTAACAAATCTGAATTTTTTGACCCCCCTACCCTGAGAAAACTTTCTGGATCCGCGCCTGAAACTATATCTAGCCCTCCAGTGAATTTTTACCGACCTTTCCCAGGCGGTGCTTCTTTTATGGATCCTTTTTGTTTCTTATATTTCAAGTTTGTCCGGCTGTCTTGTCTGTTCCTTGCAGCATGGTGATCGGAAAACTTCGGCTCAGTTCGAGAATCAAGCCTCGGATGTATATAAGGCGTAGTACTATGTATGAAAAAACTCCATTTTATTAGCTGAAACTGGCGTAAGGACAAATAGTACTGTAGCATGTTGGTCCAGTCCTTTTAAAAATTCATTATTTTGATTGCCCGAAACTTTTTATCAACAGTATAAACAAAGTTTATGACTTAAAAAAAAAACAATTGATAAAATCAGAATAACGTCAGAAAAAAGTACATATTACTATAATAGTAACATGATCCAGAGGGGAGAGAGAAAGATGAAGATGGCGTACAGTATCACGTCTCATGGATAAGGTCATACCATCAGATATACCCTCGACTCTTCGATGATCCGATGGTATGACCTCATCCACTCGACGTGATACAGTACGCCAGATCAAGTTACAATATGTATAATTATAATGATGTGTTTTTGTTTGTTTGATTTGATTCTTTACGTCCCATCAACAATCTTTCAATTAAAGAGGTTCGGGTCTTCCTGGGTTGAACCAGTACTAAGCTAGGATAAGTATAGGTTATTCAATGTTTTGTGTTGGTTATGGAATATATACCTATTTAGCCCCGACCCAGCTGTTTCCTGTGTTGGTTTCATATCCTGAAATGTACACATTATGTAGCATTTTGCTGCATTTTGTTTAGGAGTAGCTCATTTCTTTTTCAGCCATCGATGTGTTCGCACAGGACAAATGGATTTTATTTGCAACATTTTTGTTAGATTTTTTTTTTCATAATTATTTGGGAAGCATTTTATTGATCACACGTTACAGATGTATAGGCTGATCAGTCCCCACTGTTTGTGCATTCTACCCTGGTTCTCAAAATGTGGAGACACTCTGGTCAGCATGTATATTCATGTGCCGTTTGGTCATGCTGTCTTTATAAAAAATATTTCGGGACAAGCAGTGTAATTTCTGACCAGGCTTCAATGTAAATGTGCAGCCTGGTCAGTGTTTTCTGCAGTCGTCTCTTTTCTGTAAAACAGCTAACATTTGAAATTTACATCATTTTGTGTGAATATTCTGATCACAGTCTTATTTAGGGTTCTAAAAATAAAGATAACTTTGGTGAAATTAACATTTCGGACGGCAATTTCCTCTCATCAAATTATGGGAATAAGTCTCACAAAAGTGTGGGTTATGGAAAATATACCACGCTGAATATGGTCCTTTTCTTGCAACTGATTGGCCGCAAACAAAAGGAAGTGGGCGGGTCATGGGCTAAATGTGTCTTGCTCAAGGACCACAACACAGTGACGCCGGTGTATAATAGTGTGTATTTAGTACATACGGTACATTTTTGTACTACTATCCTGCCAGCCAAGAGTGACAGTGATGTCATGTTTTGTTAAAAAAATATAAGGACTTAGAATACACAAGTGATCTATCGATTCGCGTTAGCTCAGGTGGAGTGTACAAGTTATAATGTTTTACTAAACGAGCGTAGACAAATTATTTCGTCACTATCACTTTTGGTTGGCAAGACAGTAGCCCCGAGAAGATGAAGTTGTTATTACGCAAGAAGAAATAAAATGGAAGAAATGGAGAACGTAGATAAATCACTTAGAGACTGACAGGCGCTAAGCAACAAAAGCAAACACTTATATTCTTCTCAAATGTGTTTATATTTCAGTGTATGTTGTTTCTGGTTTCCGAGATAAAACCATCTCTCTGATTGCTAATTGCTTGGGGTAACCAACCACTTCACCTGTCAAGCACACCTATAATATGGAATGATGCTATTCCATGTATCTTCATCTAAACAGTTTGGTATCTGTTGATTTGTCAGTTCTTGAACATGATTTATTGTCGAGGCTCATTCTAAGTTGCACAAGAAAATAACAAAAATATAAGAGTTCTTTGCTGTACTGGTCCAGATCCCCTGAAAAATCACACAGCTACGAAGCCAGCATTCAATGTTGGGCCATCATCGGCCCGCCAGCGAAACGCCATTTAAATGGCGTTCCGCTGTCGGGCCGATGATGACCCATTTATAACGGTATTTGGATCTTATATCCCCCCATCAACTAAAAGAAACGTTATCAAATTTGGACCCCCTCTGACAAAACTTTCTGGATCCGCGCATGACGTTCAACCATTTTAGCATAATGATCTTGTTATGGTATTGTTTTCCAAGGAGTTCCAATTTTTTGTAGATACGTGTCCGACTCAGATCCAGGGGTCGCGAGTTCGATCCCGGCCCGGTCCCATACTTACGTGGAGATTGATCATGAATTAATTTCTACGGTCATCCTTCTCCTTTCCATTGATTCAAGACGGTTTGCTGTCAGTTACATGCGAAAGTATGTACACGAGGTACTGGTTAACCGCTGAGTCCAGCTTGCACAGTGGTAGAGCAAAAACTAGCGAAAATTGACCGATAACCCCTCCCCATCAGTAAAATGGAAAATGATTGTATGAAAGATGCGACAAGATGTTGAAGTTTCTTGGATCACCGGAATTACTTTTGCAAAGAGGGGCAGTAGCGTTAAAATTTGGCAAAAACTTCGTTTTTAGAAGTGAAATTGCGAATTTCTGAAATCCATTTGCAGCAACAGATACATAACACCAGCAAAGAATGACTGAAAAATGATTATTGAGTCTTATATAAGCCCACGCGGATTTTATTATGGTGTCAAAACCGGTATTTTAATGTCTTGATTTTTGGGTGAAAATTGGTGTTTTTATAAATTTAAACACGATTTTTTGTAATCTGGCTGATAAAGTTTTAAAATTAAGAGTTGTTATTTAACTTGTTTCAAATTTGATGCTGAATTATTCAACTTACATATATCCCTGTCGTGTATTCATAAAAAAACACCAAAATATTTTAAGTTTTACCTCAAAATCCGGCATTTTGATATTCAGGTATATTTTGTAAAATGCATGTATTGCTATTACTTGTATATCTGGACATTGCCATATTAAGAAAATGACGTACATATAGTAAACATTTCAAATGGAAATAGCATTTATCATGTACTATGATATCACATCAAGTAATGACATAATAAAAAAGAGGACCAAGTGACCCTGGATCGCTCACCTGAGTTTTGTTTTAAACATCTTATCTATAGGTAACTATTGGAAACTGGCCAAGCTCCTGATGACCTGCCTTGTGGTCCATGTTTGGTCACAGAGTCATAATAGGAACATATTCAAATGTTTTCTACCAGCTGATGCTACATACCAAGTATCAGGGCTCTAGGCCTGAAGGTTTCAGACAAGAAGATTTTTTTATGTTTTCACGATATGTGAGTCAATGTTAAAAAGAATGTATGACCAGAAAATGCCACACTCATAAACTGCATACAACCCCAAGGCACCGAGAGGAAGAGTCCAAGAACAATAGCAGCCACATATAAACTCTGTGACCTCCAGGACGATGCCATTTTGACCATGGAACCATAATTTGCACAGACTTGGTAGAGAACCACTTGGTAATGCTACATATCAAATAGCAAGCCTTTTGGTATTTGACAAGAATGTTTTTATTATGTGGTCTTTTTAAGCTATATATAAAACCTTGATCCCCGAGGCGGCCTCATTCTCGGCCACAGGGCAATAATTTTCAACAAACTTAGCATGTCTACTAGATAATGCTACATGCAAAAATAGAGACTCTAGGATCTGTGGTTTCAGACTAGACGATTTTAAGTGTTCCATTTATAAGCCTATGTAAAACATGTGACCTCAGGGTAGGGCCAGTTTTGGCACAAGGGTAATTATGCGAACAAACTTAGTAGAGATATACTAGGTGATGCTACATAACAAATATCAATGTTTTATGGTGGTGTCAGACAAGAAGTTTTCCCCCAATAGATTCCTAGTGAATGTGTGACCTCGCAGGCGGGTCCAATTAATAGTCCCTGTGCCTAAAATTCAATAAAAGAAATAGAGGCGTACTAAGTGATGTTGCATACCAAAAATCAAGGTACTAGGCATTGTTGTTTCAGACAAGAAGATTTGGTTTGTTTTCCCAATCTAAAAGTAAAGCAGAGGGCAAAGTCTAGAAATCTATACAATTTAGAGACACCACCATATGGAAAAGTGACAAAATACAAGAAAACAACACACACAAAAGAGCCAAGAGATCAGCCCTTTCCCAGCAGGTGATCACATACCTATGTAAAATATGCCACCTCCAGGAATGTACCATTTAAATAACAGGGCTATAATTTGAACAAACTTGGTGGAGGCTACATACAAAATATTAAGAATCTAGGCATTGTGGTTTCAAACAGATTATGTGACCTAGATATGCAATGGACTAAACTATTTGAACAATTATTTAAGAGGGTCATATAAAAATCATTCCTGCAAAGATTGGTTAAAATCTAACGAGTAATTTAGGAGGAGATTGTGCCATCATAAAACCTTAGACAGCAAGTGGCTCAAATATGATCATTTATACATCTCTTTCAAAACAGAAGGCATTACTAAATAATATTTTTTTAAATGTTTTATCAGAAAATAGCTAAACCCTTTAAGGACCTCTTTATTACCACATGCAGGGAATTCATAATCCACTATTTGGGCTGCCTCGCATAGAACCTAGGAGAGTCATAAACACATTTATGATAAGTACCACTTTGAGGGTTCAAAATGTAGGGTTTTAAACAGTTTGAACTTGAACTTTGATACAAATGTCATATCAGCAATTCGAAGCTATTATTGACAAAAGCACACCTTAGACAATCAGTGTGCAAAATATGAACCATATACAACAAAACATGTTAGAGATATTGATTTACAATTCATACAACCGGCTTCAAATTATTTTGAAAATTAAGGCTCAAATGCCATATTGGCAATTATTCTACAAAATATGAAGCACCTCTGTCAAAACATGCCACTGTAAGACAGATTCTAATTAACCTTTGACTTCAGGGCCATAACGGTGACATGTAACGTACTTAGTAATTTACACACCATAAGCAATAATTGTGCTAAGTATGAACACCCTTGGTCAAAAATGAAGGAGGAGTTCGCGTAACAAGCCATAAACTGATTGTTAGTATATTTGACCTTGTCTCTTGACACCAAGGGCAAAGCGGTGTTAAGAAACCTTTGTTGTAATTTACACCCCAAAGACAATCATTGTGCCATATATGAACACCCTTGGTTGTAGAAATGAAAGAGGGGTTCATGTTATGAGTCGTATTACATATTTTGTCTTAATTTGACCTTGACCTTTAACTCCAAATTTGAAATACACACCATAGGCAAATATAAACATCGATGCATTAAGTTAAATGGCAAGTTCTTGTTGTAGCACTAACATAGTTACTCTTTAAAACAGATTAAGGAGGACAATTGGTGACGCACAAACTCCATGCTGCTACTAATACCCAAAGGCAAACCTATATTTTAATTAGCTGATGGATAAAAAGACCATGCTTGATTTGGAATGCGTTCAAATCGTACGCGCTGACAATATGTGTAAAATGAAGACAACAGACTAAAATAAATGTTATCGTGGTACTTAATACTGATGTCAAAACGATAAATCAGGTACTTCCATTCTGCATATATGGGTCCGGATATGATGAAAGATACCCTATGGTCGCGATAATCAAAATCAGGCTAATGTTACATCTGCAAAGTATCACCTCGTACATGTTTAGAGCATTTCCTGAAAATTTGAAGTGATTATCTTGGAAACAAATGTTTTTATGGATGTAATAAACAACATATGCAATCAGGTTTGGAATATGACGTCAATAATTGCCTTAACCGTATGATGCGTCAGAATGTTGGTCTATATTCGTTTGTTGATTATTGCATAATCACCATAAGAATCTAGCAAATATAAAGTTTTCTTATGTCTTATACATAATTGATGAAAATGCAGATAAAGTATCTTCTAGATCGTACTATAGACATTCAAAATGATCCACTCGTAGGTGCTGTGATCTGAGTGTCCAGATGACAACTACCCTTATAGAAAACTTTAAAAAAGTTTAATCAGAAACTTTTGTTATTTTGATGGTATCAAAGTTTAAAAGTATTTTCATGGAAACAAAAAGTATGTAATGTTATGTTATTATAAGTATTTTTCAAATGTCTCTTACATAATAATTACTTGGATATCTTAATGTCCATTTTGTCAGATCCGCGTTCTTATGTATTACATTAACAAAGGCCTAACTGTTTTAATGCATAGCTTATTTGGTTAAATAAACGCCCCTAATGCTTTAAACATATTGAAATTATTTGCATTTGTGTATTTCTTTTCATCCAGCCAACTTTTGCTTATTTTAGATGCTATAAATGATTCTTTGAATGAGGGTGCCCTTCTTCGAAGCCTAAAAAAGAGTCACTGCCCCTGTTTTGAAAAGTAATTCCCGTGGTTTCATAATGTACAGTTATAAAACTTTCCATTGATATGTCATAATCCTATTTTTCAAGCAGGGAGAGGTTCCACTCCAACTGAGCGACTTATAAGTTGCCAGATTTTTCCTCGATAAATAGGTTATTTAGAGAAAACATTAAAGCTGCATACTCTGTAACTATGAACATTTTTCGAAAAATTTTATTTTCTTTTTAAATCATTTGTAAAAGTAGAATTAAGCTAGGTTTTCACAATAAAAATGTTCAGTACAGCTGAAAACTGCACGGAAAAGTGAATTATCTCATCAAATAGGTGTGTTTTTCTCTTGTTGGTAATTATTTGCGTCCCTCCAATAATTCTAGACCGTTGAATTTTAACATAAATGCAGTTGTTTTGATAGTGAAACCTTGTTAAGATTTACGAAAATGGTAAAATGTTTACCTGAATTTGAGTATTTTTACTGTGTTCTTGAAAAATAAAAACAATATTTTTAAAATTAGAAGATCAAAAGTTACAGACTATGCAGCTTTAAAAAATAAACTTGCCAGAAAACAAAATGCCCAAAAGTTTTGATATTTCGTATGTAACATCACCTAGTGGTACTCTACCGAGTTTGCTCAAATTGTGGTTATATGGTCAAAATGGCCTCATCCTGGATGTCACAGAATTTACATTGACTTATAAATTGAAACATACAAAATCTCCTGGTTTGAAACCGCTAGGTTCACCCAGTGGATGGACCATATTTAAATTTGCTCTAAATAGAGCTCTGGGAACAAAAATGGCCCCACCAAGGGTTCGCCAGAGCGTGGTCAGTTTTTAATAGATACATATAGATAAGAGGTTTTAAACAAAAACTCAGGTGAGCGATCCAGGGTCACTTGGCCCTCTTTTAATTTGTGTCAATACTTGATATAATATCACAGAACATGATAAATGCTGTTTCCATTCGATATGTTTACTATATGTACGTCATTTTCATAATATGACAATGCCCGGATATCTATGAAATAGCAAATCATGCATTTCCCAAAATATACCTGAATATAGAAATGTCCGTTTTCGAGGTCAAAAAAGAAAATATTTTGGCAGGTTTTATAAGTAAACACGACAGGATATATGTAAGTTGAATAATGCAGCATTAAATATAAAACAAGATAAATAAAAACTATAAATTTTTAAAACTTCACCTGTCCGATTACAAAAAAATGGATTATTTTTTATAAAAATACTGATTTTCACCCAAAAATAAAGACATTTCATTTCTGACTTTGACTTTATAATAAAGTCGGGTCATGATAATATAAACTCAATGATCATTTTTCGATCTTTCTTTGTCGGTGTCGTGTATCTGTTGCCGCAAATGGATTTCAGAAATTCGCAATTTCACTTCTAAAAATGAAGTTTTTGCCAAATTTTAACACCATTGCCCCTCTTTGAACAAGTAATTCCGGCGATCCAAGAAACTTCAACATCTTGCCATATCATTCATGCAATCGTTTTCCATTTTACAGATGGGGAGGGGTTCCGCCTTAAATAAGCGACTTTTTGCCAGTTTTTTTGCTCTACCACAGGAAAAAGTGTTGTAAGGTGAACTGACCGTCCTGACATGACCATAGCTGTTGACTGGGACGTAAAGAATCAAACCAAACAAAAAAAATTAATACAACTTTTGGCTTTGGGCAGATCAAGATAGCATACGGGGCACAAAAGTCGTCTCAGATTGCATAGATAGGATTTAAATAGGAACTTTATCGTTTTATGTTTACAATGCGAGATTATTTTCACACCTGTGGAAACGGTTCTACGGCAGACTCGCTAAACTCATTACATTCTTGGTAATTTTTCGTGACTTTATGTCATCTACTTTTTCAAAATTAACTTTGAAATAAATGTTTCAGCAAAACCACAATAGTTTCAAACAGTATGAATCAAGATCAGGTCCGACGTTCTCGATCGCGATAGAATCACGGGCCTGATCTGTGTCAAAACTGTCTGCAAAGATTATAAGCACAATACACTAGAAGCATGAAACTTAACTTTCAGTATTATGGATGTTGAACATGGTATGAGTGAGGGCCTGAGTGGGAAACATGTATTTGCTGATTGTGACTAGATAAGACTAAAACCTGCCTGCTCAGCTGCAGAGACCAGGCACGAGGTTATAAAGGTTTTTTCATTCTCAACTCAACTGAGCACGAAATGTCAACTGCCCATAAAGACTAAACTATCGACAAAAGAAGAAGTTTTTTTGCTTCAAGTCTCTCAAGACCTCTGGGCTGTCGTGTTTGTTGTGTTTTGTCACTTTCTCAAATGTGTCCTGGTCCACATCAAAATTAAGGGCGGGGTTGGCGCCGTGAACCTGGTTTAAGCCCTCCAGTAAAATAGTTTACTTACCGTTCCAAGGCGGTACTTCTTATGAGGATCATTTATGTTTTTTCTGTCTTGTGTTTGCTATGCCTTTGTGTGCGTCTGTTTATATGTGCCCTGTGGTCACCTGCTGAGAAAGGGCTGACCTCTTTGCTCTCGTTTATGGTGTGGTGTCTAACAGTTGGTGTGTCACTTTCTCATTGCTATCCTGGGTCAGGTATGGTACTTGATTGTATCGATTCCTGATCTTTGCACCCTTACTTCAATATTCTGCTGTTAAACAAAAATTCAATAGTATTCACATCATGTATGGAAAGGGGTACTTTCATCTGTGCCCACGCATGGATTTTCTTCAAACTTTGCATATTAATAACTCATTATATACGAACTATGAAAATGTATTTATCGAATTAGATAGTTACGAATAAGGCTTAGGAAGCAACCCTGACATACTCCACCTTTGAGGTGGTACCTGTCTCTAAATTTCAATGTCCTTAATTTATAGTTTTGTTTATTTCTATGATTTGTCATCTAGATTGAATCCAAAATACCATAGACATTATTTTAATACCATGAAACCATTTGGATAAATTATGGTTTACGTTTTCAGAAGAAGTGATTGTAAAATTTCAATATTTTTTTTTCAAAAATTTACAAAACATTCAACATTCAATTCAAAAGATGGATATGTTCTAGTCTTTGTCAAGATATCATATCATCACAAAAACATGCCATATATATATACTGCTGATCTGAGCCAAATATCATGAAAATCCAAAACCGGTAACTTTGTCATTTCCTACCTCTCATGGGTATAGGTCAGCTTTAGCAAAATTAATTATTTAGTTCAAATGAATCAATAACTCGACATAAGGAGGTTGTTTTTTAATCTACTTCCTTTTTTCTTAAAGAAAGACATGTTTAGACAATTATAAATGATTCAATGGTCAGAAATGCCGAAGGTCTTAACCCTGTGTCATGGCACTATGGGGCCAAGACAATGTGTATCACTTCCTCAATTCCTGCATGATATTGTTTAAAAAACATAATATCCTAACAATAAACATGTGAAAACAAGAAGATAAAATATTTCCTTTACATCCCAACTGAACTTGAGGAACCACATTTTGGTGCCGTGACCAGGATAACGTGTAACAGAGTCTTATCAAAGGTATCATAAAACAGGGTTCTACATGAATAAGTGAGGTCCAGAAACAAAACTGTATGCCTAGAATATACAGCCAGCTAAAGTATAAATGTTGCTATTTGATGGAAATCAGCATCAGTTTCACAAAACAGAATGAACAGAGAAGATTTAGGCATTAAATTAGCAATACCTTTGGAAGCCAAGAGTTATCTGTGACCAAAATGGTTAATTTTAACCAATAGGTTTGACAGGGGGTTATTTTTGTGAAGCATGTTTATTGATGAGTCTTACAAATATAAAATCATAGATATAAGGTTCTTCTCCTGTATGAACTGACTTGTCATAAGGTTTCTCTTCTGTATGAATAAAATTCTTAATAATGTTTCATATTAAGTGTAACATTGGCATGATGTAGTTTTAATGTTAGAAACTAGATGTGTTAAGTACAGGTGTCATCATATTGTACCATTTTGGCTAATATTATTGTGTAAGCACTTCATTAAATAAGAATCTTGGCACTTAATATCAAAGAATATTGTTTTTTCTTTTTCCAATCCATTATAGGGGAAAACACTGCACATATCAACTTCTACCAATAAACGTACTAGGATGATGATTCAAACTAAGCAAGTATTCAAGTATGCTTAACACTGAAACATAATTATGGTATTTTTACATTTTGATGAATTAGGGCCATGTGTTTACATCAAGTTAAAAAAATATGTTACCGGTCCTTGAATTTCATGAAATTTGGTCTACATATTCTTAACATGTATGGATAGTTTATATGTTGAAATGGTATCTTGACAATGACCGCAACCTGTAAAAATGTTAATTCCAAATTTGACTGAATACAAAACATACAGTCGAAAATTGGGGTACCATGCTATAAAAATGAATGCCCACCCGATATCCTAATACATACAAAGCCATTTTAAGTAACAGCGAACTTATCAATGATATAGCTATTTAATAAAACATTTCTCCGCCCGTTACATGATATGTCAATTACTATAGAAATGATTATAACTGGGTACCCTAAGGTATTATAGTGATATCATTAATGCCATCATAAATAAGCAATGGAATTGCATAAAAACTCAAACGCACCATAAATATTAAAGTTATACCCCAGACAATTAAATAACACAATATTTTCAAAATCCAAGCGTGGGCAGACTCCAATGTTAATTTCCCATACCATGCAAGAGCCCCTTTCAGAACAATACCTTGTATACTATGCAAAATACAGCTTATTTAATATGAAAGGTTCAAAATCGAAAGTCGCAAAAATGGAATTTAGGTTCAAAGAGTAAGTGACAAGTCTGCGTTTCAGTGAAGCAATTTTAATTATATTTGTCATGCTGAACAATGGAAAGCGTCATTTTGTAATAAGAAATGCATGAAATTCAGAGTGGGTCAGACTCAATGACGACTCTGGAATTAAACGTTCGTCATTGGGCCAGTGCCTGCTGCTTGTCTTTGGCTGGGCCAACCCTGGCTCAAACTTGGAAAAGCCCCCCAGTGACTTCGGCTAGGCATTCTAAGGCGGTGGTTCTGTTTTTGTTGATTTGTTGTTTATTGTTGCCCTTATTTTTTGTGGAGGTATGTTTGGTCCTTGCATGTGTTGTGAATAAGTGATCATTAATGGTCGTTTCTTGTTTTTCAATCAACTCGCTGGGGATGAATGATCTGGTTGTTTTACTTTAACTGCCTTTTAATGTCATTTGACTGTTAGTGTTATATGTCTTTTCTTCACGGAGTGTGTGATGTGGCATTTCTTTTTTATATAATTAATTGTTTATTTCAGAAACAACATTATACAACATTTACAAGCACAATTGATTTTACAATACACAGGTACATGTGTACGTTAGTCATACTACAAAATATGAATCTTTAGGTATCACATTATAAATAAAGCATGTCACTGTCACTCTTGGTTGGCAGGACAGTAGATATCTTTACTGCATATATATACAAACATATGTTTGAGAGTCGTATGAGCAAAAGGAGCACCCTTCCTGAATCTTTTCTTAACAAAACATATATGTACGACAGGATCCAGGCTGTCAGGGAGAGTATTGTTTAAGGGTGCTCATGTATGTATGTAGAGTATGTTTGGCTGGATACCTTGCTGTAACAGATTATAGAAAATAAAAGAAACAAGACTGAAAAAAAAATAAATAAAGCATGGCAAGATATATTCTCAATATATATATGTCTCCTCCCCCAAAAGCATGTACTGATAGATAGGCTACTTCAGTGCGCATTGTATCAGCAAGAAAATGAGATCTTGAACAATTCTGAGACAGATTCTATACATGCATGATTTTCCGTTGCAAAGTTATACATTTTGCCACGTTTTAGTAAAAGCAATGTATGACTAGTTGATATTCGCTTATCAAGCTCTATATGTTTTACAAGTTGGCTTCAGAAACAACTTATGAGAAAATGGAGAGAGAGAGAGAGAGAGAGTGTGTGTGTGTGTGTGTGTGTGTGTGTGTGTGTGTGTGTGTGTGTGTGTGAGAGAGAGTCGCCTTTCTTGTTTATGCATTGTCATCTATTAATGATTTAAGATTCACCCGATTCCTGTCAACTTGGGCCAGTCTATTTTTTCATAAAGTAGATATGCTTTTCAACATTTATTCTTTGGCTAAGGTACACTTTTAAATGTGCTATTGTTGGTTGAGTTTAAAGGCATTTGTTTTTAAATATAAAATATTTTCCGAGCAATAAAATGAAATTTTTGACCTGGATTTCTATACAATGTACTCTTTTCGTGATACCAAAAGTAACATACTTGAAGCTAAAATGCATTGTTATGTTATTTCTCAGCAAAAGCGTAGTTAGGGTCGCCCAAAAATGTTGTACATAGTTACATTCCCAAAAAAGATAATTTATAGTTTCTATTTCCATTGTACAGAATTCGCATAAAGCTGTCTCTCCAATTTTACATTTTAAAAGATATTTGTTGGTAGGAATAATTCGCATTAAGCATTTATATTGAAAATTCTGGAGTTTGATGTCTTTAGTTGCCTGTAAGCGATTGGTATATTTTTGTTCCAGTTTGGATCTTCGTCGTCGAACTGTTCTATCCAGATTTTATTTCAGGTGTTAATTTCTTTTTTCATAAGTAGTTTATAAGTGTATTTGTTTGTTTCTTTCGATTTAGTTATTTGTTCAAGAATAGATGGCTTTTTGGCATATCAAAGTTTTCAGTTTTAGTATTAGTTTTCCATGAATTCGGTATACTTTGTATGAGGGTTAAATATTATAAAAAAACACCTTCTTGGAGTACGTATTTTTCTTATACAAGAGGTGTTTCATGTTTATTTGAACACATTTGAAAAAATCGTTACTTATTTATTTCTCGTTATATTTGGTAATAGTTGGTTTCCATGGGTTAGTCTGATCTCGAGAAATATACAGTCATCATGAAAACAGTTCTTTATTTCCTGGTTTGAAACAGTCTCTGAAGATGAGTAGTCAAATTTTAAGCGTTTAAAAACACTGTCTAAAACGAGATGTACTAAATCTTTCTCGAACAATTTCTCTAAAAGTAATAAAGTTTTTCTCTTGGAACCGTTTATAAATTCTACATAAATAATAAAAGTGTGTTCTGTTAGAAAATAAAGCATTCCAGTTGGATATTTACTTTCTGGAAGAAACTTGAACATCAAATTTTAGGGTTTACAGTTTCCATAGCAAAACTTAAATGCATGCAGAATAGTCAAATGTAATATTTGATGATCAGTTTTATCGGCGATAGATACTTAAAATATCTAAGAAATTGAATCGGCAGTGAGTTTTGAGACTTTGTTTTTCAAAATTCTTCTAAGACACATTTTATACATGAGATACTAATTTGGGCACTTGTGTGGAAGAACTTATTAAGCCCAGTTTCCAACCAAAAACAGGCACACGTGGGTTTTTTCTCATTTTAATAATATACTGAACGTTCTTCTAAACTTAAAAAAAATCTCACACTTAAATACGTATTTTCTTAGAGGATACACCTGTTTTAGCATTTAAAATCAGTTAAAGGGGGGTGGGGATGTATTTAGGGCCGCCGTGTTGTGACTATGCTTTAAATTGCCATCTTGTCTATTTGGCGATACGAGAGACACGTCTGTTATGCATGAAAAAGCAAAATATGTTTGTTTTATTTCTATGCAACTACGAAAAGAGAAATTCAAATCTGTTCAAATAAACATGAAACAGGTCTCGTATCCTTCTAAATGCGTAAATCGATTTTGCTGCATTGTCTGCAAATATTTTATACCACTGCTATACCATTGTGAATACATTATTTAGGTACCTTCTACCTTTATATTGCTATTATTCCATAAAATATCTCGTGTCTGTAGCTACTGATGACTGGATGTTTGATACAATGAAACCACGCTGCTAAGATATCTTATGAAAAGGCGTTTTGTGTAAATGTATCTATTTCATTTTCAGAGTAGTTACTTTCAAATAAAAATTTTCCTCCAAATTGTTTAAGTTTGTTTAGGTATAGGTTTTTTTTAATAATCCATCATCTTCAGATTCAATCAATCTTTTAATCCAGCATATTTTTAAAGATTTCATAAACGTTTCTAGGTCTATCGTTTTTAACCCCCTTTTTCATAATCCATGGTAAGTACATCTCTTTTTATCTTAGCAGGCTTTAATTCCCATATAAAGTCATGCATTATCGTTTCGATTTGCTTAATAGTAGTTTTAGTCGGATCAGGTAAAGAGGAAAGAACATAAGTTTCGGGAGAGCATATTTTTTTATTAAGGTGATTTTACACATTTATGTCAGTTTTCTGTGTTGCCACTGCTTTAAACATTTTCAAAGAGCTTAATTTTAGGTTCTAATTTTGCTCGGAATATATTATCTTTATTGGTGCAAAGGTCATACTAAGTGAACTCGCTTCTGTAGAACTCCATTGGAATTTTCTGCCTTTAAGTATACTACGTAACTTTTACTCATGCTGCCTATTCACAGGACTTGACATTTTAGCGTTAAGTTTAAATCCAGAAATATAACTAAACTTGTCCAAGATTTCAATAAGTGTTTGAAATGATTTAAATAAACCATCAAGTATAAATTGGGCATTATCGGCGAATAGAGATTTTTAAATTCTTGTTTTGTATAAATAATACCTTTTATATCTTCTGTTGTTGAAATTTTATATGAAAGTAGTTCAATACACATAATGAATAAATAGGTAGAAAGTGGACACCCCTGTCTTACATTTCACAATATGGGGAAGAAATTCGACATGTTACCATTATTTTGATATAAAATATTCCTCAGATATAGCGTCCATTTATATTTTAATTAGTTTGAAGCTCTTAATTTGAGCTGTGATATAAGATAACCAGAATAAAAAAGTTTGTGACAATTGAACTCTCCGTTTCTCTTCTACGCTAACATGAAGGCAGCCACTATCAGCAACTAATTCAAAGAGTTTTAGCTTTAGCCATGCACTTTGCATATCAACTTTGCATTGCTCTGTACACTTTACTATCTGTGGCACTGCATTGAAATTTTCTGCGATTATTTATTGTGAATAGACTTCACTGTTTTATTAAAAAAATCAAAAAATATTTGGCATATGCCATTTAAATGACCTTTAAAATTTTATGTTAAAACCGGAAGTGGACACCAGTCTTGAAAGAATAACTGTAAAAAATTGGCTGATCAAGCTGTATTGTGTTTGGTCTAACATGTTTACATAAAATAAAACGCATACAATGATATTAGTATTTGCAGTTGATTATTTTCGAAAATATCCGAAAATGTGGAAAGTGAGCTTTTATTTTTTTTAAAGCATAAAAATCGTTTATAAGCAAAAATTCAGGGGTTTGGTGTTTTTTCAAGTCAGCTAGACCGGTTTGAAATCAACTGTATTCCAATTCAAATGCACTTAAAACCATTATTTTCTTCAAAAAAAATGAATTTTGCATTTTGACCCAAATAATTGAAAAGTGATAGAAAACTTTCAAAGCACCACTTAACTTTAATCCATTAAAATGCACCTATTTGGGCAAAAGATTATTTTCAATAACATTAGCGCTAAGTCAGAAAAAATGAATTTGAAAAGTGGCCACTTAGAACTTCGTGTCAGTGTAGCGATATATATACTGGTGTTACTAATTACCGTTGTAATAACTGTTTAAGACCAGCTATAAAACCCACTATTTTACAGAAACCAATGAATAACATCTTGTTAAACTGATCATTCATTCTTTCAATGGAAACAAACGATATATGCTTCAAAATCAAGTTTAACTTGCTGAAAGCTTAAATTATATTGGGCTACCCTAGCCAATATTTAAAATGTCCGTAGTTACTAATTACCGATGTATATGTAAACAAATGCTCTAGAAAATTATCTGGGTAGAAAATTCTACATGTGATGGGTTTCTATATTGAAACAATTAGTGGCCTTCAAAGTGATAGCATAAAGGGCCTGTTTGAAAGTTTATTATATTTTATTTGCCTGTTTTGAGAGGTATACCTCATTTTTAATTTAGGTGAAAAAAAATATAAGTCAACACTACAATGCGTTTACAAGATAATACTTGTTGTCGTTCATTCATGGTTACTTATATCATCACAACTATGTTTCATAATCATAAACAGATCACACAGTCTATATTTGGGATATGCCCAACCAGAGAGAGAGAGTGCACCAAAAGAGCGTAGATAAACAAGATAAAATAGAGGTGGACTTTTTAATGTCTACACCTTTCAGTCATATTCGGGCATAATGTGACCCATGTGCTGAGACAAAGTATGAATTTATTTTCGGCCCTTAAGCAGGGAACCAGGCTGCCATATCCTTCCACAACAAGCAGTCACACTTTTCCAATGGCAATTTCTTATTTATTTTAAATGGAAACATATTTTTAATAATATATAGCGGCGAATTTTGGTGAATTTGGACTAAACAAACAATAAGTAAGTCATTTACACTCAGAAACGACATTTCTGCATTATTTTTCTTTAATGGCATAACAAAAATGTATTGTAAATAATGTTGGGTAGAAAATTCCAAATGATAATAACTTATGTGATAATCATTTGGAGGAAACGGTATACACCGGCAATTAGTATACGACGGTAATTGGTGAACGAGGGATACTCCTCAAAATAATTAAAGGACCAAGATTTAAATATGCGAGTATAATTAGCTCAAACATTTAAATTCTGTAAAACTTGGCATAAAGCTTTCTATTCTTTATGCCCATAAGTCAAGTATCATTAATACTGATTTCCATGCCTAATTCTGCCATAACTGTGTCTCAAATGCACATACCCTCAAAACACCCTTTCAAAAGGCTGTGGGTGGGGTAAAAAAAAAATCTGTGGTCAATCGTGTAGAATGAAAGTGACATTAAATTAAACTTTGTTTTAAACAGTTCTGCTTACATGCAAAACAATCTTCAAACAGTTTCAATATACTGGGAAGCAAGCATTTTCATCTCTGACAATGGATTTTTGATATTGTTTTTTTTTAAAACAATGTGTGTACTTGGCCATTAAGAATCAGATTTTCAATCGTCATTCTTTGCCTTTGAGTGTTAGAAAGATGTCCCGGAAAATTGTTTAAAGATTGTCACAGACAAACACAAAAACCAGTTGTCTGAACACATAGACTGGCCATTACGCCACAGTCAAAAGGGGCAATTGTCTCTCATAGGAAGAGGTGGATGGTATCGACGGGATTAAAACACCATACAATCCTGTGAAAATAGAGAATTCAGCACCTAAAAGCATTTTTCATTCATTTCATGCAGTTTTGTGGTCCATGGATCACACACAAAAAAGACATTCCAATGCATTTAGGTCAAGTTTCAAAATGACAAAAAAATCCTTGTTAGTAACATTTTTTACCATTTTCTTTTTGCAATTTCACTTGGCATTTGGGCGCCAAAGATGTCCGAAAAATTCAGATTAGATCGTAAAATTGGTTTTCACAATATGTTCTACACAAAATGCATCAATGTTATAATTGATAGCATTGGTCCTTCAATTATTTTGAGGAGTATACAACATAAACCCCATTTATTCTGTTGACAAATAATGGATTTTAACAGAGCTGAACCAACATGCTACAGAACTAATTTTTGTTGCGCCAGTTCCGGCTAACAAAATGGAGCTTTTATGGCCCAGACCTCTAATTCTTTTTCCATATATTTAAGTAAGCTGTGGTCCTCACAACTATTCAAGCACAGCCTGGCTGCAATAGAATGACAGATTGAACCTAGTTCAACCAATAAACAGATAAGAGATACCAATGTGACCACCATGTTTTACCACTTTTTGGCCCCCAGTGGTGGGTATCCTACATAAGAGGAACATTTCATTGAAACAAAAATACCAAATGACAAATGCAAGGTCCTTTTTTCTTAGACACATCAGTAAACTTAATCAGCAAAAGCAGTGATATGCTGTTTCAAAAAGTGCAGCAAATATACACCCTATAGTAAATATGAACACTTTCCCGTAATTTTATTATTTAACAATCACTAAACACTTTTCAACATAAATGTTGGGCTGAGCTTCCACCCACATTTTGAGCCAATCAGTGCCCTTTTTACAATTACAGGTCTGTGACATTTTCGTACGTAGTACAGACGTCTATATTGACTTATATTATATGTTAGTGGGAAGCTGGGTCAATGTGGGAAACATACTTTTATACGAAGAGCATTGCTGGATCCTCATTTGTCTATTAAAATGGGAAGTATCAACTCCAATTTACATGTTTAAATAGTGCGCATGCATAGTCATCAAACAGATCGAATCAGACATTGTTAGATTATATATTTTACAGTTGAGAAATTCATAAAAAAAAAACTTTTTAGCAACATACAATTTTAGAGCAGTTATGTTAAACCGTATTTATCTCCCCTTTGCACTTGGTTTGAACATCATCCAGTATGTTTTAAATGATTTATATGTATGTCCATACATACTCACGATACAGTTTGAAAAGAATTTCTAGCGATAAGGCGAGCAATCTCCCGAAACGAGACGTTCGTTTTATTTTGCTGAAATAACGACTGGAGAAACTAGGCACATATAACAAATATATATAGACGAGCCGTCGATGCACCATTGGTCCCAATTTGTATATTTAAAACGGGGTTTCCTTCATGCATGTAATAACTCTACTTCTTATTGAATGAGAATTTATTTCGATCATCAACTGTGCTTGTTATTCAGTAACATATATGGGAACAAGACCGTTAACAGGGAACCACGCTATGTACAGTAAAACTATTTATACAGTTGATGTACAATAAAAACGACCATCTTGCAAAGTGGTCTATTTTTGTCAGATATTTTAATGTCTTCTTTCGCTTATACAACCCCTTCCCCCCCCCCCCCCCCCCTAGACCCAAGACGCCATTTACATATGTTATATATTTGTATAGCGACATTTAATTGTCCAAAGGGCATCTTGGGTCTAAGGGGGGAAAGCATCTAAAAACAAAATGAAAGACGCCAGTTTCATCTTTTCAATGACAAACGTCACAATTTTAAGTATATTTCGTACGCATACGCAGAAGGAATACCGCATTTTTTTGGAAATGAAGAGCACTTATATCCTTGATATTTTAGCACTTTTACTTTTCGAAAACCTGCAAAGGATTTACTAAAACTATCGTCTAATCGGCACCCAGTCTAAAGACGTAAAATGAGGGGTGGGAGTAGAAGGCGCAAGTTTTCACGGATTTGTAAATGATGGATCGCTTTGAAACCTATTTTGATGCTTTCTATGCATATTTTACTACAGAAACAGTCCAATTTAAAAATATTAGGGCAATTTGAAAATTTAGGTTTTGTAATCATGCCAACTAGGGAAAATATACGCCTTATCGCTAGAGCTCCTTTGACTTTCACGAAGGATTTTTAGAAAGATTTCATGCATTAACGAGACACCTCGGTTTGTGAAAAAAATACCCCCACGTTATACGGGATTCCTGACAAACATTTTGTTGAATTTTGGATCTAATGTTTTAATGAGATATTATCTCTTAAGAGTTCCCTCTCCTGGATCACACCTAATGCGATAATATCGCTGAATCGCACGGTCCAAATCGTGACCGTTGGCCAAACCCTAGATACGTCAAGGGTTGGGAACCAGACTGCTTTACCATATGCAAACAACGAAGGTACACATGAGCCTGTGCATTCACAAACATCGAAAATGGCCGTTGCCTAAATCATATTGAATCTTAATTTGTTGTCATTTTCCCTAAGATAAGTGTACCCCTAAAGATAGGTTTTATCGTGATATGGCTTATAAAAAAGTGAGCTGGTTAACATATTGGTAAAATAATATTTACGTAAACGAATAGCTGGAGGCTTCTGTAACTGCAGGCATACACCTAATATAATCAGTTATAATCTGGTAAATCATAATTCAATAATAAGCCAGAAGTATACACACTATATACTTTTTCGCCAGTTCATAGATTTTAGTCTTGTTTCTATGAAGCTGTTATATCAACAAGAAGAGTGCGGCTAGCTGCTATTTGTTTATGATCAAATTCCCAGATAAAACAATTTTATCTGGCTGAACAAGTTAATAACATGTTAGTTCTAGAATCATGTCTAAGTACTGAATATTGCTGAATTAAACTTTTTCGTTTACTATTTTTGCCACTTTTTAGAGATTGAACCAATTTGAGAGTGGTATCGGCTATTAAGCATTTGAAAAAGAAAGATAAGTTCAATGTTTTTTCTATTTTTCAAATTTATTGAAATGTAAAAAATAAAAAAAAATGCAAAAAAAAACACAGAATAGTTTCCAAACCAGACTTTATCCTTAAAGTGCTGATCACAAAAAGTAGTCTACTTAGTCATCTGCTGAAATGTTTTAGAAGCCTCTATATGATGTACAGTGTAGACCAAGATCAGACTGCTTCAGTCCAATCTAGGCTCAAGTTGTTTGCTTCTATACTTCAATAAGGCAGATATGTCAGGCAAATCTTTGCAGCAGACGACTTCAGCAGACAACGTTTTCAGATGCATTTTCGGAGCGTTTTAAGGGTAAAGGGGCAGGGCGAGCCGCGACATAGGATTCCCAACAATGTGGAATGTGCAACCAGCAAACGCTCAGACCAGCCTGGGCATACGCGAAGTCTGATCAGAGCCTTGACTAGTCGCTTGAATATTCTATGACTGTTAAGCTACTGACCGAACATCATTCGGAGTTCTAAGGTTAAAAGGAGGATGTACAGGCGCGTCTGAGTCTACACTTGTCAAAATGCCACATTATTGGAAATCACATGTCATGGCTCAATTATTGTTTTTGCTTGCTTGAATAAATTCCCTGTGGAATTATTATTGAGATGTAAATAGAAAATTTATTATGTTTCTTTCTCTGCATTAACAACTATAACAAACAAAACCAATCAGAATCATGTATCTTAGGCCCTGTCACACTATAAAGTTTTAGGCAACGTATGCAGACATACGAAAAATAAATCCCGCTGAAATAAAATTACAAAATGAGAGAAAGACTCTCTCTAAACTTATAAAAAGCGTATGCTAAACGAACTTTGAAATTGTGTCTAAAGTATGAGTAACTTATTCATAATTTATTCCTGACAAAAAGGCCCTGTCACACTACGACGTATAGCACCAACGTATGTCGACGTATGAGAAATTCAGCATGTACGTTGGTATACGCTGAGTAGATTAGAAATAAGTTTTAAACACGATTTGAACACGCTATAGTATGTTGGTATACGTTGATATACGGCCAAGAGGCCAAACATTCTGTGCATACATAAAAAATACAGCTTATGCGAACGTACTGCTTCTATACGTTAGGCATACGTTAGATGTATGCAGCAGGTAAGTTATGCTTACGTTAAGGTGCATTAGCACCAATGTATGAGGAGGTATGAGAACTTAAGCAAGTACGTTGGTGTACGCTGAATACGTTCAAGATAAGTTTTAAATACGTTGTGAACACACTACTGCAAGTTGGCGGCGATTCTAACACATCTCGCCTATATAGCCAATGGTTAAACTCAGTGATTTATTGGTTGATAAATCACTGCACGGACTGGGCACAGACCGACTTGACGTCATTCCGTCGCCAGTTTGTTTTTCATGACGTCATTTAACACATACGGCATTGTAACGTTGACAATAGACGGCGAAACGTCGTTTTCACAACTACTTGACATTAAAAATGTTCGTAAAAATATGCGTCTCAGTCTAAATAAGAGTTGCGGGAAATTCTGACAGTCTGTTCAAGATGGCGGAATCGTTATAGACTACGAAGGATTCGTTCGTATTTTTAATCTTTTTTGTGTGTTAGAATCGAAATAAATTCGCACTGACCGTGATTTGTTGCTTAATATATCACTGTCTGTCGGTCAGTCGTAAGTGGATAAATCATTCGCGCTTCGCGCTCATGATTTATTTACTTAAACGACTGACCTCCAGCCAGTGATATATTAAGCAACAAATCACTGCGAGCGCGAATCTATTTCTTAAATAGATCCCAAAATGTTGTACTTACATAAAAATCGTCAGCGTATGCCGACATATTGCTTATACGCTAGGCATAAGTAAGATGTACGCAATGGGTAAGTTATGCATACGCTAAGGTACGCTAGCACCAAAGTATGAGGACGTATGATAATTTATCAAGTACGTTGGCGTACGCTGAATAAGTAAAGGCCCTGTCACACTACGACGTATAGGACCAACGTATGCCGACATATGAAAACTTCAGCAAGTACGTTGGTAAACGCTGAGTACGTTAGAAATAAGTTATAAACACGCTACGAATACGCTATAGTACGGTGGTATACGTTGACATACGGCCAAGAGATCCAACATTTTGTGCATCCATAAAAAATTACATCGTATGCGAACGTACTGCTTCTATACGTTAGGCATACACTAAACGTACGCAGCAGGTAAGTTATACATACGTTAAGGTACGTACGCACCAACATATGCGGACGTATGAGAAATTAAGCAAGTACGTTGGTGTACGCTGAATACGTTAGAGATAAGTTTTAAACACGTTACGAACACGCTACTATACGTTGGTATACGTTGTCATATGGCGAATAGATCCCAAAATTTTGTGCTTGCATAAAAAATCTTCAGCGTAAGCCGACTTATTACTTATACGTTAGGCATAAGTTAGATGTACGCAACGGGTAAGTTATGCATACGTTAAGGTACGTTAGCACCAATGTATGAGGACGTATAAAAATTCACCAAGTACGTTGGTCTACGCTGAATAAGTTAGAGATACGTTTTCAATACGTTACGAACACGCTACAGTACGTTGGTATACGTTGTCATAGGACAAAGTGGTCCCAAAATTTTGCGCTTTTTTATATGTTTGACATAAGTTAGATGTACGCTACATGTAAGTTATGCATACGTTAACGTACGTTATATGTACAATTCAGCATACGTTAGATGTTGGTTGGGCATAAGTTTCTCATAAGTCAAGAACGCTGGTGATACGCTGGGCATACGCTTTTATACACTAATACAAGTATAAGTTATGTTACGCCGGGAATAAGTTATGAATAAGTTACTCATAAGTTAGACATACGTTCTATGTTCGTTTCGTATACGCTTTGCATAAGTTCAGAGAGAGGCTTCCTTTGATTTTTTTAATTAGATTTCAGCGTATGCCAGCGTACTAGATATATATTTCATACGTCGGCATACGTTGGCTAAAACGTTATAGTGTGACAGGGCCTTTAAGAGATAAGCTTTTAAATATGTTGCGAACACGCTACAGTACGTTGGTATAAGTTGTCATAAAAGGGGTCCCAAAATTGTGTTCTGTTTTATACGTTTAGTTAGATCTACGCTACGTGTAAGTTATGCATACGGTAAAGTACGTGATATGTACAATTCAGCATGTGTTAGACGATCGTTGTGCATAAGTTTCTCATAAGTCAAGAACGCTAGTGATAGGCTGTGCATACGCTAATACAAGTATAATTTATGTTACGTGAGGAATAAGTTATGAATAAGTTACTAATAAGTTAGACACACGTTCTATGTTGGTTTCGCAGTTCAGAGAGAGGCACATCATTAAAACTTGGAGCTCTTTATTATGACAGTAGCCTAATTCATTTTGTTATAAATAGCAAATGCTTTTACTTATTTCTCCATTTAACATAAGTTGTGGTTACACATTAGAAGCAACTCAGCGAGGCATTCTAATGAGCACCAAAAATGTTTTAATGGAGAACTGACCAAATGGCCACATTAACTCTTTGGCTACAGGGCAAGTTTTGTTGTCGGCTGATGCATTCTACAAACAGTTCCCGAAAGAACAACATTTATAAAAAGTAATGTTGAAAACTATTTTCACCTGAAAATGTTGCCTGCTTTGTACATCTGCTGCATAAATTCAAGTGCATTTCAGCCTTTTTTCATTGAAGCAAACAATATGAACCCTGATCAGTCTGCTGTCTTGAAAATAATCTGATCTGGGTCTGTATTGTTTGCAATATGTGCTAAGCAGTTGGGAAAAGCAGACGACCGACGGGCTAACGATAACCATTACTGTTTATCTGTTTTATTAAGTATATTTATTGCTTATTTCTATTTGATAATATTACATAGTATATTTGTTCCCAAGTAAACTGTATTCAACTTATAAAAGATTTCTTATGCATGTATGCATTTCTGAAACTCCAACTGACCACATATGTTAGTAATTCCAGGAGAAACTTAAATTAAACTTTGTGTTGATAAGATCTGTCTAATGGCTTTCCTTGGGTTTGGTTTACATACACTAACATTTATATAACGGTGCATTCTCAAGAAAGCTTCCCTGAGATCTCAGTGAGTTTAGTGGATAAATCTGAGAGGGTGTACAAGTAAAAGTGCTATGAAACACAGCACGCGCTTCCTGAAGATGGTAAATATTGCGCCATACGATGATAAGAAGGTTCTTACTATTTTTTTTAAATAGCACGACCATTGGGTCTGCACTATAATCACTATGTGAATCCTTCCATCCATTAGCAGTTAGTGAAAATGTTCATCACTCTTCAAACACGTTGTATATTTTGATCACATTTTGCGTACGTTCCCTAACCACCTTTTATGATGGGCGAGAGTTTGCTGAGCATCAGTCCAGCCTGTTGTGGTCAGTTAGTGAAACTCCTCAAAAACTCTTGAACCTTATGGGATATTTGGATCAAAGTTTGCATACTTGTTTATTTTAATATTGACCAGCCACTGGTATGCAAAACAGTGACAAGGGATTTTCCAGCATTATTTTGGCTGGTCAAGGTATTTTATTGAAAATGCTTACAACTCTTAAACCGCACGATACATTTTAATCATTTTTGCACACTAATACATTTTTACATTACCAAGACACAGGTACCAAGAATGTTTTGTCATAAATCCCAAAACCCTTGCATACGTTTAACAATGTAAGTGAATTAGCTCCCTTGTTGCAAGGATATATGCTACTTTGTTGATTAGCAGTGCTGTAATAATTAGTACTTTTTTATCTTGGGGAAATAGCTTATTAATACTATTTAAAAGTCCAGTAAAGAATTAGACTCCTTTTCTGCTTTTAATCTCGAAGCAGTATACATTATATTGTTTCGAGTTCTAATGCAGAAAAGAATTTCCATAGAACGAATATAGTTACTAATTTAATATACAATAACTTAAGATGGTAAAGTGTGTGTGTGTGTGTGTGTGTGTGTGTGTGTGTGTGTGTGTGGTAGCAATGCCAAATATGGCTCAGGGATTTCCTGTGAAACCCCTTGTCTGTCAGATAGAGAGAGAGAGGTCATAGATCAGATTATTTGAACAGAAAACAGGAAACATGAATGAGAAGTGTTGTGGTTTTAGAGAAGAGGGCCAGGACAAATGATATACCAGCTATTGGTAGCAGTTGTTAGGATCAATAGATCTGATCCTACTTAGTCATAATTTACGGTGAAATCTGTAGATTTCGGCTTTGTATGACAGAAAACTTACAAGTATTTTAGGGTCTTACTTCTAAAAGCCACCTTAGTAGATATGTTGAATCACTCAGTTCAGCTACCCGAACATTATTTTCAATTTAAATACCAAGAGTTTCATTCTAATTAGCAAACACTAATTAGCAAACATTCAACGTGGGGCGTGGACATTACTGTCAGTTTTAAATTGAGATTTTAAAACCAATTGACAATATTTATTTGATAAATTCAAACAAGAATGTGGTCAATCGTAAACATCCGCATATACATTAAATACAACATACTATAATTAGTAACGCTAATCTTTGTATCCAATGCCATATAAGCAATCCTAAGCCCTCGTCATCTAGTGTCCAAAACAGGAACCATTTATATAAAAATGTTTCAAGCCATATAGACAGATTTTAAGTACTTTTGACTTTGATTTTCAAACCGAAGGTCGTATCAGGAATTCGAAACCATAGTTAACAACTGCACATTTTCGATACTCAGTTTGCAAAATATAATCCACCTAAGCCAAAACATGCAATATGTAGTTGCGTCACAAGCCATGCAACCAGAACTTAAGTAATGTGACCTTGAACTTTGACCTAAAGGCCTTCCTGGAATCCAAAAGTGCCAATGTAATCTTCACGGGCCAAGCAAACATTATGCCAAATAAGAATATTCTCTTTTCAGTAAGAGTCGCTTTTTCAATTCACACACATGTTTGTACGTATATTTGACCTTGGTCTTTGAGTCCAAGTCATATTGGTCGTCCGAAATATGCGTTGCCATCTGTACGGAATAGGCATTACTGTAGCGGTACATACATTTCAGACTACTAATCGGACTCGTTAACGGCTGCGAAACATACTACAAAATGTTTCACGCAAGGCATGTAAAGCATTCCGTGAACATGCCACCAAATACAGTGTAGTACTATGCTTTCCTATTCTACCACAGCAGGCCTCCGGATTGAAGTGCGTATTTAAAAATTGTGTTTCTTATTTCTCAACCTAAGCATGTGAGTACTGGAAAGAACATTCACATAGACGGTTCTTTTGAGTGAGTACCAAAACACATGTTTAAACTGATGGAAAAGAAAATACTTGCAATTTTACGCACAAAAAGTTTGCTTATCTTGACTTATACACAGAAGTTTTTGTTTTTTACTAGATTTTTCGGCTACAATAGTGCCCATGAAAAAACATAATACAGTACGAGCATGCTCGAAAAGTCAACTTTTGATGTTGCGTTTTTTTTTTTTTTGCTCTTGATCAATACGAATGCAAGTTTAACCGCAAAACATTTATAACAAAGCGATACGAAACACACAGATTTAATCTCGATCATTATTCTTAAACACCTCTGAGAGTTGTAGATGAGTGTTTCCAATGTCAGATTCCACGTCTCTTGAGATTTCAAAAGAAATTATATCGAGAAAATCTGCCTAAAAACTCAGAAAATACAAGTGTTTGGATTCACACAAACGTTTCGTTCTGTTTAATTTCAGGTCGATATCTTGAATCGTTTTCCAGCATGTACCAAATGGTATTTAAGTGACAGTAGTGAGGCTTCGATTGCTGCATGGAGCTGGTAGAACGTCTCCCCGTACTCCGATATACTGTTGGGGCCCCCAGGGGTTTGGTGGATCTGGGGAGAATGGCTATTTATTTTCAGGGAGCTGGGGAGCACTTGTAATTATTTTCAGGGATTTGGGGAACAAGCTCATAGTTATGGGGATTTAGGGAGCCCTGCAAAAAACGGTACAAATAAAATCTCACCTTAAAGGAAAAGCCTTCATTTAGTTTGATTTAAAAAAAAAAAGAATCTTCGGCTTCTAGGGGGAAGCTCCACAGACCCCACTTTGATAATCAAAATATATTTACTTTCGTGTTCACATGCTTATCTGATTTGGTATTCAAATAATTTTTACTATTGTAGGGAAATATCTTTAAAATTGTTGATATTTAGGTTGATAATAATGTATTGTGGAACACTCAGAATGCACCACTTTAATACACTCACAACACGCAGAATGTTCCTTAAATGATCCTGAATGTTATATTTTGAATCAATTAAAATCAAATGAATTTTTAATGTTTATCAACTGCTTATTATCCTGACTTTGACTCTAGATTTTAGTTTTTCTATTGCTCACTTTTTTCCTGGTTATTCGGCGGGGATGCTTTTCCTAACCTTTCATTTTTCGTCTCCAACATTAACGTCTTCGTTTCTCTGCAACATATTTCTTTCGCTTTTTCTTTTCCTTATTATTTTCCATTTTCTGGTCGCAGCACATTGCTTTTCTTCTGTGACATGGTCGTGCAACTTTAATGAAAAGCATCTTATGCTTTTTTCCACCATAGCCTGTAGCAAATTGAAACTTTATCCCTTATACCATAAACATTTTGCCCTTTGCGTGTATAATATGTATTTCTCCTTTTAGGGGTACGCAGTGGCTCAGTGGTAGAGTGCTTGTCTCGAGACCAAAGGGCCGCGCGGGTTCGAGCCTCACCTGCGTCACTGCGTTGTGGTCCTTGAGCAAGACACATTTATCCTAGCTTAGTACTGGTTTAACCCAGGAAGACCCATCCCTGTTTAACTGAAAGATTATTGATGGGACGTAAAGAAACAGATCAAAAAGCCTCCTTTTAGCTGCCCTTTTTGTCTGCAGAACCTTGCCCTTTTGAAACCTGGCTTTCTAATCTAGTGAAAAAGTTTTCTATGAAATTGAGACTTTCTCCAGTTTCTACTGTACAGCGTTCTTTTCGAACGAACTGATATTTTCACCTTAATTTCTTTCTTCTGTTCTGTTTCTGTCCATTTGATTTTTTTAATCATCAGTGCTCCCTTTGAAGCCACTGTAACTGACACCAAGGTTTCTTTAAGTGCAACCTGCCCCTGAAGAACTGCCTGTTCCTGATGACGCACAGGTTTCTTACAGCTAGACATTTATTCCGTTGGCTGTTAACAGCTGCTCGCCTCTAACGTAGTTCATTTTGCTATCTCATTAGTTCTCACATTGCTGGCATCAGCATCCTCACCACCAACATTGGATTTTTTGCTTGAAGCTGATTCAGCTTTCGAAAGAAGTATGTCAAGCTTTTGGTTAAAGGTAATATTTTTGCTGAATTTTCAAAATCCTTAATCTTAAATTTTGTTTCCTTCTGCATTACTTCAAGTTCTATTCTGGTGTCTATTGCTGAAATTATACACACAAAGTCCATTTCTATTTGCTCCAGAATCTCTTTTTCATTTTTCTTTTGCTGTCAGAGACAGTTTTTCGTGTATTTCTTCTGAATCATGACTATATTGATATAAAATCTGTATGCATTTATTTAGTTTGATAATAAGTCCAGAAGGTTCACATTTTGAAGGCCTTTTCGCCCGCAGAATATTTTGTTCTAGGAAAGTTTTGCATTTCTGTTTCTATAGATTCGAATGGCATCCTAAAATTGAATTTTCATATCGAAATAGACTGAACTAACAATGTTCTGTTGTAGGTCCCATCATGTTTTATTCCGGAATTTCGGCGCCACATGTGGCAAAGAGAATTATGCACGTCTGATAATCATTCTTTGATTGTGTTCTTCACTACAGAAAAGTAAAATATCTAACACAGTTAAAAAAATATAATTAAAAGTCTTCCCTGTTCACTTCCAACATCTGGCTGTTCCCTGTTTATCCTCTGTTATTATGGACTTTCAACTTCATCTGTTCTAATGACAGTCATGTCCGTTCTGTCCTTGCATAGTTACTGACGTTTCTAACGTCGCGACGCAAAATAATTGACGCAACGTCATTAGTGTGACGAGATTACTTATATGAAATATCGCGAGATTCGCGACAAACATAATTTAATATTTAATTGCTGAAAATGATTAAATATTAGAAAAAAAAACATTTGCATATAAAAGCTTAATTATGCTGTTTTTAAATTACTTAGAAATCACTTACATAAAATATGACGTTTGAAAAAATCATCTCGAAACAATAATGTGGGTGGGGCTTATATGTTAATTTGCATAATTTTAAAACTTGCATAACTTTTGACTCAGTTGGAATTTTCAGCATTTTGGTTTTCTCATCAATGGCATTTAAATCATGAAGAGTTTTAAAAATGTTATTGAAGATTCACACGACCTTTAAGTGAATATTAATTAAGTCCTCCGCTCGTGTATAGCTTCATAGTTTTTAAGTATGTAGATTTAATCCTACGGCAAGAAAACTACATATTAGGAAGAATTGGCTTATACGTTTGGGGTTTGGGGAGAAGCTGAATTAATTTTAAGGATTTTGGGCCCAAATACTTGGGGAAAATACTTTCAGTGCGCTGAGGAATTTTCTTTTAGGGATTTTGGTAGATCAATGCATTATTTTCAGGGATCAAGGGAGCACAGACCCTTGGGATATTTTCTCCAGATTCTGGTCCTTCATGAATATTGGGTTCCGACCAAAAGCATAGTTTACAGGTAAAGTTGGTGCTATGGGTTGTGACAGTGTTCACTACTGCATACATCGCCATTAAGAATGAATTGGAAAGCATTATAAAGGTCCGTTTTTACAGCATTTTCAATGATTATTGCCATGGATATCTCATTAAATATACTCAATTAAAATGCTATGCATAAATGGTAATTAAAATTGCATTAAAATGGCCTCATATTAACAGTACCATCGAATTAAGAGCATCATTAATTCAAGACTCAATAAAAATTCTCTTTAATGAGACACATTTAAATGGGATTTTCATCACCATGAAGTTCTTTTTAAATGTAGATTTATGAGGTATTAAGGACAATTAAAATCCCATTTTAATCACATTAGAATGTTGATGGGGACATTAAAATGCAATAGGGAAGGAGATTCAAACAAGTCTTAGACTTATATCTGTATCCCTTTTAAATGTATTATAATGCGTATATGATGTATCTGTTGCACCTTGATGTATTTTATATTCGAATCAAATATTGTTTACACTAAAATGCTATACATAAAGAGATTTTTAAGGATTTTAATGCCGTTGGGTGCCATTAGACTATTAATGGAATCCTTAATTAAAGGCTGGAATCCTGTACCCCCCCCCCCCCGGCAGGGGAGCAGCTTCAATATAAACAATAAGTAGGTGGAGCTTAACTTCTGGCTAATTAAATTGGATCAATGGCTTGCCTAGGCTGATAAACAGCATGGTCACTGAGCTGTCAACTATAATCCAGGTATAAGCCAGAAGCTAATCAAATTAGAGAAAAACTCCTGTAGATGTTCACAGCTTGAGTGCAATGAAGAAAGTAACGAAATTGAAGGTTATTCAGACTTATATACCCAACTCCTGAATTTAAATGGTCAGTATTTACCATAGTCTATGTCTCGTGTAATTCGTGGCAATTTTTGGTGACCTATATCAAACTAAACTTTGGGGTATTTGCAACAATTTCAACCAGTTCACCAATCTGAGTTCCGCGTCTGGCCCGAGAAATTACGTCATCAAAATGGCGGTCACAATTAAAATGCGTATGAATTTAAGAAAAAACAAAGTATGTTGGCAAAATAAACATTTTTACATATATTTAATGCCAGTGTATTTAATGCGGTGCCATGGGGTCGTCTGCAGTTTGTGACTGTGGTATTTCCTGATCATACTCACTTACTATTTTTGTTCAGTATTCAAAACGTAAACGCTGTTTACACAGAAATCTACTTTTAAATACAATGTGTAATTGTGCCTATGAGCCTAGGGCATGAACCACATTGTAGACTATGTAGAATGGGACAAAAATCGACCCTGTGCATTTTTCGTGGCGATTTGTTTATATAAAATTAAACTTCGAGTCATTAGCAACAATTTTATCCAGTTTAAGATCATCGATATGACTTTGGAGTCAAAGGTCAAGGTCAAATATATTTATATATAAAATTTGCCAAACAGCTGTGAAAGCAAACTCCACATTCATAAATTCACCAACCCGAAGCGGAGAGGGGATAATAGGAACGCCTTCGTCTGTTCATCCGTTTATCCATAACTTTTGTATCTCATGAACCCTTTAAAAATTCTGTAGGCTTTTGTCAAATGTTCACCTCAGTGTGACGGTGTGCAGAAGCCATGATTCAATTACGCAGACTCAAAGGGCGATACACAATTGGGCTGATTGGCAAGACGATGGGGCTAATAAAAATGTACCATGGGGCTAGAAAAATGTATGAATGGGGCTAATTTGCCTGTATTTTATATCAGTCAATGGGGCTTATCCTGGTGCGTTTACCTGTATTTTCTAACAGAAAAGACCAAGATTGCTAAGAGTTTTTACTTTGTAATATTCAGCTAAATTCAGAAAATTAAGCACAATTTGAGTTAGAATTCACATAAAAACATTTAAATGTTTTAGATCAATACTACGTATATACAGCTAAAATAAAATATAAAGCACATTTTAGTTAGAATTAAGAAAACAGATTGGATCAAGATCAGGCCAGACAATTTTGTAGGGCCAGATCTGGCTCCAAATTGCTTGCAGAAGTTTAAAACATTATAATTGACAGGCCTGATCTTGATCAAATCTGTTTGCAGAAGTCTAAAACATTAACATGTGTTAAATCAGCACTACATATATGCATGTACATGTCCTCAAAGTTTAAAATGTAGTTCACATTAGGTTACACTATACTAGGTAAGTTCTTGCTCTGAATTTATACCCAATAGCCTGAAATTTGTAAAATTATTGCTCAATAAAATATTTAATCGAGAATGAAAGAAGTATGAGACCTTTTTACCTGTGTTTTCATTCATTATAATAGACGTGAACAGCTTATGAATGTACCGGTAAGTTTAGCCTCATTCACACCTTTTCCTTTAGTCCCATTGTATACTTTCACAATTTAAAAAATAACCCCATTGGATTGCGGCCCTTCTCCGCCCAACAAAAGTCTTAAGGGGTTACCAAGTCTTTTTAAAAAATTTCGACAAAGAGCCTTATAACTGACAATACCTAATAATTAAATTGCGAAATCCGTCGTTTTTGCTGTATACAACCAGCAATTGCACATACTAGCCTAAACAGTCACACAGACTAAGCAACGTCACTGTTACATTTGCAATTATGGCTTTGGTAGTTGCCACATACAAACTGTTAATATACGAGTAGTCCATGCATCTACTGTCGTGCCAACCAAGAGTGACAGTGACGTCGTGTTTTGTTTACATTTGTTAAGTAAAACATTAACTTGCACACTTCACTTTAGCTAACGCAAATCGATAGATCACTTGTGTATTAATCCTATCCTGTGGATAGGATTAATACACAAGTGATTATCGATTTTAAGTCCCCGAAAACGTTGTAAACAAACAATTGCGTCACTGTCACTCTTGGTTGGCACGACAGTAGGTAAGCCAGTGTTTTTTGTATGTTTGTTTGATTTGATTCTTTACGTCCCAGTGAAAAGTTTTTTGGTTATATCGGGGTGGGTCTTCCAGGGTTGAACCAGTACTAAGCAAGGATTAATGTGTCTTGCTCAAGGACAAAACGCAGTACCACAGGTGAGGCTCGAACCCGCAACCCCTCGATTTCGAGACAAGCACTCTACCACTGAGCGACTGCGTTCATCAAGCTAGTGCTACCCTGTCTTAAAATACAGTTTAGTTATCTCTTGGTGTGGCATAAATGATCCATGAACCTGACTGTGATAAGCATCTTGGTTATTATCTGTTCTGGTAAATGAATCTCCAGGTTTTGAACTTTTGGTAAGCAAAGTGGGAGAAGTGCATCATATCCAATTGTTACTTACAGTTGACTCTTGATACATCGAAGCCTATTACATTTGGGCCGTGGCATGTGATTTCCAACAATGTGGTATTTTGACAAGTGTAGACTCAGACTTTGCAGCCTCCTTTTAAGCTTAGAAACTTCAAATGATGATCAGTCAGTAGTCTAAGGGTCATAGAATATCCAAGCGGCTGGCAAAGGCTCTGATCAGACTGCGCTTATGCAAGTTTGTACAAGTTTGTAAGTTTAAGTCATACATGTAGTAGGTTTTTTTTATATTTTCTTTTGTGGGGGTATAGTATATATTGGTTTTAGACGAGATGGCGTATTTTCATCTATTTTTCTAACATCCTATCATGATGCATGCTGTGCAGTTAACCCATTTAAGCCTAGCGTCCTTTGTGTGGGACATAGGCAAACAGTGGCGACCCAGGCTTGACGCCGCAGACCGCGGCGTCTGATCAGGGTCTCAACTGTTAGCCCACAGAACGATGTATCATTTGAATAAAATGAGAACTACCACCCAACTACCCTTAAAATGAAAATGGACAGTATCAATGGGTAATTCCATTCGGCATAAATGTGTTAATAGTGAACCAAACTGAAATGGTAGATCACAAGGCTGCAAGGAACAGACAAGTTAGCATAACAAAGACAAACATGACACACAAATAACAAGAAGGAGCCACAAAAGATGTACCGCTTTTGAACGGTCAGTAATTTTTATTTTTACTAGATGAGAAATACTTTTAACGAAAATGATATACAAAAGCACCGCTTTGTATTTGCAGCTACTAGGAAATGTTACATCGAAAAGTTATTGATCATTCATATGGGTGAGGTTTGTACCATCTGAACATGTTTAAGCCATCGAAGTAATTTTCTTACTGACCATTCTAAGGCGGTACTTCTTTTCTGGATCCTGTTTGCTATTTGTGTTTCGTGCCTTACTGTCTTGTATGTTCCTCGCAGCCTTACGATCACCTGCTGGAAAAGGGCTGACATCTTGGCTCCCTCGTATGCGATGTTTTCTTGTGTTTTGTCCCAACTACAGTGCCCGAATTAAATGAACGCCCCTCGCATATTTTCTCAGACACTACATGACCAATCAAAGTCTATTTTAATATTGTGACTCCATAGTATAGGGAACAGAAGTGTGTTTAAATGGATCTCGACACGTGCCCAAAATGGCCGCCAAGCCGTTATATGGTAAACCCCCTTAATATCTTCTCTGGAACTAAAAGGTGTACCTTAACCTTCTTTAATTTGAGTCCTTGTGTTTTTGGATTGGAAAGGATTTTGAAAAGTTCATTTGGAGCAACTTTAAAATATGTCTGCCACTTCATCTGACCCATACTCGTAGTTGCTAGAATGAACATAAAAATGCTGTTAAAGTAGTTATTACCAAACATAATTCTAACGATAACCTTAATAATAGACTTTAGATATTATACATGACTTTCCATATGTTTCATTTTCAAGCACAGTCATCCAATTAATCCAACAAATATTGTTGGACAGATTCTAACGTATGTTGAAACTGAAGCCATTATAAAGAGTACTATACTGTGTAAGTGTCTTTTGATACCAAGTTTACAAGGCAAGGCATTGAAAACGCTTGTTAACATCGCGAGGCTTGCCGAGATACTTTAATATTAGGTATGCCCAACCTAATGAGGCAATAACTATAAATAAGTATCAAGTTCACAACTGACAGGAAACTGGTAGATTGATAAAAAATACTAGGTGAGTGTCTTTTGATATCAAGTTTGCCAGGCAAGGATTTGGGAACGCTTGTTGACATCGCAAGGCTTGCGAGCGATTCAACATGCGCTCTCAAAAACGAGCCTTGTAAACTTGATATCAAATGACGCGATCCTGGTGTTCTATTTATCAGTTTACTCATTGTTGAACACTTCAAACTAGCGATTATGACGTATTTTTTATATTTTTGTGTCGATTCAGTGGCATGTGCGACGTCATTCAAAAAGTGCAACGTCATCATGACCTGATTAAGGCACATGCCGTGAGATAGACAACGTTTATCAGGCAATGTGCAGCAATGCAGTTAATATGAGAGGTGACTGATAAATTTAAATACTAATTATGCCTAACCTTATGAGGCAATGACTTTAGATAAGTATCAAGTTCACAACTGACAGAAAATGACTGGTATAAACTTTTAGCTTACTGTCAGATCCTGCTTCATTGATCAGGTAAACTGTTGATTATTTGTATGTATATAAAGAAACCAAATATTGTTTAAACCATCTGGCCTTTGCAATTGCAGCTGAGACTGCTCGTACTGGACTGATTTCACTATAACTTACATGTAAACATGATTTTCTAGAAACCACAGGACATTTCAATATGAGACAACATAAATATTACTATACGCTATAGGTCATATGACCAATATAGATGCATCTGTTATGTATGTGTTAAGCAAAAACTCTTCCAGAATCTTTTTCTGGACGAATGCCTTTGGGTCTTGGTATTTCAATATGAGGATGTTGGGTCTGATAAGGATATTTTGACCTAGTTAAATCTTTCCTTAGGGAAATCATCATTCATGTGACCTGGTTTCAATTGAACGCTTCAGGAACGTGTGGTCCTTAGGTCCGGTACACATTTTTTGCGAATGAATCCTTTTAAGGGGATAAATCTTTCAAAAGCTCTAACTTGCATGAAATTTTTCCTGTATAAACAAAAATGCCTATTTATCACGGAGACGGATACCTTTGGCCACATTGTTGTATGAACACTTTATACATCTCACATAGATTACTTTACGCCCAACGTACAGCTTTGAGCAATCCGCAGCATGGTTATCAGTCTTTTTAGTAGAGTCACTTCCTGGTTTGACACCGTTTGCAATACCGTGACTACTGGGTGAACTTTAGAAAAAAGAAACAATACATGAACATTAACTACAATTGTCCGACTGCATTATATAGAAATATTTTCGCCCAAATGTACAAATTTCTGGTAGAAAAATATATATTTACAATTTTTGCTTATGAACTTTTCAAGGTCAAAATAAAAGATTGTTAATAATACCAGAACTACATATATATGGGTCAAAACACTTCTATATATTGTAATCAACTAATTGTAGTTAATGTTCATGCAAATGGTTTTCTCTAAAGTTCACCCAACGTGTCACAATATATATTGGCCTTTAATATTTATCATCGTACCTTTTAGATTCATTAGAATGCAAGGGGTTAAAGTTTTTAATCTACCTGGCTGTCACAATCGCAGACATTATTAACCCCAGTGCCAGGGACATAACCTGTATAAGTTAAAATATATATGTATCACTTGAAGAAGTTATTAATGTGCATTTTCCACAATGATTTCAAAGTGAGGCAACAGGAAGTAACTTATATAGGTTATGTGTGATTTTTTTTGGCCAAGGTCAAAACTGTATGCTCAAAAATATAACTGATTCTTATTAAAAAGTAACTTATTTTCTGACCTTCAATGACCTTGCGTACAAATTTTTAGACGATGCGTACATAATTGTATTGCATACTCGTAAAAGTAAGAAAGAGGGCAAAGATCAGGATTCGATACAATCAAGTACCACACCTGACCCAGGATACCAATAGGAAAGTAACAGAGTCACAAGTAGACATCACAAACGAGAGCCAAGAGGTCAGACCTTTCCCAGCATGTGACTACAATGTATCATAAAGTTATGCAATAGGTCTTTCAGATACAAGTGCACACATGACTTTGAAAACTACAATAATTAATGAAAAAGACACTTTCACTCAAACAGGTTACTTTTGTTTTTGTTGCAAAAAAATATTAACTGCTTTAAGTGATATATTCTTTAACTTTTGGAGCTTACATGAGCGGTATAGGCTCATTGAGCATCTTGTTTGGTTTGCAGGTTTTATTTACTTTGTACATTTCCAAGCGGTTGTAAACCTTTAACATGTGCGGATCCAGTGGAGAACAGGGGGTCAGGATCCCCCTTAATAATCACAAAAATATAGGATTTCTCAGTAATACGGGTGTCGTGAAAATCACAAAGCTACCAGGCCAGTATTCAATGTTGGGCCATCATCGGCACACCAGCGACACGCCATTAAAATGGCGTTTCGCTGGCGGGCCGGTGATGGCCCGCTTTTTGTGCTATTTGGATCTTCCCTCCCCTCATTAAAAAGCGTTGTCAAAGTTGGACCCCTCTGACAAAAACTCTGTATACGCGCATGTTCTATACATTTCCGTTTGGTTTGTAGCAACTTTGGAACTACTCTCAAGGAAAGTAAACACTAAATATGTCAAGACTAATAGTCAAACAATGATAAGTTGATGCTATTTATAAATAAATAGAAATATGTACTACGAGTATGTTTAGGAATAAACGCTGATTCCCACAGAAGAATTCGAACAACGTACTCTAGTACTGCACCTAGGCATATTTTCATCGGATATCAGAACCAGAGGTTATAAAAAACATGCTCAACTCAACTGATCATGGAATTTATCATGCTCATAAATGTCAACAATTGTTGGTTTTTTAAACATTTATCAGCATTATCATTATTATTATAACTTTGTTGCTGCTATTATCATGTTTCATTATACAACTGATGCATTCTTTTTCGGTTTTAACAGGATTATACAACCATCGAAAGTGATGTTCACCTCTTCGGTTAACATCAGGATTGTCAACCCGAGAACAGTGAACATCACTTTCGAGGAATGACTAATCCTGATGTTAACTGTAAAAGAATGCACCAATTGTTTTGTCTCTTTTTTAATTTCTTACTTTTAATATTACTTAAGTCAGATGTTCCTAGACTAGGAGTAGTGCACTGAAAAAAAGATTTTTACCACAATTGCTTGTCAAGTTTCTGAAACTCTTATGAAATGTGCAAGAGTATTGAATCTTTTATTTAAATTTCTGTTCTCATAAAATGAACGTATTCTGAATTCAAAACATTTGACCTGTGGAATATACCATAAGAAATCATGCATTTTCCAATTCCAATTTGTAGCTGTCTGGCAGCAGTGAAAAAGTGATATCCACCTGTCCTGTGCCAAATTTAGTTTAATCTAATTTTAGCTGTCTGTCAGAACTGACAAATCCTGATATCTACCTGTCCCGGGCTAAATTTAGCTCATCACTGGTTAACATCAAAATATGCTGCAATCAGTGAAAGCTACTTTCAGCCAATCAAAGGAGGTATTTTATAGGAGTAAAATAACAATTTGTATTGCACCGAAGTTACAAATTTGTTTGCATGCTGAACTGAACTGAGCACGGAATTTCAACTGTTTTTACAGACAAAGATGCTGAAAAATTAATAATTTCCTTGCTATAAATTTCATAAAATAATAGTACATGATATATTCATAGTAATAAAAATAATGATAATTGCTATTACAAAATAATAATAATAATAATAGTAATCATCATTATTATTAATTTTATCATTATCATTATAATTATATTAGTTTCTGATAGTGTACGATGACATTTTTGAGGTTCTAAAAGTGAAATTGCAACGAGAAGGTGTTATCAAAAACAGTGGACCTTTAGCTAAACAGATATTTATACACGTATCTGCATTAAAACGGAAACATATGCAGCATGCGCTGAAAACCCATTAAGCATCACAAAATAGTATGATTTGGCTAACAAATTATTTCTTGATAATGGGAAGTATCCGTCTTGCATTAAAAGCTTATATAACTTTCACAATTGATTATCCAAAAAGAATCACGTGATGCACTATGTGATGAACAACCTGTGAAAAGAGACTTTGGCATTTATCTTGTTTTAGTACCAGGGTCGCCCGGTCATAATATACGCGTTTAGTTTGTCAAATTCTGAAACAGACTTGTTGCGATTTTAGGGGCTTTTTATTTTACAAATTTATTGAACAAATGTGTTTAGGCCTCTACATAAATTATTTATAAAAGATGTAGATTTAATACTATAGCATTCCATGTATTTTGAATTTTGTACCTGTATCCGTGAAAGATGCTTTAATAGTACATGTTTTACATTTAGTTCTTTGAAAGGCATTGAGAATATTGTTCGATTTTCAGATTTTATATATGCAATGTCATATGCGCATACTCCCTTGGTCTCCATATTGTAAATGGATAAGTCGAGCTCTGGAATAAGCAGGTTCAAGAATTATCCTACTATGTGTTTATTATCTCCCCAACAGGCTCTAGGGACTTCTTCAAACATGAACAAAATAAGCATGAAGATGCTGAGTTGAGCCATAGCTGAATAGCTATGGCTCAACTCAGCATCTTCATGTTATAAGAGCAACTTTCCTACGGAATGTCAAATTTGGAAAAGGAATCACTGGAGCCGCGACACAAGACATATAACTTTCACGCAATATGTGCATTTAATTTCACCAGTCTGCACAATTTGGTGTGCAGGGTTTGGTGGTGTAATCGACGAAAAAAAACAAGTTTACTATTTCAGCACACACAAGGTAGATTTCGGAAAACTGAAGTGCTCATTCGTTGAATAATGGTTACGCTGTGTGCCAACTTAACTTTCGTTTTTGGCACGTCGATAATACCTTGAAGTTCTTTTATTATGCGAAATGATCATTACTTATAATCAGATACGTAACAATATTGGAGGCAATAAACATGATAAAGATTTTAGTGTTAATTTGCAGCGTTACGCATATTTTTTGAATAATGAGAGACGAGTTTTGGATAAAAATGAAATATCTAATATAATGGAAGGCTACTACATTTTGTAATAGTATGCAGTTGTATTACAGACAATTAATATAGAACAGAACAGAACAGGTTGTTTATTTGACCTAAACCACACAGTTTCTAGTCAATCATATATTCATGTTACACAATAAACATGTATACAGTTGTCGAAAGCTACTAATTAGTTAATGTCAATTCAAAATAGAGAAAATGATTGACGCGGGAAATTTCAGTGATATTTTCACTGTGCGTACCAAGTCAGGAAACAAAACACTCGCAGTTAAGCAAATGAAATATCGTGGAAGCCTACTGGAAAATACTGATATTGTAAACGAGATGATTTGTTTATCTAGACTTGACCATACAAATGTTATAAAAATGCACGAGATACTCATGAATGATCAGATAGTAAATATTGTGATGGATTATGCAGAAAATGAAAGTCTTGCAAACTACATTGCTAGTGCTACTAGTGTTGAAGATGAAACTGTTCATGAAGTGTATTCCCAGATACTTCTAGGTGTTCAATATTGTCACCACATGGACATAGCACATAATGATCTCAATCCAGCTAATATACTGTTGACAAAAGAGCTAGTTGTGAAAATAGCAGACTTCGGGCTAGCGGTAAGATGTTCCGACAAGGACGGTTCCCCTTTATCATGTACCGAATATTTAGGTAACGTAAGTTACCAGCCTCCAGAGGTATTACTAGAAACACCATTTTATCCTAAACCAGTTGACATATGGAGTTTAGGAATGATTTTACTATATTTGGTGCTACATGATATACCATATAAGGGATTCCAGGATGACGTTATTGATATGCAGCTAAAGGAAAAATGGAGAGACCAGATGCAGCAAGCTGGTGTTAAATATAGTGACAGGATAACCAGTATTGTTGAACAGTGTTTAATCATTAATCCACAGTTGCGGAAAAGTGCATCCGATATTAAGCGACAATGGGATAAAACGAAATTGAATGATAACAGTTAGCTGAGAGGTGTCGATACAATTGACATTCCAGGAAAAAATGCAACAATATTATAGTGCGTTTTGTCTGTTATTCCGTTACTACCATAGGGTATCGCAAAACGGATACATAACTGAGCCATGACATGAGAAAACCAACAAAATATGTGTGAGCCCAGCGAAGATTACATGTAAGCTCAGCATTGGTATCCTCCCAGTCTGATCAGAGACTTCGATGTGAGCTAAGTGGGTAACTTTGGATCAATTCTTTCTTCATATGGACAGTGAAGATTTTGATCAGACTGAGCTAATGCCTAGGCTAATCAGAGTCTTCTCACGACGCACCACCACATTGCTGGTTTTCTCATGTCGTGGTACACATGATTGCTGCACGTGACCTTACAGCTTTATTGCACACACGAGCAACGAATACTCAGACGAGCCTGCCATTCTGTGTTATCTCACCACAGTGATAGTCTTCGCTGATGTCACACAAAATGTGAATAAAGAGGAAAGTAATGTACGCCAGTTGGTTACCTTGACATGTTAAGATTGAGTTAACTTCTACGTATACTGAGGGACTTTAAAAACGCACCATTTTACATTCTCTGTCTCTTCCACATGATTGATTTGAGGATGTTTTCTTTATCATGTTTATCCTCTTGCAAAATGGACCATGATTTGCCATGATTTCGATTTGCTCATGCTGTTTATTCTGACGTAATATCGACGTAAGTGTTTTTCAACAATTGTCGTCTGACAAATGTGAATTTAATTCAATTTGAAAACAAACACTTTTAGGTGGTACCCAGATGTCTTAACAAATGGAAAAACACAAAAGTTTTCAGAAAAAATCGTTTAATTACACTCCCACTCGCAGCGTTTCTTTGCTAACGTCAGTCTTAAATTTTCAAACATCAATAACAGACGGGTAACGTCCGCGTATGTCGCGATACTTTTGTCTTTTATGCAACTGATTGAGGAGTATCTGTTGGCAACATTTGTTTTTATTATTCCTGATCCTTATGATATAAACGGCCAAATACGTCAAAAATCAATGACGTCATATAGACGTAATGAACGTTGCCAGAGGCCTAAAACTCCATGATTTGATTTTGTCTTTACTTTTGCTTTCAAGAACAAACATCAGTTCGAAAACTTTTTTTCGTTCATAATGGAAAGTATGGGTACTCTTTGACTTTTTTGAATTTGAGTTGTCTCAGAATTATCATGACGTCATGGCATCGTAAGACACAGCGTTTCGATTTTCTTATTGAATGCAAGCTGAGTGACGGAACTTGTCAATTTTATTTTTCACATAATGAAAATATCTAATTTTCGACATAAATTAGCATTTAAGCAGGTGGTGTGTTTTTAAAGTCCTTCAGTATAGTACACAGCTTTCACGGGTTAAGATATACAAACAAATTTTCAATCATAATCAATTAAATAATGTTGACGTTTTATTCTGACTGTGGAAATCAATGTGTAGCAAAAACAGCTATTTAAAAAAGATAAGAATTTTTGATAGAGCTAATTCGATAGTCACGGATTGAGACTCGGGATTGAGAGAACCCACAAAGCATATAACCAAATGCCTAAATGGCATCAAGCGTATAGGCATTTTGTAGAATGCAGAATGCAAATTACTGAAACTCACTGTCTGTTTTAGCAAATAAGACATAAACATTATCGGAACGGAATTATGACCCTGATGTCCTTCCATACCATCATACTCAAACAATTTTACCAATTATACAATCAAATGCATATGAAGGAGTACACACAACTATAAAGTCTAAGTCACATAACTCAAATAGGTGACATGCTCATTTAACGTGTAAGCACAAGTGAGTATGATCAGTTATCAGTTACCTCTCAAATTATCTGCATTGTTACACGTTGACCTGATAAACCTTGTCTATCTTAGGGCATGCGTCTTTACCAGGTCATTGTGACGTTGCACGTTTTGAATGACGAAGCCAATGACGCTGAATTGACATAAAAATCGATAATTGCGCAATAATCGCTACCAATGATAGAATACAAGGTTTGCCTACTTTGATAACAAGTTTTCCAGGCTAGGGTTTGAGAAGGCAGTCGAGCTATTGAACACGATTGATCACGCGATCTCGAAGCTGAGCCTGGTAAACTTGATATCAAAAGAAACTTATGTATTATTCTCTATCAACTAGGAAATGCCAGACTCACAGATCACAGACAAACCTTCAACGCCATAAGACCAAAATTTTTAGTTGATTTACAAACCCTCCTTCCGTAATTTTCCAGAAAATAGAAAAAAAATCTAAAATTACTTTTTTTTAATTTCATCCCCGACTCTAAATATAATTCGTTTCATTGAAAAAAAAAAAATATTTTTGAGGTTCTGCCAGTGTATTGTTTTAGAGTGACACTGTTAAAAGTGATTGTTCTGTCTAGATTTTGAGGAATATGATGAACTATTTAAAGACTAATACAGACTGTTAGTTTACCTTTGTAGATTTAATGATTTGTCTGGACATATTAAAAAAAGCTCTGAAACTGACCAGTCAACTGGTCATTTCCAGAGCCTTTTTAGCTCTGAAACTGACCAGTCAACTGGTCATTTCCAGAGCTTTTTTTCATCACCGCCAACTCCCCTACCCTAAATCTGAAAAAAAAATCTCTGTTAAATCAATTGATAAAAAAATCAGGCTTAGGGAAGAGACTCTAGTAAGTATGATCAGTAAATATTACAATCACAGGCCAACTCACGACGCCGTGAACTGACAGCCACACGACAGCAAGAACGCAAATACAGTAGATGATGACGTCACTTTAACATAACACGACAGTACTTGCTGTTAGTTTGTAGCCTGTCCACGGGTTGCTACGGGCTATATGAGAAGGATATGGGTAAAATAGCGGAAATCCCGATTTGGTGTACATGACATTTGCAATCCATTGACAAATGAGTGATATTATTAAGCTATACTTTAGTTTAAACATATTTATTCTTGAAGAAATATGTGCAAGGATGTAAAAGATTACTGGCAAGAATGGCCTTGTGTAATTAGACATATGTTAAGGTATGCAGAGACCTAGTTTCTCAATTATTTTGCTGACTTATCTTTGTGTAATGTACTAAAATGATAAGAAATTACAATGCTTACTTAATATTGGCTTTATTTGGCCATGATGGACATTGAATAACAATTGCTAACATTTCACTTCAATTTAAAAGATATTCTTTCAACATAAACACAATTTTTAACCATTCACAACGTTCACATATGTCTCAATGTTTACTATCAACAATAACAATTCACACAATCATCATCATTATTCAAGTTGTTCAAGTTATTGCAATATCACTCAATATTATTCTAATTTTCTGTCTATTTTACTTTTGAGTTAGACTTGATAATATGGAGGGGTTCCGACCATATTGCGATGGCCGCATGCTAAACCTAGCATACAACATGTTCGCAATATTCCAAAATTGAAGATCAATTTATGCATTCGCGCCACACTTACTTTATGTCTAATTAGATTTGATAATATGTCAGGTTTCCAACCATATCAAAAATTATTTAAATGGCTGCAGGCTAAACCTAACAGTAACATGTTTGCAAATTCAAAAAAAGAAGTTCAATTTTTTTGCATTCACGAGCGAACAGGATCCACAATACCAGTGTTTTTCTGAGATTTATGGAGAGCTATCGACCATATTGAATATTTGTTGAAGAGGGCTTCCAGCCTCAACGGTCTTACATGATTGCACATTTTCAAATCATACATTTGTGTGCAAATATGATCCACAAGACCATAATGTTCTACCATGATATATGGTAGGCTACTAGCCATAAATCAAAATTTGTTGAATAGGGCATCCAGCCTCAACAGTCTTTCATGTTTTCCCATTATCCAATTATACTTTCGTGTGCAAACATGATCCACAAGACCATAACGTTCTACTGCGATTTATGAAGGGCTTCTAGCCATATTCAACATTTGTTGAAGAGGTCTTCCAGCCTCAACAGTATTTCATGTTTGCCCATTTAGAAATTATACATTTGTGCGCAAACATGATCCAGATCACAATAATGTTCGTGTTTGATTTAGGGAGGGCTACTAGCCATATTCAACATCTGTTGAAGAGGGTTTCCAGCCTCAACAGTCTATCAGGTTTGCCCATTTAGAAATTATACATTTGTGCGCAAACATGATCCAGATCACAATAATGTTCGTGTTTGATTTAGGGAGGGCTACTAGTCATATTCAACATTTGTTGAAGAGGGCTTCCAGCCTCAACAGTCTTTCATGTTTGCCCATTTTCAAATTATACATTCGTGCGCAAACATGATCCACATCACAATAATGTTCTTGTGTGATTTAGGGAGGGCTTCCAGCCATATTCAATATTTGTTGAAGATGACATCCTGCTTCAACACTCATTCACGTTCTGTAATGTGATTTCTGTCGCACTGTGGCATTCTTCTAAAGCAGCTGGTAGTGTCCGTCATGACAAAGTATTGGGTATCATGGTTATCACGTAAAACGCACCTGAAATATACAACAAAACAGCAGAAAACAAACATAACATTTAAGGGGAGTAGTTGGGGAACCAAGGTAGGAAAAGTGGAAACCCTTGCACCCGAAAGGTATACAGCTGAATTTGGCATGGTTGCAAAGGTAATTCTATGGTGTACCTGAAACCACTGTTTAGCAGACTCGATCGACTTGCATAAAGTCAGTCCAGTTGGTTTTCTATAGAAGCCCAGCAAGAACATGTGGAAATATCATTTTTCAAAATTTCATATATTTTTATCCAAAAAAATTGAGTTTATATAATAAAACAACATCGGCGAAGACCCCAGAAGCAATGGTGGTCATATAAGAATACTGCTCATTGGTTTTAAAAGCATTTAGATTAAGGCACCCAATTTTGAAATTAAATTTACAGATTTCTTTGCTTCAAATGTCATTAAAACTGCATTTATTGCCCAGAAATGTATTTGATAAGTATTTATATATTGCTTGGAAGCACATCTTGTAAAAAAATGCGTGCTTGCTTATTCACTTTTATCCTCACGCTCACGTGGTCTGCATTGCATATTTTTTAACATAAATAAATATTTTTTTAATTGTATGCGTTTAAACACTGCATACAGTTAGAGAGACGTTTGGGACATAATTTTAGGTAACTTATGTTATTTTCTATGACAAACTAGAAAAGGTAGCTTTAAAATATGAAACCACGATAACTTTATACTTTGTAATTTAGTCCATGTCAGCTGGTTTGTAGTTAAATACTATGGATAACTTAAGAACAATTTAACAAATAAGTAAAATTTATCAAGGTTTGAAGGATGCTAATCCTATATACTTACAACAGCGTTGATACAGAGGGCCATTGTAGGGAAAGTGGGATTTTTCTACTGAAAACATTAATTTCATTTAACAGTGGTAATGTAAAGATGGAAAAACTCGTATAACTATTATCATATCACCAAGATAAGCTTGTCTATCCCCGTTTAAGATGCAATAACGTAAAAGCATAATATTTTTAAAGAAAAACAATGTCCCTAGGAAGACTAGTTTGGTGCACATATGGCCGCCCATACATTTAAATGCATTTGATAGTGTATAATTGTATTATCTGATAGTCAAACGACTTATTATACCTGTTCTCCAGGTAAGAGTGTGTAATGTAAAATTAATTTTGTTATCTCTCAACCAAAACATATGTTGTGGGTAATTAAATGGGCATATTCAATGACACGTTCTTTTGAAGACCAAAACACTCTCTTTAACTTATTGATAAGGTATACATCACAAATCCATGCTATGAAAGTTTGCTTAATTTGATCTATGTGACATCGAAAAAAAAGGCATTTTTTTTATTCCCCATAGGTCATACAATTATTACCAGATAATACAATTATACACTATCAAATGCATTTAAAAGTATGGGCGGCCATATGTGCACCACAATTCTGGACGCATTGCTAAACAGTGGTTTCATATCAAGCACTATTTAGACTATCAGTATACAAAAATCCAGCCGTATACCTCTTGGGTGCAAAAAAATTGTGTTTTTTCACAATTCGAGACTTTGGTTCCTCGACTAGAGGGTTGAATGGGTGGATCAACAAAACTTCCTTTGAACACCATGCTGTTCTTTACTTAATAGAAACGAAGAAGGCAGATAAACATGTGTATACACATGTCTTTGCAGCCTTGCTGTTAATAGATATGAAACAAGTGTACTCTTTTTTAATGTTTGCCACTTAATTGAATTGAAGTAAGATTTCTCAATAATAAATGAATTTAATTCAAATCGAATTAAATTGCATTATTTCAGAAAGATAATTATTGTACAATTATAAATCATCTGTTAATACAAAGTAAAGGATTAGAACGAACGTAATGCTACTTATATATTTCTTCTCATAGATGCTACTTCATGTGAAACATAGGCAGATTTAACAATGTTATTCAACTTTCTGGTAGGTTCGGCTCTGCCAATTATAGTCCAGACTGTTGGTAAATTAACCAGAAGCTAGCTAACTTCCATTATAGTCATTTAGTGGAAGTAGAGAGATGAGTGATCACAGAGATGAGGTGCTGTACTATATAATTATTATATATTATGAATTTATTGCAAATAATCGGCAGAGCTGCATAAATGGTAAAATGTATCAAGAGAAGAAAAAGAAAATGTGCAATATCATGAGAAAAAAACAAAGAAAAGAATAAACGAAATACATTACTGGAAGCAATAAACAAAGCAAATGTAGTACAATTGGTCACATTCAATCAATCTACCTGAATAGGGACAGTTTTGTTGACCGTTTTAAATACTTGATTCCATGAATATATGGTAACATATATAGAAAGGGGAATGGGAGAGGGAGACCCTATATGGTCTTGAGGCAGGCTCAAAAGTTGAACAGCAACTTTTCATATTAATGAAACTACTAACATATTGTTCAAATTAGTTAGAACTAAAACCTTTTGTCTTTAATATGTATTTTAGACTGATTTAAATATCATTGTGTTTAAGTCATTTGGAAGATTCGGATTACCATAAAGTAGAAGTGTAATGGTAGAGCAAACAAACTGGCAAAAAGTCGCTTATTTGAGGCGGAACCCCTCCCCATCTGTAAAATGGATAATGATTGCATGAATGATATGGCAAGATATTGAAGTTTCTTGGATCGCCGATTTACTTTTTCAAAGAGGGGCAGTGGTGTTAAAATTTGGCAAAAACTTCATTTTAAGAAGTAAAATTACAAACTTATGAAATCGATTTGCAGCAACAGATACACGACAGCGGCAAAGAAAGACTGAAAAATGATCATTGAGTTTTATATAATCCTAACCTGACTTTATTATGAAGTCAACGTCAGAAATGAAATGTCTTTATTTTTGGGTGGAAATCATATTTTTTTATAAATAATAATCCACGTTTTTGTTATCGGACAGGTAAAGTTTTTTTTTAAATTTATAGTTTTTGTTTATCTTGTTTTAAATTTGATGCTGCATTATTAAACTTACATATATCCTTTCGTGTTTGCTTATAAAGCCTACTAAAATATTTTCTTTATTTGCCTCGAAAACTGACATTTATATATTCAGGTATATTTCAGAAAATGCATGTTTTGCTATTTCATAGTTATCAGGGCATTGTCATATTATGAAAATGACGTACATTTTGTAAACACATCAAATGGAAACATCATTTATCATGTCCTGTGATAGCATACCAAGTATTGACACACACTAAAAGAGGATCAAGTGACACGGATTGCTCCCTTGAGTTTGTTTTTAAAACCTCTTATCTATATATCTATTAAAACTGACCATGCTCCTGGTGAACCCTTGGTGGGGCCATTTGTGTCCCCAGAGTTCTATTTGGAGCAAACTCAAATATGGTCCACTTAGTGATATCTGGGATCTAGACCTAGGAGAGTTTGTATGTTCCAATTTATAAGTCAATGTAAACTCTGTGACATTCAGGATGAGGCCATTTTGACCACATAACCACAATTTGAGCAAACTTGGTAGAGTACCACTAGGTGATGTAAAATGCAAAATATCAAAATTTTGGGGCATTTTGTTTTCTGGCAAGAATATTTTTAATGTTTTCTCTAAATAACCTATTGATCGAGGAAAAATATGGCAAATTATAAGTCTCTCAGTTGAAGTGGAACATCTCCCTACTTGTAAAATAGGATTTTGATATATCAATGGAAAGTTTTATAACTGTGTATTATGAAACTTTCAAAACAAAGGCAGTGACTCTTTATTAGGCTTCGAAGAAGGGCACCCTTATTCAAAGAATCATATATAGCATCAAAAATAAGCAAAAGTTGGCTGGGTGAAACGAAATGCAAAAATTCAAATAATTTCAAAATTTTAAAGCAGTAGGGGTGTATATTTAACCAAATAAGCTATGCATTAAAACAGTTAGGCCTATTGTAATGTATTTACATAATAACACGGATCTGAAAAAAGGACCTTTAGGCATTCAAGCAATTATTACGCAAGAGACATTTGAAAAATACTTAAAATAATATAAATTACATGCCTTTATATTTTCATGAAAATGCTTTGAAACTTTGATACCATCAAAATAACAACAGCTTTTGATTATACTTTTTTTTAAGTTTTCTATAAGGGTTGCTGCCATGTGACCACTCAGATCATAACACCTACAAGTGGGTCATTTTGAATGCCTATAATACGACCTAAAAGATATAAATTCATGTAACTTCATCTGCATTTTCATTATCACATGTATACGACATGAGAAACTTTTTTATTTGCTAGATTCTTATGCTGAGCATACAATAATCAACTAGCAAATATAGATCAACGCTCTGACGTCATCATACGGTTAACGCCATTCTTAACGTCACATTCCAAACCAAATTACATATGTTGTTTCTAACATCCATATAATCATCAATTTCCAATTTTGAAGATAATCACTTCAAATTTTCAGGAAATGCTCTAAACATGTAATATTTTGCAGATGTAACATCAGTCTGATTTTGATGATTGCGACCATAAGGTACCTTTCATTATATCATGTCCAATATATATGCAGAATGGAAGAATCTGATTCATTATTTAGTACTATGATTGCATTTATGTTAATCTATTGTCTTCATTTTTAACACATATTTATTGTCTTCATTTTACATATATTGTCAGTGCGAACGCATTCCAAGTCAAGTATGGTCTTTTACTCATCAGCTAATTAAAATATAGTAGGTTTTACCTTAAGTATTAGTAGCAGCATGGAGTTTGTGCATCACCAATTGTCCTCCTAAGTAACTGTGCTGGTGCCATAACAAAAACTTGCCATTTAACTTTATGCCTCTGTGTTCATATTTGCCTATGGTGTGCATTTCAAATTATCAATATAATCTTGGAGTCAAAGGTCAAGGTCAAATTAAGACAAAATCTGTTATACGACTCATAACATGAACTCCTCTTTCACTTGTACGACCAAGAGTGTTAATATATGGCACAATGATTGTCTATGGCGTGTAGATGACAACATAGGTTTCTTATTGGTGTCAAAAGACAAGGTCAAGTATACTTACAATCAGTTTATGGCTTCTTAAGCAAACCCCTCCTTCATTTTTTGACAAAGGGTGTTCATACTTAGCGCAATTATTGCTTATGGTGTGTAAATTACAAAATACATAACATATCACCGCCATGACCCTGGAGTCAAAGGTGAATTAGAATCTTTCTGAACGTGGTATGTTTTTACAGAGGTGCTTCATATTTTGTAGAGTAATTTCCAATATGACATTTGAGCCTTAATTTTCAAAATAATTTGAAGCTGGTTGTATGGATTGTGAAGCAATATACACTGACCCAAAATGAAAACTTTACACTTTATTTCTTCGAGTAGCTATTTTGTAAGTATACATGTCGTTGTAAGATTTACGCATACTTATCGAAATTTCATCGCGGATAACGATTATGCCATTTTTATTCAAATCCCAGGTCTATTCAAGCGTCAACGCCTGAAAAACGTGTTCCTTACGTTGCATGTGCTCAGATACAGATGTTTCACTAAAAGCTTAAAAATTGACAAGAAAACATTTGCAGCTGAGCACTGATAATAAAAAATAATTTATTTTTACAAAACGCTTGCATTTAGCGACGGCACGTCTTTCAAAAGATCAAAGAAACCAAATTATTGTGGTGCTCAAGGCGGGGTCTACGGTAAATGATATCGCGCATCATTTCGGCTGCTCTAGACAGACTGTCCATAATCTTATGAACCGGTACAACAGTTCTGGGTCTGTCAGAGTTCGTGCAAGAACTGGTCGCGTACGTGTGGCAACGTTACGTCCTTATCGCGTTATCACGTTAACCCACCCACGTAGTCGTTTTAACCAACAACCATTATTGCTCGGCGTTTACGGGGTTCATACACAAAAGATCCTTAATCATTTAGCAAAATAACGGACCTGACATTTTCAAACATTACAATGCAAGGCCTCACACAACGCGTTAATATCACACAAAGTCATGCTCAATATAACGTCAACGTCATGCATTGGCCTGCTTTATCCCCAGTCATGAACCCGATAGAACACGTATAGGATGAATTGGGTCGACGGGTCAGGTTCAATCATCGAATGGATGCGATAAATGACTCCAATAGGCATCTCTGTTAGAATGACAAATGTATCCCTAACGTGCCCATACAACGTTACGTAAATTAAATGAGGCGACATATTCTGCTACGCATTCGTAAGAATGGAGGTCACACTGGTTACTGATGACCTTTTAAATCTCACTTATTGCACACAGTCAGTAATTTCTTGTTTCCAAATGCTGTGTGACTGTTTTATTTTTTTTTAGAAATTTTCATTTTGACCCCTCTGAACTGAATTATTCATAAAAAATATGCAATATCTGACTTTCATCCAAAAATCTTTTTCAGAGACACCAATAAGATATTGAAGATTCGATAACAGAAAAAAATAACCCCGAAAATTAGTTAATCATCAAAATATATACTTTTAAATACTGTGTAAAGTTTTCATTTTGGGTCGGTGTATCTAAACTGTTTTGTTGTAGATGGTTCATATATATTTTGCACACTGATTGTTTAAGGTGTTTTTTTGCCAATAATAGTTTCTGACTGCTGATCTTTGGATCAAAGCTCAAGGTCAAATTGCTTAAAACCCCGCATTTTAAACCCCCAAATGTGTACATATCATTAATGTGCTTATGATTCTCCACCAAATAATGGATTATGAATTCCCTGCATGGGGTAATAAAGAGGTCCTTAAAGGGTTTAGTTAAGATATCTATATTTATCGAAGTGAACCTATGTAGCGACAAGTCCCCTCTTTGAGCCCCCATAGTCTGGTGAGATATTGAAATACACCTGGACATGAACTAATCTTTCCCTTAGCAGTTAATCTGCTGATGTCCTCTCATAAACCAAAATATGTATCTTTAAACTATACATATACGGCATGTATAAATGATTGTATTTGGGACAGTGGCTGTCTATTGTTTTATGATGGCACAATCTCCACCTAAACTACTAGCTAGATTTTAACCAAACTTTGCAGGAATGATTCTTATATGACTCTCTTAAATAAAGTTCAATTATTTTAGTCGATCGCATAGCTAGGTCACATGGGCTATAATAGATTTTCAAAATGAAAATCTTCTTCTTTGAAACCACATTGCCTAGATTCTTAATATTTGCTATGTAGCATAGCCTAGTAGACCTCCACCAAGTCTGTTCAAATTATAGCCATGTGGTTTAAATGGCACATTCCTGGAGACGGCATATTTTACATAGGCATGTGATCACCTGCTGGAAAAGGGCTAATCTCTTGGCTCTCTTGTGTGTGGTGTTTTCTTGTGTCTAGTCACTTTCTCATATGGTGTCTCTCGGGTCAGTTGTGGTACTTGATTGTATCGATTGCTGGATTTTGCCCTCTGCTTTACTTTTAAATTGGGAAATCAAAGCAAATCTTCAATGCCTACTACCTTGATATTTGGTATGCAACATCACCTAGTACGCCTTACCAATTTTATTCAATATGGGGCACATGGACTATTATAAGTGAACCTGCCTGCGAGCTAACAGGTTCACTATAGGAATCTATTGGGAAAATCTTCTTGTCTGACACCACAAGGCATAGAGCATTGATATTTGTTATGTAGCATCACCTAGTATACCTCTAATATGTGTGTTCACATTATGGCCCTTGTGCCCAAACTGGCCCCAACCTGGGATCACATGTTTTACATAAGCTTATTTATGGAACACTTAAAATAGTCTAGTCTTCAACCACAGTACCTAGAGTCTATATTTCGCATGTAGCATCATCTACTAGACTGATTAAGTTTGATGAAAATTATGGCCCTGTGGCCGAAAATGAGGCCGCATCGGGTATCAATGTTTTATATATAGCTTATATAGAGAACATATTAAAACACATTCTTGTCAGATAATAAAAGGCTTGATATTTGATATGTAGCATCCCCAAGTGGTACTCTACCAAGTTTGTTCAAATCATGGTTTAGTGGTCAAAATGGCATCGTCCTGGAGGTCACAGAGTTTATGAGGATGTTATTGTTCTTTGACTCTTCCTCATGGGGCCGTGGCTTGTATGCAGTGTGGCATTTCCTGGTCATACTTTCTTTTTTACATTGACTTACATATAGTGAAGAAATAAAACAATCTTCTTGTCTGAAACCACCAGGTCTAGAGCCCTGATATATTGTATGTAGCATTAGCTGGTAGACAACATTTAAATTCGTTCTAATTATGACTCTGGGACCGGACATGGACCACAAGGCAGGTCATCAGGAGCGTGGCCAGTTATCAATAGATATCTATAGATAAGACGTTTAAAAAAAAACTCAGGTGAGCGATAGAGGGTCATTTGGTCCTCTTTTTATTATGGCATTACTTTATATGATATCATAGTACATGATAAATGCTGTTTCCATTTGAAATATTTACTATATGTACGTCATTTACTTAATATGGCAATGCCAGATATACATGTAATAGTAATAAATGCATTTTACAAAATATACCTTAATATCTAAATGCCGGTTTTTGAAGTAAAAACGAAAATATTTTGGTGTTTTTTTAAGTATACAGACAGAGATATGTGTAAGTTGAATAATTCAGCATCAAATTTGAAACAAGTTTAATAACAACTCTAAAATTTAAAACTTTATCAGCCAGATTACAAAAATTCGCGTTTAAATTTATAAAAACACTGATTTTCACCCAAAAATCAGCACATTTAAATCCTGTTTTGACAGCATAATAAAATCAGAGTAGACTTACATAAGACTCAATAATCATTTTACAGTCTTTATTTGCTGGTGTCATGTATCTGTTGCTGCAAATGGATTTCAGAAAATCGCAATTTCACTTCTAAAAACAAAGATTTTGTCAAATTTTAACACCACTGCCCCTCTTTGAAAAAGTAATTCCGGCAATCCAAGAAACTTCAACATCTTTTCACATCATTTATACAATCATTTTCCAATTTACTGATGGGGAGGGGTTATCGATCAATTTTCTTAGTTTTTGCTCTACCATAAGAGAAACTTTGTGGAAAGTTAAAACTTCGTGTAAAATACCACTTCTTACAATATTCTAGAAGGGGCATTTGAAAAAGAAGTGATGTGTATTCTCAACACTGCCACAGCGACAGGGTGGGGTATCTGAAATATTCTTCTTAAACAGACCATGATTAAGTGCACTGCATTGAGCTATACTTCATTGTTTTCTTGTTGTCGTGTGACGTCATCATGGTATGTCGCATCTTGGCGTATTTAGGAACTTCTAGAAACATTCTTTTAAATATAAAACTTCGGTATTTAATGGTGAGTAACAAAAAGAACCAATAATTTGTGTGATAAAAAAATCCTCACGATCCTCGGGACGGATTTTTCTATCCCATCCACACACTCAAGATATTTTTTATATATTATAACGTATCAAAAAGGCATGGTACATGATTACAAATGCCTCTAGGATAAGAAATCAGTTTGAAAGTAACATTATATGAGCTATTTTTTCTATTGGGAGAATTTTAGGTCATTGTAGGGCATCAACCTCATGATTAATTTGTTTTACAATATAGGCAGAAGGTAAGATACTTCAAAGTTATAATTAGGTGTAACCTCTACACAATCAGAGCAAACGTCTGATATTGTTTTGATATTCTGAAACAATGAAGCAACAGTTACACGCCTTCAGTTAAAAGTACGTAACAGTTTTTTTTATTTCTCAACCAAAACATATGTTGTCGGTACTCAAAAGAACCGTCTCAACGAGACCAAAACATATGTCAAAACTGTAGGTCAAGACAATATTTACAATTTTACGCTCAAAATTGTTTTTATCCTAACATGTGAGCAACGAAGCGTATAAATTAAATTTTCTGTCCGTTACTGAGGTGAGCAATGGCATGATGATTCTTTCTGCCTTTATCCAACGAGTCCGATATTCGAGCCTGTCCATACCAAAAACATTTTTCCCTATTTTGCAGAAAGTATCATTATGATATAATTATGTCCTAAATTGCTCACCTGACGCGATACGAAATAATTTAGATCTTTTACAATAATGTTTAGTTTGGTCAGGATCAAAAAATAATCATCATTTGAACAAACGTTGAAGGGCTGGATATCCAACGTTACATACCAAGACTAGAGATTATTGACCAATTGTGTCTGAAAACGATTATCTATTAAGGTTGCAGTCCACAGTTTCGCAGTATTGGCCCTGGGGAATCTTTTAAATATCAAGGGGTAGGGCTGTATGTCAGTCTGTAAAATGTTTTTTTTCTAAGTTTAATAAAGAAATGTTGGCTTGCACCTGGCAGAGTCTTCGCCAGCAGTGAGACAAATGCATTTTGTCAGTGTCACTTGACCTGACTGTGTCTGTTTGAAGGAAAGTACGAAACTCTTGAATTTTGACTGGTTGTCCGATTTTGCCTTATTGATATTGGTGCATTAAGGTAGCAGAGATGTGCTAAAAAATCAACATGGTCGATTGATGGTGAAATGCTGATATACTTTGTCTGCAGACAAATTGTCTGATTTCATGATTTGTGTTTGTTTTTTGTGAGTGATAAACTTTTAAAAAGGTGTCTTTTAGGCTTAAAATGGACCATTTGTGTATTGGGTGGGGTTTTGTTTACATGCATGAAACAACAGAGTGTGTTCTTATAAATAACTTTTATTTTCATAAAGTCATTGTGATGCATGTCTGGAGTGTTTCAAACATGCTACTGACTATCTATATACCATTGCATTGAAATAATGGTACTTCCTTGTCGGACGGCAGGCAGAAATAGTAAGTGAGTATGATCAGGAAATACCACAATCATAAACCGCAGACAACCCCAAGGCACCGCGAGGGGAGCCGCTCAACCGTCACGAGACACCAGGAAGACAAATTAAGCAAAGCAACCAGCTCTCTCTTCCCCATCAAGATGATTGCAATACTAGAATGGACATAAGTAACGTACAACAAAACATAGAATAAATACAGACTCCCACAATGGGAGAGCCTTAAATGGACGAAAAAACTTTTGAATGCAACCTTAACATGATAATGGCAGCTAATTTTGTCATCTGATTTGGTACGTATTGTCTTATTTCAAATACGTGGTCCCATCAAGAGAAAGCTCTGTATGAAATTTGACTCAAAAAGTTGGTAAACCAACCCACAGCACCGTGGGGAAGAGACACAAAAACACTAATAATTACAGTAAGTAACTACCTCTCTCTTACCAAGCGAGATTAGTGCACAAAACTAGAAACGATGCTTTAAAACGTAGGTAAGTATTTGCAGACAACACCACAACCACACGCTGCAGAGTAACCCATGGCACCGCGTGGAAGAGCCACAGAACACTAACAGTCACACGACATCAGGTAGACAATTAAAGTCAAACAATCAGCCCCCTCTTCTGCATAAAAAGTAGGTGAGTATGAGCAGGAAATACAACAATCACAAACTGCAGACAACTCCGCGGCATGACACCTTGTGATAGAGCCTCATAACAATCACGAGACACCAGGAAGACAAACACAGCAAAGCAACCATCTCTCTCTCTTCTCCATCAAGATGATTACAAAACTGGAATGGACACAAAGTAACGCATAACAAAAGATAGAACAGTTACAGAATCCCACAATGGGAGTAACAATCAACAATGAATCACCAACAACAAACCACCGCCTTAAAACGGACAGCAGCCTAAGTCACTGGGGGGGGGGGGGGGGGGAAGGGGGCTTAAATGCATTTTACTAAATATTCGCCCTAGATTCTGCTGTTGTCGAAGCACAAAATGTTAATCTCGCATGGAGGCTGCCTAGTTATTGCAACATTATGGAGAAACAATCTAATCAAGTTAATACACTATGGTGAAACAAAGAAAATGGCTCACGACTCACAGATAGTCAGAGCTAAAGAGCCACGGTGGGTCCAGCTACAGACACTCATCAGGCACCAAACCACATATTAAAGCTTTACGTCAGAGCCGTCATTGGGTCTGAGGCCTGAACCTGCGTCATGCAACTAAAGAGAAAACCATAGCTATATAAGATGCTAGAAAGGATTCTGAGCACTGCATTAGAAACATTTACCAGACACAGAACCCCGACAAACGATGGGAGCAGCAACAACAAAAATCCAACAACAGCAATAGAACCACATCTTCAGAACGGACAGCAGGCGAATACACTGGGGGCTTAAAACCTTCGTCCTAGTTTCATCAGTTGTTAAAACGTAAAAAAAACAGAGCACAGATAAACGAAATAACAAGTACATACAACAATGCAATTAAAGTAAAGCAACCAACTCCCTCTGCTAATACAGTAAAACCTGTCTGAAACAGCCACTCAAAAAATAGACACAACAAAGGTCTTAATGACAACTGATAACTTAACGAAGGTCGAAAGTATTACAGAATGCAGGACTCCTATTTTTTCGTGATGGTTAGAAGTTTTTTTTTGTTGCGGTACATGTAATTGTATCAATTAATCCATACACCACATGCTAGCAAACTTTCGCCCAAATCTAATGATGCCATACACCCTACTTTGGGCAAATACTCTGTCACAAAATTTGAAGTGACGAATGCTGTGGTACATTGTATGGACGGTCTCGCTGGATATTTTGTGGTAGAGTATCTGTATAATGTATACTGACGTCAACAAAAAACGCCTCACTCATTATCACTGATTTCTTAGCGATGATAAAAGAAATTGAACAGCGACGTACTGCTTCTTTATGTAGAGGCTGGGCGATGTTGGAAATGACTTTAATTTGAAATGCGGTGACGCGTTATTCCGATGACGTCATACAGGCTCAACGTACACATGACGGCATTGTGCATTGATCGCTTATGTTTTCAATTGGAATTTGCACCCAGTTTGTGCCGTAAATGTTTTGCTAATCAAAGAACAAATTTGGATCGTTTTTTTCAAACAATTGTGCTTGTGAGTAATAACTTTATGAAATAATGACGTCATATAAAAGACAAAATGTAAGGTCCGTTTACGAAACTTCCCAACACTCTCGTTTTCCTTTAAGTAATGGAAAAATGATAAGGGGGTACATTAGGTAATGTACACAGAATTTGCCTACATAAAATTACGTTTTTAAGATAAGCTGTAAAGCCCAGTGGCCAGTCGTTGGTCTACGTTAACGTCATCCAAAATGGCCGTCTGGAACACGTGCCAGATAGCGTTTCCTCCGCAATCGTCGCTGGTTAAAGACTTAAGACTTTTGCAAAAGATTCGTAATAATCTTTTCACCCACTTTGCAGAGTCATGACATTTAAGACTTACTGAAATGCATGGCGAAAAGGTTGGTGGGGTAAGTTGTTTCTTTCAGCAGACACATACAAGCATTGTCTGAACATAATAAACGCATTTTTGGTAAAATAGAGACTGTCTTACAATGGTAAAACACGTTTTTCCTGTCAACGGATTGTGTCTGGAAGCAAAGCAAATGTGGCTAAAATCTTGTGTCGCACGAAATGATGACCCCTGTCTCAAACCGAGGTTGTTTTCCCAGCCTCAAATATTCTTTCAGCAATTTTGTTTTCATGAGATACGCATGAAAGGTAAGATGTTATAATACACTAAAATTCATAACTTAAGTCTGATCAGTCTAAGAAATATTCACGTTTATTTTTAGACGAGGCGTTTTTTCTTGACGTCAGTATATGAAATTTTATTCAACAATTATTGACTAATTAGTCCGCTCGCATATGTTGCATAGTTCGATGGGTAAAAACTAAGAGAAAAGTAATTTTCTTTCGCTTTGTGAAGACTCTTTCTCAATCTATGACATTTTCCCGCGCAGTGTATCAAAAAACAACAACAAAAACACGTGATTTCCTACCCCTGATATCTAGTATGTAATATGACTTTGTCTTCAACAGTAGCATGTACCAAAATATTACGATCTAAAACACTTTGTGGTAAAAACTTTCAAGATCTATTTTGGATTCGTTGTCTATATCACTGCAATGTTATCTTTTATCAGGCCTAGGTTAACAGGACGCTGCACGTTTTGAATGAAGTCGACGACGTTGAATCGACGTCATACTCGCCAGTTTGAAAAAGTGAACATATGGGTAAACTGATAACTAAAATACCAGGATCGCGTATTTTGATATAAAAGTTTGCCAGGCTGGGCTTTGTGAAGGAGTGATGAATCGCTCGACAGAGCCTTGCGATTCAATACTCGTCCTTGTGAACTTGATATCACGTATTATCTATGTATGGACATCGTGACCCTTTTCTATAGTCACTGATAGGAAAAAAAACTGTTTTTGCCATGGCCTGTACATGTTTGTCTGGATAGGTTACTATGGCAAGCTATGGCTTTACTGTCTAGTTGATCACATTCAACGACCTTATTTCTTAATAATTACCTTATCAGTACTAATAATTAGGATGAATGACTTTATTCTCTTAGTAATTAGTAATTTTTGGGGCTAAAGCTTTGATATAAAGTGGCTTTACTAGCAGGCAAATGACGTCAAACAACGTCGTATCAAAGTCGGCGCGGCGTCCTGACGGCACATTGATGTTGATGCAAGGTTGTGTGCCTGCTTGGTAATGTCTGCATGGGCGTGCTGATCACTTTATTGCATGTGTACATACGGGATCATTATGCAACATTTTGCCAAGTTTGCAGATGAAATGATATAAAACAGGCATGCTTTTTCCTGCATTTTAGTGTAACGTAGAAAGAATAAGCATAAAACAGCATTACGATCATCGTTTAAGTGTCTGTTCTATATACTATTACGTCATAAAGAAGCGATTCTACAGATTATACGCGCAATTAAGATTGCTGCAACTGCCGCACTCGAATAACAGTTTCACCTAATTATGTATAAACTAATCTAAGATAAATGTGCCACAACGAGGAGATACGGCTCTGAAAATATGGTATATTTGCTTGTGATGATGAACGGATAAAAGTTTAGTCATGACTTTGCCCTGTATAATTACACTATTCAGCAGGCACATGGCGTCAAAACAACGTCGTATCGACGTCGATGCGACGTCATGACGTCGCATCGACGTTGATATGACGTTGTTTTAAGGTATTGTTCCTGCTGGGTAGACCTTTACCTGAAATGATGTACAATGGAAGTGACATTCCAACTCGTGTCATATGCAACCCGCAGCTGCGCCACAGAGAAACAAGGAAGCGGCTTATCTATTACCATTACCCGTATGCTTTGGGCGTTGGTGCAGATGTGGGGGGGGGAGACAGTGAGGGAAACTGAATTCTGTACTGACGTCACCAGATGCATCGGAAAATTCAGTATCTGCGTCTTCTGAATTATTATGATTAATTCTGATTTAAACGTGCGTTTATGCTTAATGCGAAATGCTTGATAATTATATAATTCAATAAGTTATGCATATCGACTATTGCACCAGGTTAATTGGCTAATTAGCACATGCGATTTGGATTTGATCTCGCAAGAGAGCAGCGAACACTTACACGAGCACTCGCATCCTCTCTAGATCATTCGCTTCTCCCATGTACACGATATGAAAGTAAATTGAGGCTCATGGCAAATATAAGAGATTTACTTGTAGACCCACTATTGAAGCAGCAGTTAATTAAACTTTGGTTAACTAAATTATGACGGTCAATTGTGACGCGTCTGATAGAGCATGTTGTTCTGGAAACAAGAAAAAATTGGTCTAATAATCTACCAAGCAACTTTATAGACAACTCCAAGTATGACTGCCCCCTTTCCCAAATTGGATAGTCCTGTATCGTTGTTCTCCTCTTTCTTTTCTCTGGATTGAGACGATGGATTAGTCATGTATTTCGATAATATAGAGGAGGATAACAACTGTATAGTACATATTGTACATATTGTTAGTTGCTGATTATCTGTCAAAAACTTTTTTTTTTCAAATTTTTCCATTGTTATTCCATATCCCAATGTATATGTTCTTTTTTCATTTCTCATGATCATCATTTCTCATGATCATCATTATTTATTCCTGTTTGTCTTTGTCCATCCACGGGGGAACATTTCATCATTTTGGTCAACTGCCTCAGTACAATTCCGAATCCACGAACCTTCTCCATTCTTTAATTGTTAAGATTTCTATTGAAGTTTATAGGATGCGGATCGGCTTGCATTATAGTCGACATGATAAAATTAAAGGCATAGCTCATCTTAATTTTTTTGAACTTCTTATAATCTTATCACTTCTTTTTATTGGTGGTATAGAGCGAAACCCTGGCCCATCGTCTTCATCTTCCGACGATTCAATATCGTTTTTATCCGCAACTGAACATATAATTGAAGATAAATTTTCCACTGTGCACTATAATGTTCAGAGTATTGCGAAAAAATGGATTTGATACAATCGGAACTGTGTCATTTTGACGTCATTTGTATAACTGAGAGTTGGTTAGACGGTAGAACTTCAGATGATGATATAAAAATTGAAAATTTTAAACTGTTTAGAAGAGACAGGCCAGGTGATCATCATTGTGGAATTTGTGTTTATGTTCGTAATAACGTTTTTTTTTTCAAAAAGAAGACACGATCTTGAGCTACCAAACATTGAGTGCCTCTGGGTAGAAATTTCTATCAAAAACAAAATACAACTCATAGGTACGTTCTACAGACACCCCAATTCAACAAATGCAATCTTAACATCAATAGAAGATTCAATAGGATTTGCTTTTGAAACCAACATCCCCAATATTTTGATAACAGGTGACTTCAACCTTGATATTCTGAAAGACAACTCGAGCCGAAAAGTAAGAGATTTATGCCAGCAGTTCAATTTTGAACAGATTATTAACGTACCACCACATTTTACGGAAAACTCCTCTTCTCTCATTGACTTAATCCTTACCTCCAACAGGAACTCTATACTATTAAGCGGTGTTGATGAACCATTTCTTGAGCAAACATAAGATATCATTGCCCTGTCTTCTGCGTTTTAACTTTTAGTAAACCGTTAGCACCTTTATATAAACGCAGGGTTTCAGATATAATAGGGGTAACTACCAAGCATTTTCAAATGATCTAGTTCAAACTGACTGGCAAACCTTAAAAAGTGAAATCATCAACACTTACGCAGAAAACGCCACTAAAAGAATAACCACTCTTACAAATAAGCATGTACCTAACAGGTTGATAAATGCACGTAAAACTGACCCTGCTTGGTTAACTACACACGTCAAGAAACTCATAGAAAAAAGAAAAGGTTATATGACAAATACAAGAAATCTAATAATATTAACCACTTTGAAACATACAAACAGTTTAAAAATTTAGTAACAAGAGAAATTCGTAAATCTAAACAAGAAGTATTAAATAAATTAACTGAAAATTTAGCAAATCCGAACACTAAACAGAATGGCTGGTGGAAAACTTTAAAACACTTTATTAAACCTGATCAAACTGATGTCATACCACCATTGAATAAGAATGGACAGATCTACACTGAGGAAAAGGAAAAAGCAAATATATTGAATAACTTCTTCACAGAACAAACTCTGTTAGATAATAGCCAAGCAACTCTGCCTCAAACAGTGAAAAATACCACATACAAACTCGACTCTATCATTGTTACACCTGAAGAGGTTAGAGACACTTTAAAATCACTTCCTATTGGCAAAGCTGCTGGACCTGATCTTATAAACAATCGACTTCTCAAAGAACTTGCCCAACCTCTTGCTCTTCATCTCTCTGATCTTTTAATTTGTCTCTAAGTTCTGGAAGTGTGCCAAATATTTGGAAAGAGGCTAATGTCTCACCAATCGATAAGAAAAATGACCCATCTGATGTGTCCAACTACAGGCCAATTTCTCTTCTAAGTACAGTCAGCAAAGTTTTGGAAAAAAATTGTGCATAAATACCTTTTTAACTTCTTTCGAGACAATAACGTCATTACAGCTTTTCAATTGGGTTTTGTCCCAGGTGATTCTACTGTAAATCAGTTAATAAATATTTACAATACATTTTGTAAAGCCCTTGATGAGGGTAAGGAAGTTCGCGCCATATTTTCTGACATAAGTAAAGCCTTTGATAGAGTTTGGCATAAAGGTCTTCTTTTTAAACTTAAATCTGCAGGTGTATCTGGATCGATGTTGACTTGGTTCTTTGATTATCTAAATGACAGGAAACAAAGACTTGTTTTGCCTGGTGCAAGTTCTTCCTGGACTTCAGTAAAGGCTGGAGTTCCACAAGGCTCTATTCTTGGACCTCTACTTTTTCTTTTATATATCAATGACATTGTTGAAGACATTAACTCCTCTATTAGACTTTTTGCTGACGATACTAGCTTGTATATCATTGTCGATGACCCCATTAAGGCTGTGGAACAGTTAAACTTGGACCTGGCTAAAATCCATCACTGGGCAGACAAATAGCTAGTGACTTTTAATCCTGGGAAGTCAGAGTCTATCCTTCTCTCTAGGAAACATAACAAACCATATCATCCTCCAGTCCTGTTGAACCAAACCCAAATTGCTGAAGTTAACTCTCACAAGCACCTTGGAACGAATCAATATAATGTGCAAACTAAAATTTCAACTAGATAGGAAATCCCTTCTCATTTATACGTCCACTGCTAGAATATGCTGACGTTGTGTGGAAATATTGCACACAATATGAATCAAACGAATTGGATAAGATCCAAAGTGAAGCTGCTAGAATAGTTACTGGTTCAACTAAGTTAGCCTCCATTGACTCCCTCCACACAGAAACAGGTTGGGAAACACTGGGATCAAGAAGGAAAAATCATAAGCTAACCATGCTTTATAAAATGAAAAACGGACTTTGCCCTGATTATCTTGTTTCTATTGAGCCTGCTACTGTTGGTAGTGCGTCACAATACCCTCTACGTAACTCTTCAAATCTACAAACATTACATACGAATTCTCGTCTTTACTATACATCTTTCTTGCCTTCTGCTGTCCGTGATTGGAATGAACTTCCAGAGCAAACTCGGAATTCTCCAAGCCTTAACATCTTCAAAAACAGTCTAAAATCCAACTTGATCACACCACCCCGATACTATAACTCAGGTAAAAGACTTGGTCAAATATATCATGCTAGACTAAGAACTGCATGCAGTCCTCTTCGTCAACACCTGCATTCAAAAAATATAGTTGATAATCCCTATTGTACTTGTGGTGATATAGAAGATACTCATCATTTCTTATTTGTATGTCATCAGTATACAGACCTTAGACGAGATCTATTAAACAAAGTGTCAGATATCTGTCAACCTAATCTTAACGTTCTACTCTGTGGTGATATAACACTAACTTTTGTTCAAAATAAGCAGATATTTAAAGCAGTACAAGAATATATAGTTAAGTCAAAACGTTTTGAATATACACATTAATGCTTCAAAAACGCATTGCATTTGTATGGAACATACCTTAATGTTTGCAATTATAGTACTATTTAAAATATGTTTTGTATACACATAGCGATGCTCTTATATCACACTACATTTGCAGAAATCATGTATCAAGGTTCTAACAATAGCATATTATCCACCAAAATACTTGTATGTTCACAATTGATAGGTTTGACGACTATTCTGCCAGCTGGGTGCATAGAGGCAACGACCATACCCCCCCCCCCCCAGAATTGATCATCTCAAAACCCCGTGGAGACAACAAGGATAACTGTAATTTGTAAAATATTCATTTTCCTTTTCAAAAGTCAAAGTTCATACTTTGTATTAAACAGCAGTTTTGACATTATGATATATACAGCTAAACCTGGTTAATTCCAATTCGAATTATCGAGTTTTTGCTGCATTGTTTATACATACTAATGGCAATTCAAGTCATACATTTATTGTATTTCTAATATTGAATAGCTGGGAAACAGATTTACAAAAGTCAATAGACTTTCTTCTGAATCCCTTTTTTGTATTTTGAAATGATCTGTATGTGAACTTATTGCATTATATGTACACATGTTGCTATACAAAAATGAAATAAAAGTTTAAACTAAAGCAGCAGTATGGACCGGCATAAAACAGAGAAGTAATTAAAATCAATATGGTAGGAATAATCTCTCATTAAATGTTTGTGAAACTCTTCAAGTAGCCTGTAATTAATTATTTTCGCTTGCTCCTGGAGGATAACCATTTTTCAGGTCATTGAGCTCCAACTAGGTGGACAGAAAGCACTATGACCTGCTTACTAACAGCAAAATCGTAAATCATCGATAATGGAAACTTATTAAAAATCATAATAATTTTCTTTCGGTTTAAGATAACGTTTTTCTTTTGCATTGATTGCAATAAAAGAAATTACCCATTTTCCTTTATTAAAATGAATGGCAGAATTTGTATATGGAACCACTAAAATCCCCAGAGACAATGCACTGCCGTGAATCAGAAACTGATTAACACAGAGGCTTTATTTCCTACTATTTTAACTGATAACTGAAAATGTGTGTCCCAAGATGTTTGGATAAAAGCTTTAAATACTGCTGTAATAAGCATAACAGGTACATGTAGAAAAATGATATGTAAATGAAATGTGTACATATTGAGGTACTTATTTTTTATTTTAGGTACAAAGTTCAAAACCATGAACATACACTTTAAGTATATTGACCATGTTTTCGGTGTTTCACAGCAAATGTGTTAACATGCAAACTATTATTATATCAAGAAGCTTGTATTTTGTGTACGTTCCCTGTTTCTTTGTTGACCATCGACTTCCTCGATAGTTTTCTTAGGAGATGGTGTGCGTTGACAAAAACATCAAGTTTTGCCGACAGATGTCGCAGCTGTATCGTTAAAAAATATGTGGGTGGAAACAAAGATAACGTTTGCATTGCCATGTTTACCACAAGGGGTGTGCGGTGATTGTGAATGTTCAGATTAAAATCAAGACTGCGTTTCAGATCGACAAATACAACGTTTTCGATCCTCAAAACATTAGCGATAAAAATACGATAATATTAAAATACGTCATAACAATGTCGCTAAATTCTTTCGAAATTTTGAGAAAATAAGTGAAAATTTTAAGTCGAACATTCAATTAAGTGAGTGTGATATTTCGAGCTAGTAAGTCAAAATTTCGAGTAACTTAATAGAATTTTGGACTTACTCGAAATTTGAAATACCATACAAATTAAAGATAAAAGTATATCTAGCCCTAATATGCTGTATATTTGTTTAAATATACGTTTAAATGATCCTTAGCAGCCAATTATGATGCTTAGGTGTAAAATAACAGAAATACGAGTCACAATTGTACACATAGGCGTCAAATAATTGTTGGAACATGCCCATGATCTACACAAAAACACATATAGAGAATCTAACATAAGAGCTCATGATTTTATTGAGTTTAATAAACGGCAAGTTGAGGAAAAGAGATATAATACGAGGCTTGTCGCGCTTTTTATCTCTTTTTCGCAACGAGTTTAATTAATTCAATAGAAGTAGATTCTATTTATCACAGGACATTCAGTTACCTAAAAACCGTGAAAACGTCAATATTTTGACATCTTTTAAGCATCGTTATATTGGACGTCATTACGTATTATTATATAACTAAGAAAAAAGACTGAATTTCATTGGCTTAGAGCGCTCACGTGGCCAGTCAATATATTGTCATATTCACTGGCTTGCGCGCGCTTGCCAGTGTATATTAGTTACTAAAATTAGACTCCTTGCTGTTTTTTCCGTTCTGGTTCTGCTTTTCTAAAGCGTGGCTAATAATCATATCGTAGATGCTGAGAACGCAACAAATCACGCACTGGAGCTGATCTATTTCGATTTTAATGCACAATAAACAGCGAAAACGAATTTGAAGTCTTCAGCTTCTTCCAACTTTCCACCTTTGCACTGAAGAACTCCCGCCAATACTTAGATCACGTCGCATACGTTTACATGTATTTGTAACGTCTTTCAAGCGTAAAAACGACGTTACACAGTCTAACGCCATGAATGACGTCATTTACCAGTAACAAATGACGTCAGCTATCGCACATTTTCCCCGCGCTTTCAAAGCTGTGAATTATTGTTTGGCATATCACACTTATTTTATCATTGGCTCTACATGCGAAGTGTGTTAGAATTCTTGTTTGTAAATGCTGAATGATGACACTCATGCACAACATATATGCAATAGTAAAAGGGTGGTCTTATTTAGGGTTGCACTGTTTCTGCTAAATGCTTGTCTGTCCAAAAACTTGTATATAAGTTCAGTATTTTTTTCCAGGTGCAATAATACCTGTACATCTTTCTCTAAATGTTATATAATAAAACAGTTATTGACTAATGAGGCATTGGATATGATGTGATATCGACCAGAGAATACCAATATTGACCTCGGCTTTCGCCTCGGTCAATATTGGTATTGTCTGGTCGATATCACATCATATCCAATGCCTCATTAGTCAATAATTGTATAATGTTACTGATTCTGTAAACCACTATTGGTTTATCGATTTATTGCATGGCGTTATATCACTCCCGGATGCGACGTCATGTGGTAAATGTATTAGAACGCTCATGCTCTTCTGATTTTATGAACCCGAAATTTAAATCATTAAGATCTCATTTGTATCACAATCATCAGTGAGTAGCTTGAGCAGTTCATATACAGTAAGTTATATATTACAAACTAATTACTGATAACAAATACCAAAAAAATGTTGGTAACAATACAATCGAAATGCTGGTCAGCAATAAAATTGTTGTTTTGTTTGGACAAGGTTTTTTATGGTACATGTTCGTACGTACAATGCATATCAGTTATAACACAATTTACAACTATATCATAATTGATCTTGATGTTTGCTGGTCGCTGAAGCAGTCGGACATTGTTCAGATTATTTCCTGGTTGTCTGACGCACGTGAGCATTGTTGAACAAATAAGCGAACATGTTTGCCAAATAGTTGACCTGTGATCTTTGGGGATAAAGCATGTTAACTTCCGATAATATCGATAGATAGATACATGTAGCTCTATTTCCAAGTCCAAAAGGCTATGGAGCCCATCCTAGCAAAGACAGTGAAACAGCAATAGTCGTAATTAAACAACTGCATTTAGCAGCCTAATGCAACACTATGGATAGATATGATATTTGTTGCTTTGATCTAATATATTCTCAGTTTTGCGGATGTGTTTAAAGTCCTGGCTCTGGTTGCAAGTTGGATATCTCAGAGATAAATCCAACAAGCAACCAAAACATGCCTCGATGAACAGTTGGCTGCAACCTGGGTTGTTATTATATATATCTACGAGGGCTGTTCGAATATGAATGCAAGTAGCTTCATAACTTCCGTCACTTATATGCTACGACAAAATGGTATACGTTTCTATAAAGGATTATATGTCACCTTTAAACTGGCACCAGACCTAAAGAAAAATACAGTATATTTATCGAGTTATAGCCCTTCGAATGAGGGTCACTTTAGTATACTAACAAACTCAATGCTTGGAACATACCAGTTATATAGACGAGCGTATAATTCTTCGATAAATCGGTGAAATTTCTTGAAATGTTTATGTAAGCATCCCCATATACTTATATATTGATTCTATGAAAGTTTCGAAAACCCAACATGTTTTTTGTTAAATTATATCGAATCGTTTTCACAAAAGTCTCCTTATGTTTGCAAATAAATGGTAAACAAAACACCACCTTCAGTTTTCAGCCAAACTTTTCTCTAACACAATGCACAGAACAACATTTAAACTAGTTTTAACTCAAAGCCAATATGTTGATCAATCATACTGAGTTGTTGCTACAAATCCGTGAAGGATAGTGGGTAATTTTTAAACGCTGAAAAGCATTTTTATTGAGTCAAAACTGCATTAAGTGAAGGGGTTATAGAACTTATACTTGATTTTGTTGCCATAACATTGCGGTTTTAATCTAACTTTGAACGTTAACTTTAAGTTTTACCAAAATAGGCATTATTTAAAATAAAATTTCACACCTGGTCTTAAGGACTAGACAGAATTGAACATAGTTTAATTAATGTAAACACGTCATTAAGGAGCAGAAAAATGCTTGAAAAATGATATAAAATGTGATAACTCTGTAAATAGAGGACGGAGCGTTTTGAAAACTTCCTTAAGACACAATAAGCATGTTTTAAGCAAAACGCAAAGAAAAGGACAAAACAATATTCATTATTGCATCACCAGTAGATAACTCAAAATGACGTTTATCATAAAATTAATGACGTCACAAACGTGCCTGTTTACTCGAGATTGAAACGGCATTATATAAACTTTTTCCTGCAAGCAACATTGTCAATGTACCTTAAACTTGCATTTCAAGTTTGGTGCCATTTGTCCCAAACTTACAAAGATATGACACTATATCCGCACATGTACCAAAACGTGTATGGCAACTTGCTTCAGAAAAACTTCAGTATACAGGAATGTCCTTTATATAAGTGTCTGTAACTCGAGACATATAGTGAGTGTTTCTTTATGTTTGGTGCCAATTAAAAGGCGACAAATAGTTCTTTCCAGAAAGGTATGACATGTTGTCGTAGCATATATGTGATGAAAGTTATGAAGCTACTTGCATTCATATTTGAACAGCCCTCGTATGAGGTTGGGTACTATAGTCTCTATAATGCAATTCTATCAAAAGCTTAAAGGTAAGTCTTCTATTGAAGTATAACATGCACGATAACACATTGCCAGGTATATGCAAAGCACACCGCCTTATTGGGATATTCTTCGGTTTAAATATATTCCAGCAAAATTTTTTTTTCTTACAAACAGTGTAGAAAACCAGAATAGATCCTGATCAGCTGGTCTCAGAAGCCAGCTAGTCTGGATTTGTTCTATTTTCAAGACAATGATATATATTAATGCCACGGAAATTAAAATAAATACGGTCTCTGACTGTGGCATAGTCACTTACATTTTAATCAGTATTCAGACCAGCCCATGGCATTCGTGGGTTGATCCAGACGGTGAACAGGGGTCTGGACCCCCTTCTAAAAAATCACAAGTGGCTTTAGTTTTCCTTAGGAATATCTACATGTAGTACGGATACCCCTCCAGAAGCATTTTGACCCCTCGGGTCACATGTGGCTTTATGATTCCTTAGGAATGTCTAGTACAGAAACCCCTCGAGAAGCATTTTGACCCTTCGGGTCACACGTGGCTTTAGGTTTCCTTAGGAATGTCTAGTACGGAAACCCCCCGAGAAGCATTTTGACCCCTCGGGTCACATGTGGCTTTAGGTTTCCTAAGGAATGTCTAATACGGAAACCCCTCGAGACGCATTTGACCCCACGGATAACATGTGGCTTTAGGTTTCCTTATGAGTGTCTAGTACGGAAACCCCTTGAGAAGCATTTTGACCCCTAGGGTCACATGTGGCTTTAGGTTTCCTTAGGAATGTCTAGTACGGAAATCCCTCAAGAAGCATGTTGACCCCTCGGGTAACATGTGGCTTGAGGTTTTCTTAGGAATGTCTAGTACGGAAACCCCTCGAGAAGCATTTTGACCCCTAGGGTAACATGTGGCTTTAGGTTTCCTTAGGAATGTCTAGTACGGAAACCTCTCGAGAAGCACTTTGACCCCTCGGGTCACATGTGGCTTTAGGTTTCCTTATGAATGTCTAGTATGGAAACCCCTCGAGAAGCATTTTGACCCCTCGGGTCACATGTGGCTTTAGGTTTCTTAGGAATGTCTAGTATGGAAACCCCTCGAGAAGCAATTTGACCCCTCAGGTAACATGTGGCTTAAGATTTCCTTAGGAATGTCTAGTATGGAAAAGCCTCGAGAAGCAATTTGACCCCTCGGGTCACATGTGGCTTTAGGTTGCCTTGCATAAATGTAGGAATGTCTAGTGCGGAAACCACTCGAAAAGCAATTTGACCCCTCGGGTAACATGTGGCTTTAGGTTTCCTTAGGAATGTCTAGTAAAGAAACCCCTGAGAAGCAATTTGATCCCTCGGGTCCAATTGCTTCTAGAGGGAGCTCCGTACGCCTTTGGAACTGACGAAGACCACAGACAGCCACACCGCCATTAAAGTATATGGCGTCGCACGTTTATGAATGGTTGAAACAGAAACAGTTATCCGCTTTTCACGCTCGTCCGTTAAGTATAGTTTATCACAATGTTTGTGTTATTGTTTGTATTGTGTTGTTATGTGTTTCTGTGTTCTACGCTTTGAGCAGTCCTTCTTTTCACCGTTTGTTGATGCCGGTAAACAATATGAAATATTAAGTTCTAGGAGATTCAGTGGCCTTCACCATAGATTTATAAACCATGTATTTAAGCCTTGTTTTTCTAAATTCCCTCCATTATGCAGACTATAATAAAAAAGCTAAAATTATGTCATATGAATGCCAGGAGCCTGCTAGCTTATGATAATGATTTCCGCAGCAACCTCGTTAAAATGGATGAAATCAGACTTGTACTATGCGAAAATTTCGAATATGATATTATCGCAATATCAGAAACATGGCTTAGTGAAACAACTAAAAATGACTGTACCCAATTATACCATATTCCGTAAAGATTGTAAAACTCCTAACAGCAGAGACGGAGGGGTAGCGTTTTACGTATCAAATAGTATCAAGGTAATCCCACGCTTTGACTTATCGAGTGAGAAAATTGAACTGCTATGGCTTGAAATCACCACAAACAACAAAACATTATTAATTGGGGTTTGTTATCGCCCTCCTGGGCAAAATCGAACTGATGCAACCTTATTCTTAAATGAGCTGGAACTCTCGCTTGAAAACGTCAAGACGTTGCGATCAGACGTTACAATTTTAATGGGGGATTTTAACGATAAATGCAATAGCTGGGACGATGACCACTCTACCAGTGAACTCGGAAGGAAGCTGTATGACTTATCTAAAGTAAACACGTACAATCAGTTAATCAATGAACCGACACGTTAGGTTGGAGATACCACTACCCTTCTTGACTTGATTTTAACCGATAGTCCACACCTTTGTTATCATTCAGGCGTAAGCTCCCCTTTAGCTAATCTTGATCACTGTACAATTCACTGTATATTAGATATATCTACATACAAAACCAAGGCATTTAAACGCACAGTTTGGGATTATAAAGCAACCAATATAAATGAAATCAATGAATCTATGCACAGTGTCCCTTGGGATACGTCCTATGCTTTATATGATGACGTTGATGATATTTTTAGTTTTAATAATTCGTTGATCAAATCTATTTGCCAAGAACATATATTACATAAAACTGTTACTATACGAACAACTGATAAGCCATGGATGTCGAATGAGGTACGTTACTTCTTTCGCAGACGAGATAGGTTTTTTAAGAAATTCAAAAGAACTCAGTCAATAGCTGACAAATTAAATTTTAATATCGCACGCCGTGAGGCCAATACTGCAAAAAGAAATGCTATCAAAAGATACGAACAGAAAATGATAAGTAATCTTAGCAAAGATAACTAAGATGTTAAGACATTCTGGAAATTGTCCAAAAATATTTTAGGCTGTAATTCAGATCGGTCCATACCCCCACCGGTTGAAAACGACCAAATTATACCCGATGACCTTTCAAAGGCAACCGTTTTCAACAACTATTTTGCATCTACATCGTCCTTTCCTGAAAATATTCAAATCCCAGACCTTCCAAATTTTAACTACCTGACTGAAACCAGATTAGATAGTGTAACCACAAATGAAACAGTAGTTGAATCTTTATTACGTAGAGTCAATACACACAAATCTTCAGGTCCAGATGGTGTTGGAAACTGGGTCCTTAAACATTGTGCCAAGCCTCTGAGTGTGCCCAACTCAAAATTGTTTAACAAATCGCTTCAAACTGGAAGATTCCCTACCCAATGGAAACAAGCAAATGTATGCCCAGTGTTTAAAAAAGAAAACAGATCTGATAAAACAAATTACCGGCCAATCTCACTGCTTAGCAGCTCCTCAAAAATTCTAGAAAAATTGTTTATAAGCGCCTTTACGAATACCTTATGGATAATAATTTACTAATCGAACAAAATTCTGGCTTTTAAAGGAAAGATTCTACAGTAAACCAACTTTTAAAAAGTGTTCATCAAATATATCAGGATATTAATAGCGGCAAAGATACTTGTCTCGTTTTCTTGGATGTATCAAAGGCATTCGATAAGGTGTGGCACAAGGGCCTTTTATTCAAACTACGTCAGCTTGGAATCGCTGGTACTCTCTATGATTGGTTAGAACATTATCTTACCGCTAGATCTCAAAAGGTCGTGATAAATGGCATATCCTCCTCATTAAAATACCTCCAAACTGGCGTTCCTCAGGGTTCAATTTTAGGACCATTACTATTTTTGATTTACATAAATGATATAGTAAATGGCCTGCAATGCAATGTTAACTTGTTTGCTGATGACACTTCCATTCAAAAATGCTTAGCAGCTCCTCAAAAATTCTAGAAAAATTGTTTATAAGCGCCTTTACGAATACCTTATGGATAATAATTTACTAATCGAACAAAATTCTGGCTTTTAAAGGAAAGATTCTACAGTAAACCAACTTTTAAAAAGTGTTCATCAAATATATCAGGATATTAATAGCGGCAAAATACTTGTCTCGTTTTCTTGGATGTATCAAAGGCATTCGATAAGGTGTGGCACAAGGGCCTTTTATTCAAACTACGTCAGCTTGGAATCGCTGGTACTCTCTATGATTGGTTAGAACATTATCTTATCGCTAGATCTCAAAAGGTCGTGATAAATGGCATATCCTCCTCATTAAAATACCTCCAAACTGGCGTTCCTCAGGGTTCAATTTTAGGACCATTACTATTTTTGATTTACATAAATGATATAATAAATGGCCTGCAATGCAATGTTAACTTGTTTGCTGATGACACTTCCATTCAAAAATGCCTGGACAACTATGAAGCTTTCAAAGTTATAAACGACGATCTGCTCAAACTTTCTTTTTATGGTTCGCAATGGTTAATTTCATTTAATGCATTAAAGACTGAATATATCATAGTATCCAAGAGAAAACACGTGGAAGACATCCTGACTTATTTTTAAATGATACCAAAATCACTGAAGCTAATCATCACAAACACTTGGGATTAATAATAAGCAATACAATGTCTTGGTCTTACCATATAAATGAAATACTGGCTAAAGCGGAAAAAGACTCTCAATTATGCGAAGGTCAAAACATATCCTTCCAAGAAGTTGTCTTGATAAGCTATATAAAAGCATGATACGCCCATTACTTGATTATTGTGATGTTATTTATGATTCTTGCACCATGTATGAAAGCGAACGACTTGACAAACTACAAAGGAAAGCCAGTTTATTATGCACTGGTGCTTTTAGAATCACTAGTAACGAAAATATATTAAAAGAATTAGGGTGGTCAAAGTTGGCAAACAGGAGAACAAAGCACAGGCGTGTTTTATTTTATTAAATACTAAATAATTTGGCCCCTCAATACCTAAAACGTTTATGTAACTTAACATTACATAATACAAACAAGTATCTGCACCGAAGAAACAACTCCTTCCTCGTACCAACTATACATAGGGAATCGTTTTCTAAATCTTTTTTTCCAAAAACAATTCGAGATTGGAATAACTTAGCAAATAGCATAAAACAATCACAGTCGTTGACTATTTTTAAAGCCAAACTTAAATCCTTGTATGAGCCATTGGTCCAAAACAAATTGTATCGTTATGGCCATGGCCTCAGTAAAGTGAATCATTGTAGAATACGTCTAGGTCTTAGCCACTTAAATTCACATTTGCACCACTATAATCTTATCGACTCTCCCAGTTGTCCAAATCCCGAATGTGGAAGAACCCCAGAATCTGCAGCGCATTATTTTCTTAGTTGTCCCCGATACAACAACGAAAGACGCGTATTGTTCGAAAGTTTGTCACGAAAGCTATTTCCAAACGTAAATTACAACACATTTATCGTATTAATGCCTGATCATATATGTACAATTTTACTAGAAGGCTCCGAAGATGCTTCATATAAAGACAATACTTCGATTTTTGATGAGGTGTTCAAATATATAGACTTAACACAGCGGTTAAGTACTTTTGAAGATATGTTTGACACCTCAACAGATAATTAACTCCTCGCTCATATAAATATACGAGTTCTGAGTGCCGCTGAGGAATCCTCGTCCTGGGCCCAGAATTACAATGCCTCCTTGGAGTTAGGCAAGACTTGGGCAAAGTTTTGATATTTCAACATGGTATATTAAATGCAAAATAAATTGCCTGGATCGATGCGATATTTGTGGTCAAAGATTCAGAAAAGTTCTATTTTGATTTTGGTTCTTCGCGTCCTGAAGGATCGCTGCTTAACTTGGGTCTTCCTTGACTCTATGGAGGCATTGTAATTCCGAGCCCTGGTCATTATCTTCTTATCTGTGTGCGTGTATGGTTGTGTCAGCATTGCTTACTTTGTTAAATACCTTAACAAACGCAATATTGGCACTTTTGGGGCAACGTACGATTGCGCACACTGGTTCCTTTATTTACTGCTTCAACATGGGGTGACTGCTCTTTTTTTTTCCTTTCCCTACACTTTTACTTTCTCTTGTTTGTATTTGTCTGTTTGTCTGCCCATCTGCTTGTCTGTGTGTGTGTGTGTGTGTGTGTCTGTCTGTGTGTCTGTCTGTCTGTCTATGTGTATCTGTGTTTGTCTGTCTGTGTGTCTTTATGTATTATGTATATATGTATGTTGTCTTAATTGTCATAAATATCTGTAAATTGTTACATGTAAGGAGACCAACTAGTAGCCCCAGGGCTGTTTGGAATCCTTGTAAATAAATAAAGCATTAGATTAAATTAAAGTATAGCAACTAGCTCTCTCTTCATCAGCAAGATGATTGCTAAACTGGAAATGACACCAGGAACCACCCAACAAAACAAGGACCCAACACAAAGAAAAAACCACACACAACGAGAGAAACAACAATCAATGGATGAACAGCAACATAATAACTGCCTTAAAACGGACAGCGGCCAAGGTCACCGTGCGGGGCGAGAGGTTGGGCGGTGGGAACTTGAATATTGACAATTAAAACATACAAAATATGCAATTTGTTAAAACACAAAACCAGATCACTGATACATGTAAGCGATAAACGAAGTAATCTACATATATTTTCTATTGGCCGTTGAAAAGCAACCCAACCGCGGGAAATATACAATTATGAAACATATTAATGAAACATCATTTCACAATCCATTTATATTCAAATGTTTAACGTCCAATATCCCACAATGCGCATGGATTATCTTCCCATACAGACGCACACAACATAAAACAACGACTACTTGTATAACTTTAAGTCAGGCAAATCACCCTCTGCGTTCACATATCGCTGCACTTTTGAAATACGTGGACAAGTAACAGAACACACTCTTGAAAATATCTATATATCTAACTAATTATAAATGTTTCAGAAACGTAATTCCTTCAGGCTTTTTATGTGTAATCACAGTCATTTATCAGTTATCGCTCTTACTTTTGCATTGTTTCGACCCCCTGACCCTTCTGGATCCGCCCATGCAGTGAAGTGAACGAGCGTTTGGAAAGGCGATTGATGTACGTATCTTACTCATTGTACCTGTTTTGTCTGAACATCTGATATCATCTAAATATAATATAGAAATCAGAATCTGGGTTCACAGAAAGGCCAATGTATTTTGGATTAATTAGTGGAATTAAAGCTTTTGATATACTACTATCACTGCCAGGTCTTATTGTGAGTCTGCAAAGTATAAAACGCTTTACCTCAGAAATTGGCCGTTTCATGAAAACACCTATATATATACCATGTGTATACTGGGCCCAGGCCTGTAAATGTTTTTCCATAGACCTCCATTATAGCTTTTAAGTAGGCTGTGGTCCTCACAACCCTTCAATCACAATGAGGCTGCCATAGAGTCACAGATTGGATCTAGTTCAATCAATAAACAATAATGAGATACCCCGGTGACCACCATGTTTTACAACTTTTTGGCCCCTGAAGGTGGGCACCCTACATGAGAGGAACATTCTACTGAATAAAATAATTGGATGCAAGCTCCTTTTTCTAAGCCACACCAGTAAACTTAATCAACAAAAGCAATGGTATGTTGTTTCAAACAGTACAGCAAAGATATACCCGTCTAATAAATACAATATGTTTCCTAGTTTTATTATTGACCGATTATGAAACACCTTACAACTTAAAAATATTGTGCTGAGCTTCCATCCACCTTTTGAGCCAATTACTGCCTTTTTTTACAATTACTGGTCTGTGACATACAAACATAACCCATTTCAGACAAAGAACCATGAAAATAGTTTAATTCAATCTAATAACATTTTAAATCACATTTATATTGTTTGTTTGCATCATTTACCCCAACGTTATTCTAGGGAACCCTTTAAACAACCCTACCCCCCTACACATATTACAGGTAAACTCATTGTACAGCAAAATAATGAAAAGGAAACGTGAACATATTCATTTTCTTATATCTCTTTTACTATATATCAGAAATGCTTTAAATTTCACTCATAAACTTTTAATATACCATACAAAAAGATGAATGTGCTTGACCAGCATGAGTCTAATGTGGAGTTACCCCACCAACCCCCATTGACAAGTAAGTAATGGTGCAAAGATCAGGAATCGATACAATCAAGTACCACACCTGACCCAGGTGACCAAAATTACTTGCTCCTAGCTACCGGACATATAATCCTTTTTTTACACATTAAATCAACTTCTGATCACATAAAAAGGTTCATTTGCGCAAACTTAAGCAATTTCTGCTAATTTAGGTGACAAAAGCCAATATTATGTAGCAGCCAGAGGGGGTGAACTGCAAAAGTAGTTTCCATGCAGAGGGGCTATGCTCACGGACATGGTATTTTGACTGCTTACATTTTTTCCGAAGACCTAGCTGGAGAAAAAACTACTACAGCCAGGATGCTGCAAGGTCAAGGTCAGTGAAAGGGAAGTATCAAGGTCATAGCGGTCAAAGGTCAAGGTCACTTTTCAATTTTAATGGTCAAAAAGGTACTTTTTCTACAATTAATGACGTATTTGTCTTAAATTGAGGTAAATTGTGTCAAATGATCAGGGAAAACTATCATATAATTGACAAAGTTTTAAAAAAATACAAGCCAAAGATACTTATTTTACAAATGGCAGGCTGTAAGCTTGGTAAAACCAAGCCTGTAAAGAGGTAAACTGCTGCAGTTTCATTATGCCACTTTATAAAAATGACATTTATGTTGCCAGATTGAATAGTAAAGTTTAAAATGGACTAAAACGCATACATATATCCATCTGAAATGGACCTCTTATCACGGTCAAGGTCATCAATAAGTTCAAGGGTCAATTTGGACTGCAAATCAACCCACACTGACCCAAATAGACTTATAAACAAAGTGGAGAGTGCAATGTCATCCAGGTTTCCAAGTTGTTCTTCACTGTTGCTCAGTTGGAAGGTCAGTCTGTCAAAGGTCAATGTCATATTGGGTAATATAGCCTCAAAGTGCAGAGGTGCAACTCACATGCTTCAAGTCCGATATGTAATGCAAAACTGAGTCTACCATCACCCCTACCTACTAACAAGGCTCTTATTTCTGCAGTCTTAATGATTTCTGTTTTAAAAAAGTGGACTTTTTGAAAACCGAAATCATTATTGGACTTGCTGAAATCAAAACAATGCATCAAAAACATATTACAGGTCACATACATAGCAGCCAAGGTATCCAACAAAACAGGCCTGATATTCTTCTTTAGGGCCCAGACCTGTATTTTTTTTTCCATAGACCTCAATTGTAGCTTTTTAGTAGGCTGTGGTCCTCACAACTCTTCAATCACAATGTAGCTGCCATAGGGTTACAGGTTGGACCTAATTCAATCAATAAACAAGAATGAGATACCCCAGTGACCACCAAGTTTTACCACTTTTTGGCCCCTGAAGGTTTGCACCCTACATGAGAGGAAAATTCTACTGAAAAAAAACTATTAGAATGCAAGCTCCTTCTTTCTAAGCCACACCAGTAAACTTAATCAACAAAAGCAATGATATGTTGTTTCAAAAAGCACAGCAAAGATAAACCCGTCTAACAAATACAATATTTTCCTAGTTTAATTATTGACCAATCATGAAACACCTTACAACTTAAGAATATTGTGCTGAACTTCCAACCACCTTTTGAGTCAATCACTGCCATTTTTACAATTACAGGTTTGTGACCTACTTTATGTGCACACCAACCGAATATGAGCTGATTCTCGACGTAGAAAAAGTTGAACGTGTGCTTTAGCTGTTAATAACACGAAGACGCTTATCGACATGCGCGACGGCGTTGAGTGTATGGTTCCGTTACGCTAGGAATGGCGGAAATGAGGCGTGGTTTGGCAACTTTAAACTCCCAATTGTTTCGTTGTTCAGAAACATGGAGTGTGGGTACTCGTTATCTTAGTTAGAACGAGCGGAACATTTTGAGTAGATAAGGTGACCTTTTCTGTTTTGCAACAAAATCGCATCGTCTACATCAACTCCATTCAAGGAACGCTGCTAAGTATGGCATCAAATGGGTTTGGTAATAAAACAGTTCTTTCGTGCCTGTTTTAATAAAGTCAAACTATTACCCCTCGGTACCGTAAACGATCTGATACACTATTGCACTCGACATTCGGCCTCATGCAATAATGCATCAGGTCGTCCACAGCACCTCGGGGTAATAGTTTTGACTATACAAAAGCAGGCATTGAAATACATGTAGTTGTATATTATCAAATGCGAACTCATCATTGTGAAAAGTAAACCTTTATTAAAAAAAAACTAAATGCTGCCAAACAGGCTGAACTTTGATTTGATGTAATAAACAACAGCAAAAGTGTAGGTAGAAAAAATTTCAAGCTGTTTTCCGACTTCTTTTATAGATTGAATCATACCTTTCAAACAGTACCCAGCATTTACATCTGGTGTAAACTGTCTGTTGCGCAACTAATACAAACTTCAGTAACTGCATGTATGCCACATGGCCCAGTGAGTTTCTTCATTAAATGACTTCGGATTCGGGATGCGATTAAAAACGATAAACTAGTTAAAACACTCTAGATAGAGTGTGGTTACCCGAACATTGTTTTCAATTTAAATACCTAGAATTTCATACTAACTAGCAAGCATTCAACGTGGGTCGTACATACTACTGTCAGTTGATAGTTATAAGTTTCAAGAGTTAAGGTAATGGACGGTATGTCAATGCGTTACACTGGTATTACTACTATTTGACACTTGACTATACAGCTATCTGTTTTCCAGGCTTTACAGCAGCCGACATAAATCATCTTCAACTTAAGATGTTGTGTAAACACAAATACAGGTTTGATGAAATCTTCTGTCAGCTTATAATCTCTAGCCTACATCACTGTCACATTTCTCAGTTTAACATTTTGCATACTGTCTAATTTTGCATGTTTTGTTGTTTCCTTGTATTTTGAAAAAAAATAAACTTATTTCCAAATCCAGATTCTCCAAAGAATTCCATCAGAGTGTCAAACAGCTTGGGTCCAGATCAGACCCGACGTTAAGTCGTACCTGATCTGGATCCAAACTGTTTGCAATGATTGTTAGTTGAGACCACCAACATAAACCACTCACACCATTAGGTACCGCCAAATAGAACATGTTTTCATTACAACAAAAATGTACATGCTGAATGCCTTTTTGCCAAATGATGGTAATGCGGTGTATCAGAACACAGTAAATCTGATCCGTTGGAAGTACGTTCTCGCAAGATGAAACCTTTTTCGCGCTCAGTCTCGCCGCGTCCAGGTGTGTGGAGCTGTGCGTGATACAGTGTTTGTTTGATTTCTCCACCCTCTTTGCAATATTTTTAAGTTGTTCTATACAATTTCTAGAATTGCAATTGAACAAAATGACTAGGACTGTTCTGAAAGCGTCACGAAACAGTTACATGTATATTGACGGCTTAAAGGAGACACATTTCTACAACAACTGGTCCCACAGCAGGCCTGAACTTTGTTCTAGAACTAGTGTTGCATTATGAGTATATCAGAACCCTTCTTAACAAATATTAATAACTAAACTCTAGAGCAGATGTGAAAGCAAACGTGTTCATTGAAATTGAAACTTTATAAAGTCGTCGAAGTTGTATCATTTATCTTACTTACTGAGGTATACCTTATGTAACCACCAAGGTCTTTAGTTGTCTGGTTAAGTTAAGGTATGTACGAGTAAGCGGCTCCAGATGGTTATATAATTACCATATTTATGAACCTGGAATATAAAAGGTGATGTATATTTTTTGAAGAGAAGCAAGTGTAGCCATTTATTAACACTTTCCAGTGAAGAGGTACCGTAGTGAGCATTGCTCGTTCTCTTATTTAACAGGTTGTACTTATTTCATACTCCAGTCACTGTTAATACCTAGACCTGATACAGTAAAACCTGTCTAAAATGGCCACACTCAAAACGACCAAAAGTGGTTTGCAAAACCAATTATCGCTTAATGCAGGTCAAAAGTATTGGGGAGCATTCTGCAATTCTTTCGTCATTCATAAAGCTACCATTTTTCATTTAGATCTTTGGTTCGTCTATTTGTGAGTGGTCGCTTAAGACAGGTTTTACTGTATAGTAAACGCACGCACTGTTGGTATTAATATTCTTATAGTTTACACATCAAAATACAAATTTTGATGATTATTTAAATGCCTTACCTTAGTCACAATTGATTATAAACTAGGAATAAATGTAGTGGAAAGAAACATCAAAATGGTGGCCAAGGGAGGCTACTATATATCTCTTGTAAGATCAATTTATAAAGTACAACGCTTCGACATTACTATTGCCAACCAGGATACAAATATGATGGTAACCATTATAAAAAGCATGGTAAACTATGGTCAACCAGAATCATATTTTCGAAAGAGAGATTTTCTTAGGGTATATATGTGGAAAAATTGTGTAGAACACTTGCTATAACCTTTATTACTTGGGTCTAGACATGCTCTGCATGCTTTATTATTCCAATTTAGAAGATTTTTAGAACAGAGGGCTTCTTAAAAGGTTCTAAAACAACTTTTTGAACATCTTTAGAAATTTCTGGAACTTATTTTTTCTTTGAACAAGAAGGCCCTTGGGCCCTGGGTTCCTCACCTGAACCCTTGTCTCGAGGAGAGGATTTTTACCACAAAATATTTCTCCTATTATGTATCACTCAAATCATATCCAATGCCTATCAAGTCTCTAAGTTCAATCATATTATACTTATCTGCCCAATTTCAATGTCTGGCTTTTACTCAAGCCAAAAGGTCAGGGTGTACATGAGGTCAAACAATTTATTAACATAATGATCTATACTTCTTTCATTTTAATCTGATATGCACCATGACCACCTTCAGAAAAAATATTTTGACCTTTTGACCCAAATCAAGGGTGTGTCGATGGTGTGTAAAAGGGCAGAATATGGTGTGCTATGCTTCATTCCCATAAATTTAATATGCAATGTTCATGTCTAATTTCAGAAAGAAAAAACTGACCATTTGACCCCACTCTATGGGTCAAAGATGTGTGTAAGGGCAACATATTTGCTAGCATGTTATTGTATGTTCCAGTCCCTTTCATTAGATCTGAAAAGTGGATTTTGGCATCGGTCCAACCGATGGGAACGATCCCTGGCCTAAAAAACTAAAATCCTGTTTGATTTGTTTCATGCCTATTGTTACTCCGTTTGCATGCAAAATTGCTGTTAAAATATTGACAATTGGTTTAGTTATGGGCAATTAAAAGAGTTGACCTTTCATCCCCCGCCTAACGAGTCATGGGGTGGCCCGGGTAACATTGTTACACTGCCGTGTTTATCTGCAGACACTGGGCAATCATGATTCATAATGAGAATTTGTTTGATATAATAGCTTTGGGGAAAATGTGAAGTTCCACTATAATTATCCTATGTATTAAACAGGAGACTCCTGGTACCCGGGGCCATTTTTGGACCAAGGGTCAAAGTTTAAGAGGTCCACTAGGTGATGCTACAAACCAAATATCAAGGATCTATGCCTAGTGGCTCCAGACAAAATTATTTTTTCATAATTTCCCTATGCCTTTGCAACACATGCAGCCCACTGCATGGTATCATATTTGGACCCAGGGGCTTAATTTGAAATAACTTGGTAGATGCCTACTAGATAATGATACCTACTATACTCAAAACCAACGAAATATCAAGGCTTTTGACCTTGTGGTTTCAGACAAGAAGATTTATTCATGTTTCCCAATAAAAGCATTTGTAAAACATGTGACCCCGAGTTGGGCCATATTTGGCCCCAGGGCATTAATTACAAAACAATTGGTAAAGGTCCACTAGGCGATGCTACATACTAAATATCAAGTCCCTATGCCTTGTGGTTTCAGACAACAATATGTTTATATGTTTTCCCTATATAAGCTTATGCGTCCCCTGCAACGGGGCCATTTTTGGCCCCAGGGGCATAATTTGAACGAAATTGATGGAGATTTCCTAGGTGATTCTACATACCAAATTTCAAGGCTCCTATGCCATGATGTTTCAGACAAAAACATTTTTCACGTTTTCCTTATACACGCCTTTGTAAAACATGTGAGACCTGGGTGGTGCCATTTTTAGCCCCAGGGGTGTAATTTTAACAATTTTGGTAGAGGTCTACTAGGTGATGCTACATACCAAATATCAAGGCGCTATGCCTTGTGATATGAGACAAAAATATGTATTTATGTTTTCTCTATATAAGCATTATGTTAAACATGTGGTCCTCAGGGTGGGCCAAATTTTGGCCTCAAATGCATAATCAGAACAAACATTTGTAGAGGTTTACTAAATAATGCTACAAACAAAAATGAAGGCTCTAGGCCTTGTGGTTTCAGACAGGAAGATGCTCGCAAACTCTATTTACGGCCAATGTGACCTAGGTATGCAACCGATTGGAACCATTTGAACAATTATTTAAAAAGGTCGTAAGAATCATTCCTGCTAATTTTGGTCGAATCTAGCGAGTAGTTTAGAAGAGGGTGTCCTTTGTAGCAACTGTTGACGACGGACGACACACGCCGAGACGACGGACATCCAATAATCACTTTATAGCTCTAAACTGTATGTTGGTGAACATTAAGAGAACACTTTCAGAACTAATACATGCTATGTTCCACAAATATTCTGGATATATACTAGAAAAACGTTTTGGAATAACTTCAGAACAATTTTTCTAGGACATGAATATGGAACAGTTCACAAACAGTTCTTGGCCTTCTACATTGTAGAAGAGCTTTAGGATAGTTTTAAGTTCTAGAAATATTTTTGCAAAGGGTGAGACTTCGAGCAGTGGTACACACGTGCTTGAAATGTATCCACGCTTCATTCGTAGAACGCCCTGACAAAACGTAAAATGAACATCTCAGACTAACTTCGTCGAGATATGAGATTCGTGAGGAGCTCCATTATAACATGAGTGACCATGGGGGAATGTATTGCCATCCTTTGACTAACATGCGACTGAACGTGGCAGTGCCCCTTCGACATCAGTTTCCGCACATACCGTCTTTGATACCGAGACAGACCAAGATCAAACTTGCCAATACTTCAAACAGAGAAAACTATGGTCAAAGTCCCATGGCGCACCACGTTTGGGACGAGAACGGATGCCGTCGCAACAAAATGTTAACATAGCAGAATCCGTAAATGGTCGAAAGACATGACCCAGACAACTTTACCTGTTTCCTGGCGCGGAAATGATGCTAATGGAAATTAGCCGCATGTGTCTTTAATTAGGAATGTTTAATCATATTAATGGTTTTGACGGCGGGACAGCCAACGTACGTGAACTCAGAGAGCCACTGTATGAAGGGTTTTGCACGTGCTAACGAGTTTAGGATAACCTACTGGCAATCACATTTCTGTTGTCCACCAGGACTTGAACGGTTGCAAATGTCTAAAGGGTCATTGGCGGCTTGTTTTGAATACGTAAATATTGATAATTATACAATTCTATATGTTTTTGAAAACATGCATCGGTATTCCTGGAATGAATTCAAAATCAAAAAGTTATGAAAGAGAAATCCCACCCGCGTGTGAGCAGTTATTGTATACTGTAGGTGGTCCAAACCGTGAGACTTAAATAAACCAATTAAAGAAAGATAAATACTTAAATGCTACATGCAATAAAACTGATGCAAGACGCCAGCGTTTCTGTGATTAATTGCATAAATTTTAAAACCTAAATGAATAAAACAGACAGGATGAAAGAAAGTCACGTGATTGCAGCTCAATATGATTATTTTTGAAACTAAATTGGCAGTTAAAATGCTTTCGTTCTGTATTAATTAAACGTTCAGAAACCTGCCTCAAATTAAATAGGGGTGTAAACGTTTTTTAGTTAAACACACGCATGTTGGTGTATTTGCGTTGGATAAGGAAGGGGGTGCGCCGGCATGACATATTCGTGTCGAGTTTGCGTTACTGAAACTCACATTAAACCTCACTAGTTTTGGGGGAGTTTATTGACCGTACAGTGGTCTTGTGGGAGTGAACCAAATATGGCTGGATATACTGATACAATACAAACGATAGCAATAGTTCCCAAATTTTGAATAATATTGGCCCCAGTCCGCCTAGAAAGTGTAGGAGGATAATTGTCAAAATAATCTGGATAGACGGTGGGATAGTTGCCGATGAAAATATCCGAGTGTACACAAACAGTCAGGTGCATAACCTCCAAAAGTTAAAAAATATATCACTTAAAGCAGTTAACTTTTTTGCAACAAAAACAAAAGAAACCTGTTTGAGTGAACGTGTCTTTTTCATCTTCATATTCCCGAATTACCGCAATTTTCACGGCCATGTGGGTAATTTTATCTGAAAGACCTATTACATAACTTTACGATTATGCAATAGAATTTTGTACGCATCGTCTATAAATAAGTACGCGAGGTCATTGAAGTTCAGAAAATAAGCTACTTTTTAACCTGAATAAGTTATATTGTTGATGGCTTGCAATTTGACCTTGGCCTAAATAATTTCAGATATAACTTAAATAAGTTACTTTCTGTAGCATCACTTAGAAATTATTGTTGTAAAGGCACAATTTTAACTTCCTCAAGTGATATATATTTTAACTTATAGTAGTTATGTCCCTGACTGACAAGGCGAAAAACATTTAGTATCGTGCGCCACGTGCACAATCGAGGCAAGTTCAATAATGCGAGCGCTCTCGGGCGCTCGTTGTACTGATGTCCGGCTTTACACATTATGAATAAAGATAGGTACCTATCAACGAGCGCTCGGCGAGCACTCGCATTATTGAACTCGCCTCCGGTATTAGTACTCAATCGTTACGCATAAATGAACATCCTTATTGAATCAAACTTTTTTATGTTCAATCGACGGATACATATGCCCACATATACTGTGTCAAATATCATTTCAAACAGTCTACTAATAAATGAGCTATATTGAAAAAAATGTGTTTTGTTAACTGGCGGTTTAGAAGTTTCGTTCTGTATAGAATAGTCAAGTGACTAGCAAAAGCTCTGATCAGACTGTGCGTATGCGCAGGCTGATCTGAGACTTTGCTGGTCGCACATACAACATTGCTGGAAATCTCATGTCACGGCCCTATTATCGTTTTGATGGTTTATCAACCTCTATTTTGGAAGCCTTTCCAATTACAAGAGGATCAGGGTTTTTAAAACGAAGGAAAACCGTCCAGTGGAGACATCGATTTAGGATCCATTACGTTCTGAAGCTACTGTGCGGTACGGGTAGGAGCATATGCATGTATCCGATGACGCTGTTACGCGCGCGCGTTATGATAATCAGACATTCAAGGAAAGAAAGGAAGAAGGCAAATACCAGGAATTGATACAATCAAGTACCACACCTGACCCAGGACACCACATGGGAAAGTGACAAAAACACAAGAAAACACCACACACAAGAGAGCCAAGAGGTTAGCCCTTTCCCAGTAGGTGACCATAAGGCTGCAATATGAACAGACAAGACAGCATTACAGACACGAAACATAAGTAACAAAAAACACCGCCTTGGAACGGTCAGTAAACATATTTTTACTGGAGGGCTTAAACTAGTTTCATGCCTAAATCACATAATGTGCAAATAACGTTTTCCATACCATAAGGGACTTCCCTTTAAGGAAAGAAGGACCTCTGAAACTTTGATAGGGTATCTGCCTATTTTTCAGATGCTTCTCAAAATTTTCCTATGCATAAGATATCCTTGACATCCTTTTGAATAGGACGCTTGATGTATTAGGAACGAATTAAGGTTAAAGTAAGACAGGCAGACCCCTACGACAAAACAGGGGACGCTACCAAAGGGGGTAGGGGTTGCAAAATTTGACTTCACCAAAACATTTAGCAATCCATTGTTTTCACATGTAAGGGTATTTATATCATCAATTCTCGATTACAAATCAAAGTGAACGTACTTTAAAGTCCAAAATCATGAGCATTTTAATTATTATATTTGGTGTTGTTTTTTCTATCTGATTTGTTAAGAAATATTTTGAAGTGCAACTGTATTCAATATTCAACCTTGATGACAATGTATTTACCTCGTGCAAAATTATGCAGCAATGTACTTTTACCATACAGCCATACGTAAAGTACACCTAGTCAATGGACATGTAGTTCATTTGTATTGGATAGATACAGTATATGTGCAAAATAATCGACCAACTGAATTTAGTAAAATGACAATTTTCATAATCTAAAGAAAATTATGCTAAAACGCTGTAATATTCCAAGACTAATGTGTTATGAAAAGGAAGCTCACTTACACTTATTATTTCAATATACGGGAAAAAAAGACTTTCAATAGAGCACACCAAAAACCCAAATGCTAATGTTCGGGCTCGTCCAGACGTCACATTTCGGGCTGTGGGATATCATCTCCCTGCCCAAGTTCCAACTAGTTTTTCACATATATTATGTAAAATATGAGAACACACTTACGTACAAAAGGATTAGTTTGGACTCAGGGGGGGGGGGGGGGGTGATGTTTTATAAAAAAAAATCTATTTCCTATATGTATAATACAAAAAGTAAACATTTTAGCCCAAAAATAAAGCAGTCCATTTATGGAAATAGGAATTCAAATGCAAAATCATAAAATAGAGACCAACAGCCAGCTTATATGTGAAGATGGAAGTATACTCAGAAAAACAATTGAAGGATTAAAAATTCTTTTGACTTTATAACATTTAGGAATATAATTTTCAAGCAAATTTTTTTATGTCATTGATAGAATTATCAATATAAAATTCACCAAAATGCAAATTGAAATTCACAGGTCACTGGTTACGATACAGTACCACTCCAAATACACCGACCCTCTCTACTTAAAGTTCACAAGCAAAAAAATTTAGCGCTCTCAATTTTTGCTGCAACCTTTACCAGGTCATTGCTTATGTTCTAATTCCGACCACAGACAAAAGTAAACACCAATTTATCAGTCATTGAACTTCTTCAACAAAAATACACGGATATGGCATACCCCGGCAAATTTGACCACAAATTTGCAATAAAACACTGACAACAGCTTCAAAGTTAGGTGCCATTTTTGGAGGGAGAACCAGCGATGATTTTGGTGCCAGTCGTTATGGAATACAAACGATAAAAATGGGTTTTAATCTTTTTTGAACGCTTGTGACTTTTCAGTATAGAGGGTTGAACCATTTGGATGTGTACTGTACTTAAACTATTGAAGCGTGACTAAAATAAAGCATCCATTTTTATTGCAGATGTCTGTAACAATGAAATGCATGCATAATTAGTTAAGTTTTTTTTATTGTATTGAATGTTAGAGATGGGACTGAATCTAAATATCCTTCAATTCTTTTTCTGAGTATATTTGATCGACTTTAATTTTTATCAAAATTATAGGCAGCGATACACTGTGATTCCCATTACAGTACAGATATCATTCACTTACCATTTGGAATGTACTAGGACCTTACCGTTAACGAAACGTGAATGGCGTGGTCCCGCCCCGCTACCGCCTCGCTTTTATCGATCATATCGGTCCATTCCATGGAATGATAACTGAATTGGAACGCTTGGAATGGATGCACGTAAAACGAATAAATGAACAATTTTTTTCCATTATTATTATATTATTTTTTCTTACTTTCAAGCATAATTTTATGATCATATTCATAGTATGCGTCATAAGTGTTTGAAGTAACATATGTTCAATTTCAGAGGATTAAACTGTAATGTCTAGGCAAATGGGCCCAGTGCGAAAATGGTCCCTGATCATGTGAGCATAAAACCAACCTGATCAGCTACAAAAGACTAGCTAGAATGATGTAATTTTGCATGCAACATGTTTAAAAGACACTTACAAGTGAGTAAATGATAAAGGCACTAGCCAGATTGCATGTATGCACAGACTGGTCTTTAAACTGTTGTCCACATGTAACGAGGTCAGGTTTTCTTTTGAAATGGCTTTAAACGGTTAATATATTAATCAAACAGGTATTATCATCTAGTCCATGGCGGCTTGCTTTCACTTATTGCCCAAGGCACGCGCAAAATGTGTGACTGTGGATTCAATAATATCATGGATTAGCTCAAACAAAACCGGTCAAATAAAAATGGCTCTACTTTTTTGCTTTTTTGTAGTTAGTTTAAACATATTGTATTTCCAAAATGTGCAGCGATGGGGATGGGTCACAAGTTCTTGCAACATTAGTTACAACCCCCACCACCACCTATATAGTATAATATTAGCACATGTATTTAAATCCTTCAGTTATGGTTGCTCTTGCAGATATATATTGGGGTAATTTAAAATTGACAATTTTAATTCAATAACTGCCTGTTATTTTACTGTTAAAACACTGATCAGGCTACCAAAGTTGATCAAGCCATCACTGAATATAATATATGCACATACTGTCCTGCCAGCCAAGAGTGACAGTGACGTCATGTTTTGTTTATAACATTATCAGGAACTTATAATCGATAGATCGCTTGTGTATTAATCCTATCCTGCGGATAGGATTAATACACACGTGATTTACCGAGTCGTGCTAGATCAAGTATAGAGCATAAGTTACTTTTTACTTTGCAATTGTAAACACAATATTGCGCCACTGTCACTTTTGATTGGCACGACAGTGAACGTAGCATTTAGTCGTTGATAACCTTAGAAAACAGTATGCTTGGTCCAGGCCAGGTTCAAAATTTTGTCTGGCTGATCTGGATCCAAACTGTTTGACTGTCTGATCTTGTCTTTGCTGGACATATCGTGTGGTTGCACATACATGTAGCATTTAGTCGTTTCTGTTTTACTCATTACCTGCTTATGTCGTCTGTTGATAGCCTTTGTAAATGGTTTGGATGCTGATCAGGCTAGACATATTAACGTTTGATATTTTGGTTGGTCACATTCCTCTGTTGATAACATTAGTAAACAGTTTAGGTCCAGATCAGGTTCAAAATTTTGTTGCGCCTGATCTTGACATTCTGATTGAATTGGTGCTCATAATATAACTGTCATATCGACTTCTATACAAGCAATGTACTGCTGAATTATAGCTTAGTTTAGTTTGGGTACAATACCGGATGGACATTTTTAATAATATATGGACCAGCACATTAGAATTAAGTACTTATCGCAGATGCGCAAACGCCCCTGTAAACGACCATGCCAACGTATCCTGTTGAACTAGAAGTATGAATGTTGGTCTGAGTCATCATGCACGTCAATACCATATCCATATTTGTAAATGAACAGCGAGGCTCTGGCTAGTCTTGGCATTTGCGCAGGCTGCCTGCCTGCCTATGTATGTATGTATGTATGTATGTATGTATGTATGTATGTATGTATGTATGTACGTAAAGCAAAAGCTCTGGCGAGTCGTACATACGTACGTACGTAAAGCAAAAGCTCTGGCGAGTCGTACATACGTACGTACGTAAAGCAAAAGCTCTGGCGAGTCGTACATACGTACGTACGTAAAGCAAAAGCTCTGGCGAGTCGTACATACGTATGTACGTAAAGCAAAAGCTCTGGCGAGTCTTGGCATATGCGCAGACTTAAATGAGCATTCGTTGCTCGAATATATGATAATAAACAAAATTTCGTGCGTTTCCTTATGCTCATGTTTTTGTTAGTTTTCCTGTTTTACGCCCTAGTGGCTGGCTGGCTAGCTGCTGGAGGGCACGCGTGCGGGCTGGCTTTGATCAATATATCATTATTTTGAATACTTTAGAAAATCGAAATTTTCTCTCTTGGTGAATGATTTAAGCCTAGAATTCAGTCCGCTGTCATTTTCTCCTAGCAACGAATCTCGTAAATTCGAAGACCTAAGGACTAAAGGTTTAATTTTGAATGATCGAAAATTCGAATTATAGGGAGGTTGACATGAGTAAATATAACCCCCCAAATGACCATTATCAGTTTCCCCCTATCTAACATAAGTTTTATGTGCGTAAAAGAAACGTCTCAGGGATACGTTTCATTTACGCACACAAAAATATGTTTTTATAGATAGTGCTTAAAGTAGCTCATAAAAAAGCCCTTTTCTCTGCATCCATTGTGTCCGGAATTTATTTCGAATAATCGAGTATTTCAAAAAACGAAGTTTGAATTTTCGAGGTTTTACTGTATGGCTGGCTGGCTGGCATTGCTTAGAATACTTTAGAATTTCAGAATCTGTCATTTTCCCTTTACAGCATAAAGTTGTTTTTAAGAATTATTAACAATTATTAACAAATCAGAACTATCCGTGTCTATAAGGACGAAAGACTTATCAATTTGCTAGTTATAATCATAATGTTAGTGGAAAGTCCTGTACATGCGCCACGCATATCCCAGTTTGGGTCCAAACTTATTCAGTAAGATCTCCAAAACTGATTTGGGCAACCTTTGCAATCAGATATCTAGCAAAGGTAATTACATTTCATGCTAGATCTTAATCCAAAATACTGCAAATACGCTTTTGGATATATTAGTTTGGAGATTATCTAACTATGTTAAATTGAATGCAAACATGTCGTTTAATCCAAACGGTGAAATCCTGTCATTTTGAATATTCATGTCATTTTCGAAATTATCGAACTCGTGTCTTCAGGAGTATCTCTTTTTGCTACTGATTACCGACGCGTGCCGCGATATCTGACCAGCTAATAAACACTTGCAGGAAGTCCTTCAACAGGTGGTAATAGAAAATTTTGCGAAGGATTTACCACTTACCTACTGTGTACCAAAAAGTCGGCTATTAAAGCAAACAATGAACATTTGCTGGGATAATCTTGTCTAAAAACACTGAATTACATCAAACTCAATTATCCTAGCACAAGCGTATGAGATCTGGGCGTACACTGCATGCCAAGCTATACATAAAACCGTTTATCTATCAGAGGAGACGTTTGTCATCTGTTATTAACATTATCTGATCTGAATCCAAAATGTTCAACGCTTAGATGGTGTTCGGTTTTCCTGAAAAATATTTTTGAAACTGCAGCCAGCCTGCCAGACATACAAAATAAGATAGTCAATATATCGCACGTTCAAATGAGCATACACGTAAATTCGCAACCCAACTGATCTGAGCATACTAGGCCTAATTCCTTTTTATTTCTCAAAAGACCGTCTCGGAACTAGCAAGCGGTGTGGACCCTCATGACGCAGCAAGCGGCATTTCTCCGGGTCTTCACTGCCAAAATTACAGATTTAAATGTGAAAAAAATGGTGCGAACCTAGAAGCATAATTCCATAGTTTCATACTCTATGTTTGATAGCAGCGACGGCTCTGACGAGACTGCGCATATGCGCAGGCTCGTCTGATCATTCTCTGCTCATCGATGGGATAAGTACCAACATTTGAGACATAATGAACACTTTGACATCCGTAAACGAGTTTCAAAGATAAGGGACGAAAAAGAGCTTGCTACAAATGTAGTCTCTGGTCGGCAAATGTAACAACTTAAAGAAAAGGAGAAATTAATGGAATTTTTGAATGCCTCTGTTAGAAAAAAAATGCCGTCATTTAATCTGGAAGATAAAAAAAAAAATATAATAGCTATCAAGGTACTGATCTTAAAATTATTAATCTGTGAATACAATCTGCTTAAAACATAAATTTTGGGTATTTAGGGGAGCCATCTCAATGAGATGGTTCTCTTTAGTCCCCAAAACAGGTGGCATGTGTACTGTAATGTGTACTGGGTAAACAAAGGAGCGGTCTCACTGAGACGGCTCCTTTGAGTTCCAACAATGCATATTTCAGCTAAGAAAAATAACTTCTTTCAAACTATAAGCTGATGAGTATATATGTACTAGGCATTAAGGTATTAATATTTAGATATTGATGGTAAAAATGTCTATTTGGTGCAACCAATTATACTTTAAGCATAGACTTTGGGTATTCAAATGAATCGTCCATTGAGACGGTTCTTTTGAGTCCTCACAACCAGTGGCATGTGTACTGGTAAACAAAGTAATCATTTAGTTGAGATGGATTCTTTTGAGTGCAAACAACACATGTTTGGTCTGAGAAGCAGGTTTCTGGGTTGAGAAAAATGTAAGATATTTTAAGTATTTACCTGCTGAAGAGTATAAAAGGTACGACAGTCAGAGTATCGAGTGTTAGAAATGTTTTAGTGACCAGTAACCTTGACGGTACTGATGGAATCTTCTAATTTTACCAAATGGGCTGGTTCACTCATATTCGAGATTATTATTCTTATTTTCTAGTTAATTCTGAGTATGGAGTATTGAGTATACAAACTGTGAGGACCCTGACTCGATGCCAAATTCTGTGGCATACAGTCAGGGTCTGCACTGTATGTCTAAAAAATCAGCAAAATTTATGCTAGGCCTCATTCAATTTGAGTCAAGAGAACCAAAATATATATATATACATTTGTTGTTATGTAACAGTAGCCACCCCGTTCATCAAGAACTACACTGTGTGTCAGGCAGTGCACCCATGTTCTGCTATATGCTGTTTAAGATGCCTGTCTCTGAATATCAGCTATGACAGAAGTTATTGCCTATTTTCCTGGCAGGCCTACTTTGTCAGGAAAATAGGGAATAAAGTTTCAAATAAGCAAGTGTAAATGTTTCTTGGTTTGCATAATGCTGGGACACAATAGTGCAGTTGTTTGGCATTTAAGATTGGCTAGTTTTATTTACGAAGGCAGATGAAACTTATTTCACTTATCTGGAGCAATGTGTTGTAAGTAGCCTTTGCGTAAATAATATGTGTATTAGTTGTAAATAAGATACATGTGGTGTGCAAGTATATTGTAGAAATCAAACTCGCTCATGGAAAGCCGTTATTAATCCATCATAAACACACAGTTAACGGACATACCTTCAAAAGCTTGTGAGTCCAACTATTATTTAAAACAACAATCAAATGTGTACGGTATCCGTATGTCCCGAAAACACTGAGTATTCTTTAAATATTTATGACGTACTAACCACAGGTTTTTCTATATTTAGTGGCTGAAATCCCGGTTTTATTTTTAGAAGTTATGCGTCACAGTGTGTATACGGCTAAGCACAGATGACAAGAAAGACCCCGCTTTACAGTACTACACACTCCCTAAACCCAGTCCTTTTTTTTTTTTTTTTTTCGCTTTCGAAAAAAAAGGTTGGGTACCGGGACGTTGTGTTCTATTTAAAATTTATTTGTACAGACACCTCCATCTTTTGTTAAGCAAAACGAAGGAGAGTTCGCTGTGACGTAGGACTGAAAACTAAAACTAGGCCTTCCAAATAAGAAGTTATGAATGCTTCGCGTATCATGCGTTGTGTTAGTGGTCAAAAGAAACGTCTCTTTGAGACGGGACTGTTTGAGCACCCACAACATGTCTTCTGTGAAGAATAAAAAAAAGTTAACCTTCTCCACCACTGAAACAAAATATTTGTGTTTATTGCATATTCTACTACATTTAATTACCACACCATCTACTGCCATGTTTGTACATTGTGTTATATTATGTTTGTATATTCTCGTGGCATTAATGCCTTTTGGAATTTTCAAATAAACTTCTGTTCCGTTCTGTTCATTCAACAAAGTTATGCCGCATGATCAAGACACTGTTTTTCACACATTTACGATTCATTAAGGCTGTTGCAATTACGCCAATAAGCATTAAGATGATTAAAGGTGTGCATCTATTGACACCTCGTCCAAACATGCTTCTGAAACACTGATCTCCTTAATTGATCAGTTTACAAATTCATTGGGTGGATGGACAGCCGGGCGGACCCAGACACGGCATGATCCAGGATTTTTTGTCAGGGGGGGTCCAGGCCCGACGGCCAGAATACAGGATCCGCACATGGGACCAATACGCACGCACGCACTTACGCACGCACTTACGCACGCACTTACGCACGCACACACACACGCACACACACACACACACACACACACACACACACACACACACACACATACATACATACATACATACATACATACATACATGCATGCATGCATGCATGCATGCATGCATGCATGCATACATACATACATACGCATGTATAGACAGACACATGAGGCAGACGGATGGACATACATGTACATGTATAGACGGCAAACTAAAAGACAATTTATTTAAAACATGCATAATCATGTACAGAGATAATGTCAGAAACAGACATGTGCGTGCATGTCGAGGCATACATGCGCGTCTCATTATCTTAAAATTTCCCATGAAAATGAATGATTTGGTCCCATCGAGCCCAACTTATTTCATTTTCATAGGATATCTAAAAACGAGGGGCATGTAGGGGGTTCGAGCGAACCCCATGAAGCCAAACTGGATCCGCCACTGCTTATACATGCATGCTAATGCACAGACATTCTGGTTGCATTATGCATGAGCATGCAACTCGTATGTACTTCAAAAATATATGGGCAGAGTTGTCTTATGAATTTGGACCGAGCTGTCTTATAAACATGGGCCGAGTTGGCATGGGCCGAGTTTTCTGTGGGCCGAGTTGGCATGTGCCGAGTTGATTGGTTTTGCCTTTCGCCGCTACAATGAGATCTTTATTCTGGAAATGAGATAAATTTATGCTTTCATATTTATACATTTTATAAGTCTTCAGTATTTTTTCACTTTAATTTGTGTAAAATATACTTTGATATCGAGCTAAAATCGGCTTCTTTTTCAGGCACGAATCGCTTCTTCTTCGGACACGAAGTCGCAAAAAACTATTTGAAACACATGCCAACTAATAAGACAAACTTGTCTGTTTATATGCGAGCATCGACAACTCCGAAGAGCCTGGGCAAATGTACTGTCTCATCAGGGCATTCGCTGCTCGCACGCACATCTGATACATTGTTGTGTCCGAGCCCACATAAAGGCAGTGCATGTAGACGGAGGCTCGGACAAAATAGATCATACCAGATAAGCATGCAGTAGCGCACGCATGCTACCAAATTCTCGGGACCGCACTTCCGGTTAGCAACAGTCGTTAAGGCCCGCCGAATATGACAACGACGCCATCTTTTTTTTTTTATCGATATTTTGATTTTTGCGTTTCCCTCCTGATAACCTTCAACAATGGCAAAATCGTACTTTGTAGTAGGTTGCAACAATCATAACACGATGAAAGACAAGAAATTACAGGGTTTTAGCTTCCCAAATAATAATGACAAACACTCAGAAATATCGATCTTTGCGGTCACGGCAGGCACTAAATGTCAACAGTTAAGCATAGAAAATAAAGCATGCACGATTTATCTGAATAATAATAATAATAATAATAATAATAATAATAATAATAACTCAAAACATTCTGTCATATGAGGGTAGATAGATAGATAGATAGATAGATAGATAGATAGATAGATAGATAGATAGATAGATAGATAGATAGATAGATAGATAGATAGATAGATAGATAGATAGATAGATAGATAGATAGATAGATAGATAGATAGATAGACTGCCCTCTGTAGATATGCTCGCAAACTGGTGCAGCATGCTTGCAAAGTTTAAACTTGTTATATCCTCTAAAGTGTCAAACAGTTTGGACCCCGATCAGGTCCGGAGAGAATGTCGAGCCTGATCTGGGTCCAATTTGTTTGAAAGGGTTATCGTCAGATGACAATGTCATGTTAAGGTTTAACGCAAAGTTAAAATACATCAGTTCAACTTCAACTTGTCATAACCTCTAAAGTGTCAAACATTTTGGATCCCGATCAGGTCCGGACAGAATGTCGAACCTGATCTGGGTCCAATTTGTTTGAAAGGGTTGTCAGCAGATGACAATGTCATGTAAAGGTTAAACGCAAAGTTAAAATACATCGGTTCAACTTCAACTTGTCATAACCTCTAAAGTGTCAAACAGTTTGCAACCTGATCATGTCTGGACAGAATGTCGAGCCTGATCTGGGTCCAATTTGTTTGAAAGGGTTGTCAGCAGATGACAATGTCATGTAAAGGTTTAACGCAAAGTTAAAATACATCGATTCAACTTCAACTTGTCATAACCTCTAGAGTGTCAAACAGTTTGGACCCCGATCAGGTCCGGACAGAATGTCGTGCCTGATCTGGGTCCAATTTGTTTGAAAGGGTTGTCAGCAGATGACAATGTCATGTAAAGGTTTAACGCAAAGTTAAAATACATCTGTTCAACTTCAACTTGTCATAACCTCTAAAGTGTCAAACAGTTTGGACCCTGATCAGGTCCGGACAGACTGTCAAAGGGTTATCAGCAGATGACAATGTCTTGTAAAGGTTTAACGCAAAGTTAAAATACATCGGTTCAACTTCAACTTGTCGTAGCCTCTAATGTGTCAAACAGTTTGGACCCCTATCAGGTCCGGATGGAATGTTGAGCCTGATCTGGATCCAAATTGTTTGAAAGGGTTGTCAGCAGATGACAATGTCATGTCATTCGCAGATCCAGAAAGTTTTGTCAGAGGGGGTCCAAATTTGATACAGGTTTTTTTCTCGGTGTTGAGGGGATATAGGATCCAAATACCGCTAAACATGGGCCATCATCTGCCCGCCAGCGAAGCGCCATTTAAATGGCGTTTCACTGGCTGGCCCATGATGGCCCAACATTAAATGCTGACTTGGTAGCTTTGTGATTTGTTAGGGGACCAGTATTTGAAAGAAACTCTATATTTTTGTTACTTTTCAGGGGGTCCGGACCCCCTGTCCCCCCAAATTGTCAGAACCTGGAAAAACAATTTGGATCCTGGACAGGCCACTATGGTTGTTTTTCCAGACACCATGTATACATTTAGGGATACCCAGGGGGGGGGGGGTGGGTTCAAAATTGATAACTTTCTCTCATATCTAACTTTTGTCACATCATCCAGTTGATCCAAATATTGCATGCGCTGATCCTTGGGGGAGGGGGGGGGGGGCAAGGGACCCGGAACCCCCTGGAAAAACACAGGAGTCTATAAGGAATAAGCAATTGGATCCCCCTAGAAAAAGTTGGACCCCCCCCCCCCTGAAAAAAATGTTGAAGCCCCTCTGGAACCTCAGAAAATTATAATTTTCTTTGAAATAAACCATTGGCATTCTGTAAAATAAGTGGAGGAATTTTACTAAAAAAGAGCTAAACAACCGTTGTCAGAGGTTTTATTATGACAGATGGACCTGGACCCCCCCCCCTCTACCCCCCCCCCCCCTGACGAAAATTCATTGATCCGTTCATGCCTTGATACAAATTTTGAGCTTTTGTTGCTTCATCTATGCTGGTATGCCGTATAATAATTGCTGGGGACTTTTATTGAAAAGGATAGCGCTTATGACAGGCTGTATATTGTACCAATTAAAGGTGTTGAGTGTCAAACTTGGAGGTGTGATGTGTCAGAATTCAGATTCAAAATAGGCATTTATCTATCTGGAATTTGATAATATCTCAAGGTATATGGAATTTAAAGACCGTTTTAATGTGTCAAAGCTCCTAAGATATTAGAGAAACTCATTTCTTTCACGTCTAAATCGCAAACCGATGGCCGTTCACCCCACCCACACCCGAGTTTTTTCAATAATTTGTAAAATATCGGTGCATTAAAATCAAAATAATCGTGGCGGGACAGAAGACAATGTTTTTCCTTCGAAATAAGCGCAGACTGGTGAAAAAATCGGAGAATTTGAATAAATACGGCCCATTTTTCATCATTTTCCCGTTACCCGTAATGTTAAAATTCACCGTTCACATCACGGCGGTACATTTGTTTACCTGTGTCGCTAAGGCTGTGACGTCACGGCGGTCCCGAGACGCGCGCGTGTAGTTGCACATAATGACTAAGCATATGCGTTAAACACAACGCCCGCCTATGCGCAGGCTCGCGAGAATCATCGCTGTATGTACACACAAAAGAAGACTCAGATCAATTTTTTAACACCAGTCCGCTGGTTAAGAATGATCGCCTTTAACGTACCAATTAAAGAAAGCGACATACCACGTCATAAATCATTTGAATACCTTCGAATTACAAACGTGTGCCAGGCACGTGTGTTTTTATTGTTTTCAAAGAGCCCCAGGCATAGGATTAAAGGACCGGATGCACAGTAGTAGATACTAAAAAGGGCCATGACGCGAGAAAACCTGACTTTGGTGCATGCGAACAACAAAGGCGCAGGTGTATTCGTATCCACGTAGTCTGATCAGCGCCTTTATTGTTCGCTTATTGGAAAGTATAATATCTAAACTTGCCTCAAGCCAAATTTCATTTTAACTAGTCTCTGTAGCTGAACAGACTGGTTTGAGTCTTCATACGGGACTTTAACGGACATCCAGGTAGCTGCGATGCGCTGAAGCGGCAATAGGGAATTACAATGGAAGGTGTTAGTTTTTATACTATATATTTTGAAATTATAAAAGCAGAATTCCTGTGCAAACAAATGTTTTACCTTAATATCTCGCGATTATTCTGGTATATTTTTTATGAATTTCCCTCTGCAAACTCTTCGTCCTTTTTGATGGTTTTTGATAGAACCCCAAGAATGATTAAATTATATAGTAAACAGGCTTTTTAAGATCTGCTCATTGGTAGATATTCGGTCATAGTTTTTAAAGTATTCAATACATTTTCTCTGTGCAAGCGGTGCACTGTGCGCAGTTCAATTGCGAACAAATCGGTATAATTTTCATAAAATTAAAATAAAATTTGATTTAGCCTTTTGAAATATTCCTGGTACAACCCCTTTGACTTTTCCACAAGCTATCCACACATTTAGAGGTATAATCTATTTTTAGAAACAGTATCCAAGGTAACAACAGGTATTGACCACACATACACTTTAGTTATCGCGCGTCTATATCTTAGCTTTTTTGAAAGTATTTATTTATTTATTTATTTATTTATTTATTTATTTATTTATTTATTTATTTATTTATTTATACTATAAATGTGCGTCTGATCAGGGTACGCGTTGTTTGCATTAAGAATATTCCATTAAAAATTAAATAAAATAAAAATACCACCCAACTTAATACAGAATGGACTGGCCGAAATGACAAGAGCGGGAAATTCTATTAACCTAAATTGGTTAAAATTCTTCACTTGCTAATGGCTCGGACCCGAGCTTGTAGCGATAATTTTTGGTACATATAGTGTCGATCTAGATCAGGCCCGAAAAGCGTCGAACTGATCTGAATACATTCTGTTTGAGTAGAGAAATTTTGACACTGTGTTGTTATTAATGAAATAAAAGGCAAAAAGATTTTGAAATATTATATTGTTTCAAATGCCCATTTAAAAAGGAACAGCAGATAACAAGATAGCCGGCAAAATTACCAAGCATGCAAAGAGTTAAATTACTACCAATTATTGAATGCTAAAATTGGGTCTATTATTGGTGTAAAAACTGTGAACTTGTCAATCACTACTAGAATATAATAATTACTGCTCAAACATTAGCTCAGTAAAACATTGTTCTTCGGCGTCTGATCAGGGTCTACACGGTTTCTTATAAAATGTTCTATTAAAATCTGAATACAAATTATAAATACCATCATACAACCCTTGGTTCAGAAATGGACTGCACCAACTGATAAGAGTGAGAAATTCCATATGGCTTAAATGGGTAATATTTCTATTTCTTATATTATAAATGAAAGTACAGCGTTAACTGTATAATATAAATGAGCCATGACATGTGATTTCAAACAATGTGACACTTTGACAAGTGTAGACTCTGACAAGCCTGTGTAGCATCCTTTTAAGCTTAGAAACTCTAAATGATGTTCAGTCAGAAGCTTAACACTCATAGAATGTTCAAGCGACTAGCAAAGGCTCTGATCAGACTGCGCGTGTGCGCAGACTGATCTGAGGCCTTGCTAGTCGCACATACATTATTGTTGGAAATCTCCTGCCGCGGCTCAAATAATTATAATTCAGCTGGCACCATTATTTACAAGTATGTTATATCAGAATCTTGAAATAATTTTGACTTTTAAGAATGTAAACATTGCAGACCTAAATGAAATGCCACAGAACGCAGGCACCTAATTCGGGTCTTCACTGATCGCATATATCTATTTGTTTATAGTGGATAAGCCGATAAACAAAGATTAACAGATCAACACGCCGTATGGACCCCATACAGTTGATTTTTATTGCATGCGTGTGTTTTCCCATCTTTTTTTTTTCTTTCTTTTAAATTTTACTTTTTTAAAAAAAATGTTTTTAGATATACGATATACCATCTGTTGAAATCTAATATAAATCGCGTATTTTGCCGTGTCTGATCTGGGTCCATTTTGTTTGGGGAAAATTGATATTCTGGTTTTGGCTACGCTAGCATGGGCATTTATCAGGGGCAGTTGTGCATGTGCGATAAGCTCCAACATGGGTGCTTATCAGGGGCATTTGCGCATGTGCAGATCAGGATAAAGATTTTGTCGGGCCTGATCTAGGTCCACGCTGTTTGCAATGCAAGCAGTAACTCCACCCTTCACCGAGAGACGGGAGCCGGACAAAACATCCCGGGACAAAACATCCCATGCCATTTTTTTACACCCCGGACAAAACATCCCACAAAGATTTGCCACCCCGGACAAAACATCCCACGCTGTTTTTGTCACCCCGGACATAACATCCCAAGCCATTTTTGTCACCCCGGACATAACATCCCATGCCATTTTTGCCACCCCCGACAAAACATCCCATACTCAGACTGCTTCTTCAGGGTAAGTCTCATTTGTGACCTTCATCTACTATGACATGTTTATTTTTATTTTTTTTTTATTTTCAAATTCCAATAAGGCTAAAAAGCCCAACATGGTATAATACAAAATATAATATACATGATGGCTGATGTCAGAACTGACACATAACATATATATTTCAAACATGACTACAAATATATGCATATATGCAAGTGCTCCAATGAAAATTATCCTCTTTTTTTTTCGGAGAAGGTGTTTTAAGGGATTGCCTTGTCGTGTGCAGGACCATGTCTTCTTTCAGGGAAGGAAGTCTATGGTAGCCATACACAGACCATTTATACTTTGTGCACATTACACGATCCCTGTCTCCAGCCTTTACGAAAGTCGAAATTAAAGACTGGTTTGGGGGTCCGTGTATTGTGTTATTTTTCTTATAACTTTTTGAAAGAAGTATTTAAGCATTTCAAAACGCGCAAAACATTTCAAATATAGATTTAAATATACAATAGCACTACACATATAGACAGATAACATGGCGTAACACATACAAGAAAATTCATTTCATTATGGATACCGAGACAAAGGAAAGGAATGAGATACGTCTATAGGAAAAACCGGTAAACCTCTTAAAGTGGGTCGCCAGTGGCCCTCCAGCGATGCGCCATTGAAATGACGTTTCGCTGGCGGGCCTATGGTGGCCCGACACTGTGTACTGGCTGGAATGTCTCTCAGAAACAAAAATACGACCAGCGACGTCACATACGAGTCTGCGCCTCCGCATAGTCTCACATAAGACTTCGCTGCTCGTGTTGTAAGTTCGGCTACCGCATGACGCGGCTCAATCACCGAAGGCTTTACACCGTATTGTGTCACATATAAATCAGGTCAGTCGGTCATAAAGCCGGCACGAATTTCCTGTGAAGCATAAGCCGGTGTATTTTTAAATCATTGGGCACATTCTTTCAGACTTGGATTTATCATTATGTTTGTTACGGATTATAGAGAAACAGCACAAAAGGTTATATTAAATTCAGATACTACGGACATCTTAGTTTGCAGGTGACAAGTAAGATAAGTCCATAGTCAGTAAGTGAATGCTTACTTGTCGTACATCTACTTTCTAGGCATTGTTTTACGCGCACCTGATCACCGGTGGACTGGTGGTCCACGTCCACTACTGACCGTGTCGCCATATTATTCAGAAGCACCTAACGTCAAGCTAGCGTCAATGCTGCGTCATTGCGCAGGATTGACGCTAGATCAGCGTCAGATCTAAAGTGACGTCCACATATGACTATATATGCTGATGATATTTTACACAGCTTTATGAATTTAGCCGTAAACGTTATGAAAATTTCAAAACGTTCGGGCGCCTGTTTGTTTATAATAACTAATTGAGTACCATTGTCTATGGATTTAATATATGCGCCAAAGGTAGGATATACATATAATATGATGTCTTTCTAACACGTTCATGCTTATTGTTATAGCAAACGTGTAGACCCAGACGAGATGTCATATACGTGGACTTCTCATCTGAGTCTGCACTTTTACCTTATTAATGCAAGATTGGTACCTGAAATCAGTTGTATAATAGCTCTGACCGTAATTTAAATGCATGAAAAATGTAAGTGCATAATTTTCTTATACAACTTGTATTCGAGGAATTAATAAGCTCAATAAATTTGAACATGCTAGGTCTTCTCCAGTAATATTTTGAAATATATCGTTTTCTCAATTCTAAATACATGGGGCATTCTATTACAAAATGAAATTCGTCCTCTAATATTTCACAGTTATGGCATTTTCTATCATCACGTGGTATAGCTCTTGGCTTAGTCCATCTACCTGCCTCTATCTCTAATCTATGAGACGATACTCTTAATTTACTAAAGGCCTGACTAAATTTGCATATATTTACCTTTTCCAAATAGGGCTGCATTTGGAACATTGCAAAAGTTTTATAAAAATCAGCACGTGTCGACTCCCCAAGTCTAGCCAGCCAGTTTTGTATGAAAGTATCAGTTAAACGTTGTTTTAGTAATGATAAAAAGGATTTATAATTTCCAACACCTTGATTGAGCCATACCTCATAGAAGCCAAGTGATAATAGAAGATGCCTCACTAAGGAAGCCCAGTTGACTTCGTTTGCAGCTTGGTCCATATCATGTAACATCATGTTATACACTATTTTTATATACTTAGTACTTTTCACATCCAAAATTTTGAACCAATATTTAATAATTAATATATACCGTTTTGTAATGCAGTTTGTCCTGCCTAGCTCGCCATAGATAAAATCATTTTGGGTCGTTTTCTTCACTCCAAGCAATCGTTTACAAAACTGTAGGTGTACCCTTTCTATGGCATTTGCTTGTATAAAGCCCCACACCTGGCATCCATAGTTAAGTATTGGGGTAATCAACTTGTCGAATAGCTCTAGCTTGTGTTTTGGTGTTAAAAAAGTAAATTTGTGTAAATATTTATTCATTTTGAAAATTGCTTTTTGTGCTTGCCCCGCCAATGTGTTTTGTGCCTCACTAAAGGACCCTCCTGGTGTAAAGACAATTCCAAGATATCGCATAGTACTTACTATTTCCAGAGGTTCGTTATCATAAACAAATGCCATATTCCTGGGTAACTGACCACTTTTCCTAAAAATCATTATTTTAGTTTTTGAGACATTAATTTTTAGCTTCCACCTTTTGCAATAATCTGACAACAAATTTAAGCCGTCTTGTAGCTCAACAGCACTATTTGCAAAAATAATAATATCATCGGCATAAAGCAACAAAAACATTTTACACATATCTATATCCAAACCCTCTAAACCAGAACTAATAAACTGTTCTTCTAAGTCATTCAGAAACAATGAAAAAAGTAGCGGCGACAAACACTCACCTTGTCTTACACCTAGGTTACAGTAAAACTCATTTCCTAATTTATTGCAATATTTAATCCTGGACTTAACTGAGGTATACATTGATTTAATTATATTTAAGATTTTGCCCCTTAACCCTACTTTTATCAGCTTATACCATAAGTTATCGCGAACAATGTAATCAAACGCTTTAGTGAAATCTATAAATGCACAAAATAGTCTTTTACCCTGATTAAGTATATGTGATATAAGGCCGTGCAGTACAAAAATGTTATCTACTGTGCTCATATGTATTCTGAAACCTGCTTGAGCTTCAATAAGAACGGAGTAATTTTCTGCCCATTCATTTAGTCGGTTATTTATCACTCTTGTAAAAAGTTTGCCCAGTGTGCTTAGTAGCGTAATACCTCTGTAATTTTCTACTTCATTTGCATTACCCTTTTTATGTAGCGGGATTACATAGCCTTCGGACCAATCGTCTGGGAATTTCCCTATTTCAAATATTTTATTAAATAAATTGCACAGCGTTGGTACTAGAACGTTTTTACTATGTATGAACATTTCATTTATTAGCTTGTCTGGGCCCCCAGATTTGTTTGTTTTCAGTTGTTTAATGGCCTTCAATATATCGACATGTGAAAAATTACTATTGAGTTCCTCAAACATTATACAAAATTCGTCATTTACATATCTTTCGTTAAAAAATATGACATCTTCATCAGGTGCGTAATAAGGATCAGACGGATTGTTGACAGCTTTAAAATATTCTTCGAAGGACGACAATGGTATGTTTGCTGGCTTAACATTTGCTGTTTCCTTAAGCATATTCCAATATAGTTTGGCATTTTTGTTTTTTGCATTTATGAAAGTATTAGTTTTATCTCTATCATATTCATATTTACATTTTCGTATTAGCTTTTTATACCTAGATCTAGCTTTAACCATGTTTATTCTATTTTCGTCTGTGTTTGACTGTCTGTACTTATCAAGCATAGACAAAAAATAATATTTATGCTGATGGCACTCCTCGTTGAACCACGCATTTTCATGATGACCAGCAAACATCTCATTTTCATTCTCCGCATCATTTTTTGGTTGTACAAATTTCTTAAATGAAGGTTCGGCTGCTTGTTCTATGATGCCCACTAAACCAGTGACACAGGACTGAATTTCATGGTCATCTGAACATGCGGCAATATTTACGTTGAGCAAATTTAATTTTTCTGTTGCATTTGTACAACACAATCTTTCTACAAAATCATTTTTGAAGTCGTTTTTCCAAGTATATTTGCCACTGACATAGTCACAGATAAATGGCTGATTATTTTCTGTAGCCCTGTTTCCAAATTCAATTGAGAAATTAATAATACAGTGGTCTGAAAATATATTTGGATCCTGCACTTCGAAGTGCCTAATGCATGTGAAGAGTTCCTGTGAGGCTAAAACATAATCTACAACACTGCTCCCCCTGTTTCCCACAAACGTGTAGCGTCCTACGCCTTTATCATTACCTACCCGTCCGTTTAAAATTCTAACACCTGTTTGTTTGCAAAATTCTAATAATAGTAGACCATTATTGTTTGTGTGACCCTTGTCTTGCGAATAACGGTGCATGTACTGGTCGGGTGTGTAATCCTCTGGTAGTACATTCATGTGCGTGCATTCATCACCTGATACAAAGTCTGGATTGGTTGACGAGCGAGCGTTAAAATCACCACAGATAAGTAGATTACAATTATTCACCGCTTTATCCTCGACAAAAACAACGGATTCTAACAAACGGTCAAAAATATTTGATTCATTCAGTGACTGACGACTGCTGTCGTCAGGTACTACATAGCAAAGACAGATGTATAGGTCTTTGTTGGATGAGAGTACAGATTTGCTAATTTTCACCCACAAGATATCATCCTGTGATGTGAAAATTAGATTATCTTTTGACACATACTTATTCCTGATGTATAGTATAATACCACCAGAATTGCGTTTACTGGCCTTTTTTCTCTCTTGTCTATGTAGTGGGTATACCTCAAAATTATTCACTGCAATGCATGAAGATTTATCTGTCCATGTCTCAGTTAGTAAAACTATGTCATTTAATTTGAATATGTTTTGGAAATCAGAGTTATTTAATTTATTCAACCTCTTGGTAGCTAAGCCTTGACAGTTAAATAGAACACAGTTCAAATTCACCTTCTCCCCTGATACCTAATTACTCGTACCCTTTTCTACTGACGCAGATTGTCTATTTTCTAATCTGTTTTTACACGTACTCGAGCGCGATTCACTTCGATCACGATTTGGCTGTCCTTGCGATTTATTTTGAGCACTAGTGTTTCTATTTATAGTGACACCTGGGTTTTCCTATGTACTATTTGCAACTTGACTTGCACGTGGAACAGATAGCGAATGTGTTCTTCTTGCAACACGCTGCACAGATCTTGATAGTCGACCGGAAGCGCTAGTATTTTGTACCTGATTTGGCGATTTATTTCCATTAGACAAATTGCGATCATTTTTTCCTGTGCTGCTCTCAAACGGTCTGAATAATGACGACTGATCGTCTGTGGCAGTCATGGAACTATTTTGCACTAATTCATCAGCTGTGGGTAGGTCTAGCTCTTTTCTTAATGTCGCATGTGGATCAAGTTCCATTTCTTGAGATTCAGACGGCGATATTGTTGAGCCGTTGTTAGATACAGTTATATTAATTTGAGAATTTACTGAATTTACACTGTTATTCCTGGACATCTGCGTATCGGAGGTAAGTATATGATCACGCATGAATTGTTCACGCATATTAACAGAGCTGGCTGTGGGCTGTTCCATGGCAACTGTGTTTGGCTGGTCAGAGGAAAAATGACTGTCTATATGCACAAAATCGACAAGCCTGCTTCCTTGCATAACCTTTCCCCAGTCGGGGAATTCGTCTCTGACAACTTTACCTTCCACTAGTAGTTTAGCTGGATATAATATTTGGAACTTTACGAAAGGTTTATTGGCTTTGATTGACTTAAGCTCACTCCAAAGGTGTTTTCTTGCTTCGTTAATCTCCTTAGGAAGATCGTACGCGATGCTAAAAGGGGTGTTTTTTAACATAAAGGCCTTGTTCATAATCGTATCTGTGTCAATGAAATCTCTGAAATTAACGATAATTGGCCTTCGTGGATCTCTTATTCCTATTTTTCTTGGTCCTAACCGGTGTGCTCTGGCTAGGTACATTCTGTCTGAATCTAGATCCAAATTGTGTTGAATGAAATCACGTATAATTTGGAAGCAATTCTCACCAGGGTTCTCCAAGATCCCCCAAAATATCAGATTGTTCCTTCTTGACCTTGCCTCAAGATCGATGGACTTGTACGCAAGAGTTCTAAGTGCACACGATTGAGTATTTGTGACCTCTATGACCTCACATAGCTTTTCATTCATATAACGGAAACCTTGTTGAAAGTTTAACATACCTCTGCTTATTCTATCCTGGCCTTCTCTGATAAGGCATAATTCTTCACAAATAAAGTTCAGTTTTTCTTCTGAAGTACTGTTCAAACACTTATTTATTCCATTTACACACTGTTCACTGTTTTGATCCTGATCTGTATTGTTCCTTCTCCTTTTAACAGCCTGAAAACCATCGCGCGCCATTTCGTCCTCTCCCAGGAGAACAAAGGGATTTTCTGTACTCACGTTATAACGTTCACCCATCATACTTTTTGGTATTTTTGAAACTGCTTTGTACTGAAAATAATCTTCCTATGCTATGTACTAAAAGTTATCTACTTGAGAGAGCGTTTATCACAGAATTTTTAAGAAATTATCCACACTCATTTCATTGTGTCAGTGCTGACCGCCATCTTGGATTATTGTAAGCCTAGCATGTAAATTCAGTGCGCTATAGAAAAAGTCCCATTCTTTGACATGTACTAGCAGTGAATGCCCTAGTATGACTGTCCAAATGATATAAACTAGATCTTAAATTGATTGAAAGGCAGTTTCACAATGTAAATAGAATTTAATTAAAGATAATTATATCTTCTTGTGACAAACAACTAAATTTGTGTGTTAAGAAGCCAATTACATCTTAAAAGAAATCGTTTACAGTTTGGGTCAAACAAACTATTATAATTGAGAAACATATGTCTAATTAGTCTAATTATCTATCTATCTTTGATCTCCAATCATTTCAATAGGTATGGTACATTAAGAATATCAATAATGATAGTGACAATTAACTAAATGGGATGTTTTATGCACTTTCATAGGCTTTAAACAGAGTGTGGGATGTTTTGTCCGGGGTGGCAGAAGTAGCATGGGATGTTTTGTCCGGGGCGGCAAAAATGGCATGGGATGTTTTGTCCGGGGTGACAAAAACTTCATGGGATGTTTTGTCCGGGGTGGCAAATTGATGCGGGATGTTTTGTCCGGGGTGGCAAAAAATGGCATGGGATGTTTTGTCCCGGGATGTTTTGTCCTACATTCCCGAGAGACGTATCATGGTCTGGATCGAATTGGCTATCGTAGATTGTTTATTATTTTATTTTATCTAGAAAGCACCGTTTAATCAGGGTCTTCACTGTTCGCTTTCAGATGGTTCTTCTTAAAGTTCAATAAAATTTAAAAACCGACACCAACAGCTGTAAAATTTGAAATGAACCCGTCCGATTGATAAATGGAAACGTTCGACTTAAATCTGGCGAAAATATAGCAGATCTATCTACATTAACATTGGTCAAGCAATGATCAGACTGTGTATGTGTACGTGTTGTGTAGACTAAGCAACGCGTACAAGAAAAAATTGGTTTTCTTTCATCTTGATCCAATTTGTTATGATATGTATTAAAGCTATACTTAATTTATGCTCGTTTCATTTGATGCATATCTGATGTACACTCTGATCAATGTGCGATGCACACACGCAGGAAATTTTGGCATACTATTCTAATAGTAATGCTACAAATTTTCGATAATCTGTTTCACTTTAAAAACATTCAAACAGTCCAGTGGATCAAACGCCTTTAGCTATGCATGGTTACTATGGTGACTCTGCCACCTGCTAAGGGATTAAAATACAGGTAGTGTCCTGGCAGAATGAGATACGAACACTCGATGTCCTCCAAAGTTCGACATGACCTCGGTCCTAGAACACGAGGTCTTACTCAGAAACCCGCAAGACCCTGTCACACTATAACGTTTTAGCCAACGTATGCTGACGTATGAAATATATATCTAGTACACTGGAATACGCTTGAAATCTAATTAAAAATCAGAGGAAGCCTCTCTCTGAACTTATGCAAAGCGTACGCGAAACGAATATATAGACTTCGAGCTAAAAAAGGTCCTGCTCCCCCCCCCCCCCCCTAGGGAATTTTGCAGACATATCCTATCTTGAAGAAAATTTCAAGCCGCATCTTTTAAGAGATGTTTGCACTCTGTGCTCCGGGGCGTTAGTCTCTGACAGCCTGTTACATATGTTACTGTAACAAACTAAGGAAAAAATCAAAAAGAAAGTTTGAGCTACAGAAAGAAGACATTAAACCATCTTATTATTCAAATTTCTTATGTAGTTTGCAAGCTGGATGCCTAAGCTACATAAAAGCAGCATTTTAAACAAAATTACAGCCTTCAATGGTTTTATATGCGTTACATATATTAAATTTCCCTTTGAAAGTTGAAATCGTGACTAACATCATTCATTTTACAGACGATTTGTGCATTTTTACAAGTGTTTTTAATCTTAGTTTACTAAAATACTCATTTGACTAATAGAAAAAACAAAGTTTGCTTTTCTATCTCAAATACATTGTTTTATATGAGCTATTAAACAACCCTACCCCCAATTTTAAGTATCCAATTTTGGTATCTATTATTGAAGAACAATATATGAAAATATTTGACGCTTGTGGATATCTTACATTTTTGGCACTGTCTTGCTAATGCAATAAAGAATCATACATTAGCAAGTTTGACATCAGGATCAGAGCACTTATTAAAGTATGTAACGTATGTTACATGGCATAATGAATGAGCTAGGAAATTTTTTTGGAAGTAAGAGATGATATTTTAAAAAAATACCGTTTTTCACATGTTTTCCTATTAATCTCTAGCCACTGGTGCCTTAGTCTTAGTAATTACAGTCATTGCTGATAACAAGCCCATGGAATTGTGTTACCTATGTTATATATAACCTTTTTAATCACATATTTCCTTAAAATAAATAGACATATAGATAGAAAATAATAGTTCTCATTTAAATGACACAATTTAATAAATATTCCTATTAAATAAAATTATTCAAAAACAATTTTTATTCAAGCCACCCTCACAATGTCTATCATTGTGTCTGCTTCTATGGCAAAATAATCACCCATTTCATCACAACCAGTAGAATCATGGCATTGTCTTAGGACTGCAAACTGAGTACAATCCTGTTCCTCTCCACCCCTTTGGGAATTGTGCAGACATATCCTACCTTAAAGAACAATTCAAGCTGCATCAAATAAGAGATGTTTGCACTCTATTAACTAGGGGTTAAGCATGTAATGGTATGATACGTATGTTACCATATCAATTTAAGAATAAATGAATTGAAAGTCTGAGAAACAGAAAGAAGACATAAAACTATCTATTTATTTAAATTATTCATGTAGTTTGCATGCTGAATATTTTTGATACATAAGAAAAGATTTTTTAGCAAATATACAGCTTCCTTTGGTGTTATATGTGTTACATTAATTAAGATTACTTTTTAAAATTGGTAATTGTGACAAACATCACTTATAAGCATTTCGTGTGATCCTCCTCATTTGCCATCAAAAGACTTAATTTTCTTTGTATGTGTGGCCAGTGCCAGCGTCAAACAACTTGACTCAGCCAAACTTGAATCCTTAGCATTCTTCAAAAGCAGAAACAGCATGTCAGTGTCATGGGATCAAATACCTGATTAAATATGGGTTTAATGCCATTTCACATATATGCATACAATGGAGTATGACTCTGGTATATATCTCTTCCTGTGAAGTGGCAAGAGCAATCTAACTGCAGCTGCCTCTGCATCCGTGATAGTCAAATAATAACTTTGCTCTGATTTTGCAAAAACTATGTCTCTACCGTGTACATCTAAGAATACTTTAAGATTTCTGACATTGGTCAAACAGAAATTTGATAAGCTGCTCTTTTGCATCATTTGCCATGGAACCTATCCAGTCTTTTGGTGCTTAATTCCTCAGGTCTTAGATCAATAGTATTTTGCTGCGCCCAAAGAACTTTATAAGTTTTCTTTAGTTACAATGTTGACTCTTGATGGTTTTGGCAGACCGTCTGAAACAATTTCTGTTACACCTTGAAAGTTATCTGGTATAAGAGAAAGATTATGAAGTTGGCCACTGCCATCAATTATGTTTGCAGTTGGTCGCTTTTTGATGTCAGTACATTAAAGCATGTCTTAAAATAATGTAAAACCTATGATTTCTCAGTTTTTGCAGCCATATCATTAGCTGTTGCATTCAAAAAGGAAAGTGGACTATAGGTAGAATGGGATAACCAGTAGTTCTATATTATGCTCTATAGAAGATTTATACAGAGTAAACAAGTTGATAAGGTGCCTCATTTCATGATCCATTGAAAACACTGAAATTGAAAACACTTGCCTCTGACTGTGTAATCAAAAAGGATGTCACGACAATGCCCTTGCTCATTTATTATGATGAGTTATATATGTTACATCCTTTAATAAGCACTCTTATCTTAGAAACTTAGTGAATCATTGAATTGAAAGGGTCTAATTTGTGCTCTGTTCATCCTGCATTTCATTGCTTTACCTGCTGTGTTACATCTAGTTCGTTTATCTGAAGGGAAATAGTTACCTCGGTTTCAGCACTTCAGAAGTACTAAGACTTCAAATAAGTTTTTGAATGCTTGGGGAAAGATAATAAGTGCAGAGACATTATTAGATGAAAATATGTGGGTTGCATGTATGGAAAGGCTACAATTATAAAAGTTAACCAGCTGTGATTTTTTATCACAGAAATATCAAGGTACATCAGTCCAGGTACTCATTGCTCTTAATGGCATAGTTTTCGTCCTTGTAAAGCTTTAGTCTTTCTCCTACTTGCAGAGTATCACTTGAAACACATACTCAAAGAGCCAACTACATGTATTAGGAATTCATATCAGTTTCCGAATGTTCCAAGCCATAAATGGCAAAATTGGAAAGTTGATAATGGCTCATCAATTTTGAGTGGACTGGTGGTAAAATTGAATAACAGTAAATGATTGAAATATTATGTGATGATTCTACTAGTTGCAAGGAGGCGTGTGATAATAATGATTACGACAGAAGCAGACAACGACAAATGTTTAACATGAGTGTTAAATCGATGAGAAATAGTTTGGACTATTTTATTTATTGTATTTTCTTGTAAAAATGAAAAACTATCTTTTCTATTTGTGGCTCTATATTTAGCATTATATGCACAGTATTAGGAAATGTGTCCAAAAGGTCATTGATAACATCTGTAGAAACAGTCCATGGGCTTGATAATCAGAAATGAATATAATTTCTAGTATTTTGGCACCAAACACTTATAAGTACACATTAAGTGTCCTGATCTTAAACTTAATGACATCTTGCAGATATATGAGCAAGACAGAATAAGAAAATGAAAAATATCCACACGCTGTAATCGCTTTCATGTGTTTTACTTAAACGGAAATAACAAAATTCGCTTCTCTGTAAAACTGGGAGTAGGGCTGTGTATTAGCTCCTATAAGACAATATATTTAAGACAGAAAAGCAAACTTGGTTTTTCCTATTCATCAATTGAGTATATGTTTGTAAAATCTAATAAAACAGTTTAAAACCAAGTCAAAGAAGTTGTTTAACTAAATGACGATAGCCACAATTATAGCTTTTAAATTATAATTAGGTTCATGTAACGCACATAACACCACAGTTAGCCGTATTGATGTTAAACACCTTCCATATGTAGTAAAGACATCCAGTATAAAGATTGTCAATTTATTAGATAATTTTAATGTCTTCTTTTGGTAGCTAAAACATTCAAATTTCTTATTCTCAAATTGATATAGTAACATATGTAACAAGCTGTTACAGGCTAACGGCCCGACTAACAGAGTGCAAACATTCCTTAATAAATGTACCTTGAATGGTTACATAAGATGTAATTTGTCTGCAGAATTCCAAAGGGGATTAGGATTGAGCAGGCCCTTACTCAGCTTGATGTCAAAGTACTGTTTGATGATTTTACTTATCAAATTAACATATGTAACACTCTCTGATCTTTAAAACTTGATGACAACTAGCAGATCTATAAGTCTTTATCATAGGAGCCAGTTTAAAATCCCTAAACAATGTAAGATATCCAACAGCTGCAAGTTTTTTCACAATTTTAGCTCAAACTTTCAAACTACATTTCCTTTATTTGATATAGTAACGCATGTAACACGCTGTTTCAGACTAACGCCCCAACATAGAGAGTGCAAACATCCCTTATTCGATGCAGCTTGAGTTGTACTAATGTCTGCAAAATTCCCTCGAGGGGATTAAAACATTTTTAAGCATATCTTATGTAAAGACAATGAGCATGCCCATTTATTACATCAGGTAACATATGTTACAGCCTCTGATATTAAAAAATTTGCAACAAACTTGCAGATTTATGAGTCTTTTCATATAAGCAAACAAATCCCAAACTATGAAACACATTCATCAACTGCAAATATTTTTTAATAATTTTTACTTTAGTTTTAATACCAAACATTTCACCTTAAAACTGGGTAGGGGTAGGGTTGTTTAAAAAATATTTAAGCTAGGGAATCAAACTTTAATTTTTCTGTTAGCCAATTGCATAAGCTAGTCAGACATGGTTAAAAACATTTTGCAAACTACACAGAGAGATTGTGAATGTAAATGATGTTAGCCATACTTGCAAATTTTAATGGGTAATCTGATTTATGTAACGTATATGACACCTTAGGAAGCCGCAATTTTGTTCAAATGACTGTCATATGTAGTTAAGATATCCAGTATGCAGACTATATGAATGATTTTCAATTATAAATATTTTAATGTCTTAAATTTGTAGCCCAAACTTTCAATTTACTTTTTCTTAGTTTGATTAAGTAACGTATGTTACAGGCTCTTACAGACTAACGCCCCGGAGCACAGAGTGCAAACATCTCTTAAAAGACTCGGCTTTCAATTCTCTACAAGATAGGATATGTCTGCAAAATTCCCTAGGGGGGGGGGGGGGGAGCAAACCCATTCTCAGCCATCCGTCTAATAGAACGTATGTCTGACTTATAAGTAACTTATTTATAACTTATTCCCAACGTAACATAACTTATACTTGTATCAGCGTATAAAAGCATATGCCCAGCGTATGACTAGCGTTCTTGACTTGTGGGAAACTTATACACGACGAACGTCTAACGTATGCTGAATTGTACATATAACGTACGTTAACGTATGCATAACTTACGTATAGTCCTTATGTCAACCGTATAAAGCAGAACAAAATTTTGGGACCACTTTGTCATATGACAACGTATACCAACATACTGTAGCGTGTTCGTAACCGTATTGAAAACGTATGTCTAACTTATTCAGCGTGCACCAACGTACTGTGTGAGTTTTCATACGTCCTCATACGTTGGTGCTAACGCACCTTAACGTATGCATAACTTACTCGTTGCGTACATCTAACGTATGCCTAACGTATAAGCAAAACGTCGGCGTACGCGCAAGTACAAACTTTTGAGATCTATTCACCGTATGGCAACGTACACCAACGTACAGTAGCGTGTTCGTAACGTGTTTAAAACTTATCTCTAACGTATTCAGCGTACACCAGCGTACTTGCTTAATTTCTCATAGGTCCGCATACGTTGGAGCTAACGTACCTTAACGTATGCATAACTTACCTGCTGCGTACATCTAGCGTATGCCTAACGTATAGAAGCAATACGTTCGCTTAAGCTGTTATTTTCTATGGATGCACAAAATGTTGGACCTCTTAGCCGTATGCCAACGTATACCACCGTACTATAGCGTATTCGGAACTTGTTTGAAACTTATTACTAACGTACTAAGCGTATACCAACGTACTTGCTGAATTTTTCATACGTCGGCATATGTTGGTGCTATACGTCGTTGTGTGACAGGGCCTTAACGTCAATGCATAAATGCATAAATAGTTTGGTCTCGTCCAACCCAAACATTGTTGTGGGTACTAAACAGGACCGTCTCATCGAGACGGTTCTTTGAGCACCCTACTCACTAAAGTTTTCTTCTCTGGACATATGCTGTATTGTTTTAGCGTTCTTTAATTTATAATCATAAGGGCTCATAGGCTAAGATCTGGGTAGCATGTAAAGAAAAATAAGCCTGTTCATGCGAGAAATGCGAAAAACAAAGGCGCATAACAGCCTCGCATCCGAATAGTCTTATCAGCGCCTTCGTTATTCGCTCGAGCTAAGCGAGCGAGACGCGAGATCTCACTACTTTTATTTGCCCCTGTTGCTGGGCATGCAGGTTTGAGCTTGACACCACTGAGTCTCCCAGAGCTGAGTCTGCGCTGTGTGCAAGGTTCATATTCATTTAAAGTAAATAGCTTAGTTGAGACCGAGCCTTTATCTATAGAAACAAGTGAATAAATAGAAAATGCTAAGTTTTTCTTTCTATCTTTAACATGTTTAACATGTTTAATTTGCATAATTTTATTCAGTTTCCCACAGAATTGAAAATGGCGCAATCATGAACATACACTGTAGATCTAATTCGAACTCGATTTTATTTTCTCTTGGTACTGGCTCGCTCAAATTGGAGCCTTGCGCCTTTTTATGCAGTCTTGCCAGAGCCATTGCAGCTTATATAGCTAAAGTTTGGATGTAGATGAAGACGATATATAAGCATGTAGTCCAACTTCATCGCTGTGCATGCAAGTTTCAATAGTGACGTACTGATTTGTTTGATTTGATTCTTTACGCCCCATCAACAATCTTTCATTTATATAGGTACGGATCTTCCTTGGTTGAACCAGTACTAAGCTAGGATAAATGTGTCTTGCTCAAGGACCACAACGCAGTGACGCCGGTGAGGCACGAACCCGCGGCCCTTCGGTCTCGAGTCAAACATTCTACTACTGAGCCACTGCGCTCCCGTGACGTACTGAAGTACCAAACATTATGATCATGCGCGCTTTTAAAATGCGTGGCGATTTTTGCCGTATGCAAACAGTTTAGACCAAGATAAGACACGATATAACTTCTTATATATACTAGGGGTGAATCGACTATGGGGCGAAAAGACTAGTGGGGGCAAAATGACAAGGGGGGAAAAGACCAGGGGGTAAACGCTTTTGGGGCGAAACAACTAGGGGGGGAGGGGGGAATGGTTTGGGGCGAAACGTCCCGGATTCTGCTATGATAAAATTCCGGTGTTCTTGCTGGGGTCAACGGTCGACAAAGACGAATTAGAACTCAATAATGAACAAGAGTTTAGTATTGCCCACAAACCGGTGATTTTATCACAATATGTTATTGTTTAAAAACTTCTTTATAATAAAGAAATATGTCAGTCAGCTCAACCCATATAAGCCAACGTCCTTTTTGTGGAACAGATGCGAACATAGCAGGCCCAGATGAGGCGCCACAGAATGTGGCGGCGTCTCCTTTCGGTCTTCACTGTTTAAAACGTTTAATCTAAAGATGAATGTAAAATGAGAATAAATCGCAACAACCCTTTGAACGGAAATGGACTGGTCCAATCGATTAAGGTGAGGAATTTCATTAATTATCAACATTTTTGATACCCTGTGGCGATGTCAAGCATGGACGTGTTTTTTTATGCTTCTTTAAAGGCACCGAAGAAACTTAAAATTACAATGTCATGGGACCACTGGTCCAGCAAACAAAAACGTAAAATAGACAAAATGATAGATAGATAGATAGATACTTTATTATCCTCCAGATATGGAGAGCACAATACAAACACATATACAACATACAAAAAAAAAACGTACAAAAACAAAGACAATATAGTTATGCATATCTACAAAATGTTTGCGAACCCGTAGTTCTCTACACTCATAGCAGTAAACAACAGAGGCACAGGCCATTCTGCACTTGTGCTTGGCTGATCTGCGCTCTGTCGTTCGCAATCGCTTACTGTCACATGCTTGGCCTACACCTATCCGTTCCACTGAGGTATTGATAGGTATAGTCAGAATGTGACTTAACTTTGACTGAGCGGCTTTGAATACCTCTGGGTTTAACCTTAACGAAACGAAATTTAAGGATTTTAACCGAGAAGAAAACAAAGCACTCACTTTAAGAGATTTTTAAAGAAGATAAATAAACTTTTCTTTTTTTTCTTTTACGGGACATTGCGTTCGCTTACCATACCATCAGACCAAACACCTTTATGAGCACTCAATAGGATCGTCTCATCTTGAGACGGTTCCATTGAGTCATCACAACATGTGTTTGGTTTAGACATATATAGAAAAAGAAATTATCCCCTCTTCTCATGAGGCTCTACTAACTGAATGACATAACATCCAACAATCATTTAAACATGCTTTGGATACTCATTAGAACCGTTTCACACTGAACCGGCCCTCATGAGTCGCCATATCATGTGATTTAGTTGTAAAATTACAAATTTAAATCATGATTACCCTATTATTTGTTATATGGAGTCGCATTTTGCAATGTGACAGAAAGTGTACCCATCAGTTCAAAGCACGAATATGATACTCAAAAGAGCCGCCTCAATTCGGGACGGCTCCTAAGAGTACTCACAACATGTTTGGTTGAAAGTTTCAGGACAAAATAACAATTATACCCTCTATTCGTGAGGGATATTCCATGGATGACTGAATTACTGTTCGTTGGTCAAAAGTATGTTTTGGATACTCACTAGAGTCGTCTCGTATTGATATGGCTCCCCTGAGTCCCCACAACATGTGTTTTGGTTTTAATTACTATTATTAAGGCAGAATAATCCCTACACATCTTCAGACGTATTTCTATGGTTGTTTGCACTCATATTTATCAGTAAAGGACCTGTTTTGGGTACTCAATAGAGCCGTCAATATTGGGACGGCACTCTTGAGTCCCTACAACTTGTAATGTGGTTACAAGATGAAAAAACTAGCACGAAATTTTCCCTTTACATAATAAAGAACGTTTCTCTGGATGAGTAAATTCATATCCTACAGTCATAAACATATTTAGGATACTCAAAAGAGCCGTCTCATCTTGAGACAGCTCTTTTGAGTACTCACAACATGTTTTACGTTTTAAAAATAGAGAACTAAACCGGAGTTAACCCCATAATTTCCCGAGACGTGCATCTCAGGAAGGCTGAGTTCCTTGACATCCGTTAAAATATGTTTTGTATACTCAAAAGAGCCGTCTCATAATAAGACGGCTCTCTTGAGTCCCCACAACATATGTTTGGATCTATAGTTAAAGAACTAAATCAGAGTTATCCCTCCACATCCTCAGAGAAATTTCCCTAGATGATTGAACTCCTATCATCATTCAAAACATGTTCTGGGTACTCAACAGAGCCGTCCTATATTGAGACGGTTCTTTTGAGTACCCACAACATGTGCTTTGGTTTAAAATAATTGAATTAAATAAGAATTATCGCCACTTCACAGGCGCATAACACTGAATGACTGAACAATTTATCACAGTTATTAAGATAGCATCAGATTGTCTAAGGGCAAGTGCCAACTTAGTAATTTCAGTGACTGTAACAATATTTTAAGTGACTCTAATCTAACATTTTCATCAAGTTCTAGACCATAGTATCCTGAGAATAAGGCATCTACTTGATCTGATGGTGACAGACTTCTAAATTGTCGAAAGAATTCAACTCCAAAACGAGTAAATAACTTTCGCCACAACGTAAACCTAAAGGTATTCGTACTAGGACAGAATAGTAGAATGTGTTCTGCTATGGCATTTGACTTTTCGCCGCACTTTTGGCATGATGAATACCATTTTCCGGTAAATAGCATGCCTATGAATCGAACGGCCAACAGGACTTGTCTTTTGTATCGCGGGATAGCTTTACTAAGAGACCACAATATATGGGGTTCGTGCAAAACAGAGTGTATTCTGGTTAGACGGCACAATGACTCGGAGGTTGTGACTCTCATGAGCAACTCGCGTCTAAACACCTCGTTTATTTTAGCGCGGATTAATTTCTTCCATGAATATTTGGACAAGAAGGAACCGTTTTCTATGTAATCTGAAATAAAACGCGTGAGCGCATATTTTGTAAGTATACGATAAATGTCGGGGAAAAACCCTATCATTTTCGCTGGAGTTTCGTTATAATGGATTAGTCTATGATGAAATACAGTCTTAACTCTGTGATCACCAGTTAATCGACATAGCTGACCTAGGAATATGAGTTTCCTGTAATCTATTTCTGTTTCTAGTGAGTTGAATCCAAAAAGAGCTAAAGCGACGTCAGTACTCGTAAATTTTGGCAAAAACTGCATAAACTTCACACAAAAACGGTGAGCCCGCTCCAGCGACACTAAATGTGAAGATTGAATGTTCGACCACAATTCACAACCATATAATGCTTTCGGCAGGACGACGGCATTGTAAATACGTCTCACCGATAGGGGGGTCAATCCGTCCTCGTAAATGCCACAATTAACCAGACTTAAAAATGTGCTTCTGAGTTTATTGCAAGCATCTTTGACGCTTACGTCAATAGACATATTTTTGTCACATACCACCCCTAAATGTTTATACTGTGTGCCTTCTTCTATACAAACATTTCCGAACGGCCATTGCCGATTACTTTGCTGATACGCCCTTTTAAGCTCATTGAAGACTACCACAAGGCACTTCATGATACCATGTTCGAACCGCCACTTGTGTCCATAACGTAGACATAAAACCAGTATCTGTATTAGACCATTAACGGAGTACGAACAGACCAGCATATCATCGGCCACTGTGGGTGAACCGCAGTTTATAGCATACATACAAAAACCTAAAGCAGAGGCTTCTATCTCATAAAGCAAATCATTTTTATATATTAAGTATAGGAAAGGGGAGATTACCCCACCCTGACGCGTACCCTGTAGGACCCGAAACCAGCTCGATCTATGTCCACGATTCCTAACACAACTGAACATGTCAGTGTACATATTAACAATCAATCTGCAGAACGTTTTATTAACTCCGGACTTATACAATTTGTAGAATAGCCCATCATGCCATACGCAGTCAAATGCCTTTTTTACGTCAAGAAAGCATACATATAATTTACTGCCATTCTCCTTGGCATATGAGATTGATTCGCGCAATAGAAACGACGACATAAGGCATCCGATATTCTTTTGGAACCCACCCTGGAGAGGATGAATCGGGGGAGTTAATGTATCAAACAGCTCTATCCTGGTAAGTATAATCCTTTCTAGCAACTTTAGGATAACAGAAGACAGCGTAATGGCCCTGTAATTGTCTGGGTCATCCCTCCTTTTATTCCCTCCCTTATACAAAGTTATTATAGTTCCCCTTTTCATTTCAACAGGGACATGTGCAAGTTTTATCATTGCAGAAAACAGCTTTGATAAAATTTCACACAGCTCCGTACCAGCAAACAATATATGTTCATAATAAATGCCATCGTCGCCACATGCTTTACCTTTGTGCGCTAGCCTTAGAGCAGATTCTACCTCTTCGCTGCTTATTGTTATGGGACTTTGTTCATTTTCAGAGGCCTCATTATTGAGCCGCCTTACAGACTCACTCACTGTTCTTTTAAAAGATTCATCAAACTCGGGATTTTCTGATGGTTTGTAGAGTTTTGAAAAGTAGCGCGCCCATTCATCAGTTATTTCCCTTTCGCTGTATACATCCCTACCATCAAACTTAATGTGAGAACCAGGAGTGATTAATGATTTTTTCCGCCGACTATTGATATGATGCCAAAAAAGACCACTGTCAACTTCTGCGAGTTCATCAATCTGGTCAAATTGCTTTTTTAAAAAGTTCTCAGTCGCCTGCCGATGTTTACGCCTAAAATGTCGTTTGGCTGTTTTATAGGAAGAGTACGCCACATGATCGCGATCCCTCGGCTGGCCAGCTGTAAGCCAGGCTTTCCGCGCATTGGACATACTAGTATGTAGAGTCGTTAGCTCTTCCGTCCAGTAAGGTTTGAGATACCGTTTGTACTGTTTTTTAGGAAAGCTACGGGCTGCACTGTCTTTGAGTGCACCAATCAACTCCATATATCCGTTGTCTACAGAAGACTTTGTCTCGAAATTATTTTCGCATAATGAATGAAATGTAGAGCTACGTGTTAAGTTATTTTTATAACAGTGAACAGTCTGCTCGTCAGCCTTTTTCCAATTGATATTAATGCTGGATTGCGCGGATTCAGGATCCGGAGCCCAGATCGGTAAACAGAATTTGGACACGACTGGCCGGTGTCGCGAGACATTTAGTGCATCATCGTTACAAATCTCAGTTGTGCTAACTAGCTGAAGATGCTCGATCGGGAACAATATATGATCTATAAGGGTCTCGTACTTGTTATCATATGACACAAATGAGTTGCGGGCACCTGTGCAGAACCCTAAGGTATTTAATGAAACCATATTATTTCTGGATAAAAACTCTGTCAGTATACGGGTTCTGTTATTTTGAGGATGTACAGATTGGCTGGCTAAAAGTTTAGTGTTCAAGTCACCCATAAAAAGCACGAGCCCTTTTTCTGCGTAAAGACCTAATAAGTTGCTCAATTTGTCAATATACTCATAAAATCTAGCAACTGGGTGGTTTGAGCACGGCAAGTACACTTGAAACACATAAATATTAAGAGAGGGACTGATTTCTAACTGTAAGTCAATTATTCTGTCATCGTCGAATGACAATGGAGTCACCCTACTATTCAATTTTTTATGCCATAGCAAGGCCACCCCTCCCTTACCAACTCGCCTGTGACCTGGAATCATTAGATCAAAGTCGGATACAGCATGGCACATATAATTACTGTTAATCTCATTGAGAAAGATCAAGTCTTTTTCATATAACCAGTGTTCAGACAAACCGCAGATATCTATGTTTTTGAATGAAAGACAATCACTTAAATAGCTTGAACTGGACATAATTCCAGTGGCGTTCCACGTCATTAGGTTTACTTCCATTAATAAGTATTGTGATAGTTCCCTTGGTCACGAAGTGGAGAAAACGGATTATAATCGTCCACATCGGATCTGCCAAACGCTTGCCAAACGCGGGGCACATACGGGGTTCGCCTATGATAACGATGGGCTTTATTATGGTTGTGATAGCGTTCGTTTCTGTCCAGCCAAGGACGGCACCTTACACCACGAGGCCAAAATGTAGGATACTCAACTAGGTCCGCTGACCCATTATCTTCAATGTTTAACCGAATAACTACGTCGCGCCTATTGCGCTTACTATGCCATATACGCACAAACGAGACAGTAGGACCACGCTTGCTAACATAATGCTCAATCACATCCTCTGTGACTTCAGGGTAAAACCCACCAAGATAATAACGACGAGGTTTTTTCTTTACATATTGGATAAAGTCAGCATCATCGTCATCATCTATGTTTGCTGGCTCATTTACCTGTACAAATGTATCAGACTCAGCTGGAGCCCTTCTCGCAGTATGGACCGGTATATTTGGGGCTTGTGCAAAATTTGCGTTACCTCGACCGAATACACCATTGTGTTCAAGGCTTTCTCTATAAGAGAATGATTGTGTTTCTTGCGGAGTATATTGTATTTCATTGGTAGGATTATTCTCAGCAAAATGAGCACCAGAACTCTGAAGTAATGGTGGCCGATCCACCCCATGAGTGTTTACCCATGGGATGGGTCGGGCAACATTTGGACCATCTAAAGAAGGCGAACCCTCACTGACAGTGCCCACATCATGATAAAAAGGACCTTCAGTACCACGAGCAACGTGCCCTGCAACACCACTAGATTTCATATTATGATGGACACTTGCCAGCTCAGGTTCGGCCGTGAGGTGCTCTTCACTAATATTAAACTGATCACCATTATTCTGATTATCACTTATAGCAGAGTCAACTTCCTGTGCTACATAAGTGAGCACATGTTCGGCCAGACCATCTGACTGTTCATTCGTGGGCACCGAATTCAAGCTTTGTTCAGAAATATTGACAGTACTAGATGGGACAGGGTTTTGTGAAACTTTGTTTTTCTTGGCAGTCTTTTTACTTTTACCAAATACACTAGTGGTACTGTTTGTAGAGAGACTATTAACGCTATCTAAGGAATCTTGTATATCACGAACTGAGTCCTTCAATAAGCGAATGTCCGTTCTTAGTTTGGCGACCCCATTACTCTTATCTGAATCAATACGCTGTGCGGCCAGGGCAATGTCTGTAACAGCTTTAGACACAGTTGTAGATAATTTACTCAAATCTGCCTTCAAGCCCAGAACGGTTGATTTTAAGGCCTGAATTTCCGAAGATCTGGTAGTTTCAACAGCAGCGTAACTTTGTTTCATACTAAGAACATCAGCCTTTACATTGTTAATGTTACTCAGCAAAGCTGCAACTTCAGTAGAACATCCACACGAGGTTGACGCAATGTTACTAGCGCGCAACGGAGTTTGTGCTTGGGACTGGGTACGATTACTTTTACCCTTAGCTATAATATCTTTCAGTTCTGAGAACTCTCCACCTTCGAGAACTGACATCAATATGTAAACATCATGTGCGAGTTTAGACACTACACTATCACCATTCCGTGTACGAACGCGGCGCTTCAGTTCTGCCTGTAAACCAAATGGAAATTCGTCACATTCCTTCACCAGCTCAAATAGCATCGAACGATGGTTTTCGAGATCAGGTTCAGATGAGGACGCACATTGTATAATCCGATTGATGAACATTTCTTTGGGCAATCCCCTGAATATGGACTGAAATCGCATGTACAGTTTGTGCTCTGGCTGGTCATATATGTCCAAATCGTCCCCGGACCCCTCACCAAACACGGTATAACTGGAAGTATCTAACTCTTGCTTTACTATATGAGTAGTCCCCGAAGAGTAAGGGACCTTTGCCTCAGTAACCTCGCCATGATCGCCGACTAATTTCACAGGCGTAAGCTCTGTTAAGATTTGTGAATCGACGCTATTTGGCGTACTATGAGCCATACTCAGTTGTTTCAGTTAACAGTACTCGACTCTTAATAACACAATGGGCAGTCGATATAGGGCTAGTTCAGTACATAATATCCTCGCCCTAGGCCATAAATGTGTAGACCATTTTAGCCTATTCCAACACAAAGAGATAACCGATGATGAAAAGTTGCAAATACCAGATAATGTACAATCGCATCATTTGAGCAGTATACATCATTTTGAAAAGCACTTTTACTCCATCATCCTGATATAAGTTTTATATTAATTAACAATACAAATCGCAGACTCGATACAAATCCATAGATATTTGAAGAACAACACCAGAGATCTGAAACACGACTTTCTCCACAAGTCACGTGGACACCATTTGTCATTAAAAGATTACTATCCAAAACAATAATGTTTTATAGGAAGTTGTTATTTCAGCCTCCTACAGCTATTATCATTTATTAGAAACATTTCTTGGAATAGTTCATAATACTCTTACCATTAAGGGATAAGTTGCCTGCTCAGCCAAACAAATTCCAATTTAAAAATAAGAGTAATACGATTAGAAAGCAGAAGGACTGAGTTTGCAGTTCCAGAGATAATTCGGTTACACGTAAGCCTTTGCATCTGCACATCTTCGGTAACTAAGGGCCTGGTATTTCCTTAGCGGCCAATGAAGCGTCTGATCAGACTGTACAGATCGAGTAAATGCTAGCTGCATGGAAGTTCTCCCCAAGCTCGTTTGTCCGTATGTTTGAGTGGTGCAGTATGCTTTGTTCTGTTTGATACGTATTTTTCGATTAAAACAAAGACTGACAACTACGCTGGATATGATGTGGTCTGCGTATTGAAGCCTTGAATGCGTTTACGTATCCGCACTGTATATTGATAATGTGTTTGGTGGCAGCAAAATGTGTGGCAGCTGAGCTACCACCTTTTTGATGTATATTTACACTTAATTACCATCTACAACAGGGAGCGCAGTGGCTCAGTGGTAGAGTGCTTTACTCGAGACCGAGGGGTCGCGGGTTCGAGTCTCACCGGCGTCACTGCGTTGTGGTCCTTGAGCAAGACACATTTATCCAAGCTAGTACTGGTTCAACCCAGGAAGACCCGTCCCTGTTTAACTGAAAGATTGTTGATGGGACGTAAAGAGTCAAATCAAACAAAAACCTTCTACAACTAAAGGTCAACCTCTCACCAGTCATTCGTGTTATTCTTGTATTATTATCCGGCTCATCACAATCGAACAGAAAAAAGGCTTTAAAATCAAAAGAAAGGTTACACCAAAAATAGTGGCAGTTCAGCTGCCAAACTTTTTTTGTAAGCTAACAACAAAAATAGTGGCAGCTGAGATGTCACATGTAATTGTGTAGATGAATACTAACTTTCCGACTAAAACAGTATTTGACCAACATTTCTCCAGTGATTCCAAGTGTCGAAACATTTTTACCTGTTATTATTGTAGTTATTCTCTGGATCCAAATAATCGAACAGAACATAGCTGTTAAAGCAGAACTTATTGATCCTCATGGTTTACCATAAGATTCTGATCCTTTTGTTTGAGTTGATCCTGTACGACCTATTACACAATTTTTAGTCATCTTGGACGAGTTTCTTGAGGTTGAACCAGTACTAAGCAACGGAAAACGTGTCTTGCTCAAGGACATTGGCGTTATTTGGCATGTGTTTTCTACTTTTTGATAAAGTGTTAATGCGTTACTTCCCAGTCAACAATTTTTTAGTGTTGTGCAACGAGACGCTTCTTTTGACTGCCCACAACATTATTGAGCCGCAGAATGTGCTTTTCAATAATGTGACATTTTGCTAAGTCATACGAGCCTGTACAGCACCTTCTAAGCTTATAAGCTTCAACTGGTGTTCATTTTGTTAAGTCATACGAACCTGTACTTATAACCCCAACTGGTGTTCAGTCAGTACAGGTAGCTTAACAGTCAAATAATTACTAGCAAATGCTCTGATCAGACTGAGCGTATGCACAGGCTGATCTGAGGCTTTGCTGATCGCACATACCTCATTGTTGGAAATCTAATGTCGTGGCTCATATTGATGTATGCTCAAAAGAACTATCTTCTTTGAGACGGTTCCGTTGAGTACCAACAGTACATGAATATGCATTGGTTTGGAAACAGGGAAAATGTTTTTATTACGCATCTGGAGGTCTGATTAATATATTTAAATGTCTTATAAGTCGAACATGGCTAGATATCAATACAAATGTAGGTTTGGTCATTATTCGTAGATGCGTAAGAGTACGATATGTATTTTTATGAATTTTGTCATCAATGAAAAAAAGAAAATTCTAGTGAAAAGGAAAGATATCCAATAGTGGCCAAGCTAAATAAAGTTTTAAAATGTTTACAGAAGACAAAACAGTTGTATGACTAATCATAGGTCCAGATAAGCATTTTTTACATTGGCGGATCAGTGGAGAAGCCGCCGTGGTGTAATGGATAAGCCTCCTGCCATGTAAACCAGGGGTCCCAGGGCCAATCCCTGGCTTCACCAGTCTGTCTGATGAGACTTTTTAAAAGCTGTGGCCCCATCCCCATATGACCTCTGCTATTGGTGGGACGGTAAACATAAACACAACATCATCGGTGTACATCCATCAAGCACCCCATATACAAGCATTTACACCGATAGTGAATAATTACATACATTACTAACGCAAATTGTACACATATAGAACTGTGCCCCACAGACTTAATTGGTCTATATTGCTCACTTGAGCAGTTGACTTTATGGTTTCAGAGGCGAGTTTTTTATTTACAAAAGCGTATTATCGCATGCAATGTTGCTCAGCGAAGGCTTGAATGAAATTTTGATGACCCAAACCAGAGTGCGCATCTGTGTATGTCAGCACAACATGAATACTCCACCAAGAGTGCTAACAGGTTGTGAAAAGAGCAACACTACGTCAAATTTTAGCGATGATTTCTTTTTTAAATGAGCCGCAACATGATATTTCCTACAATGTTGTGTGTGCAACCAGCAAAGGCACAGGCCAGCATGCGCATACGGACAGTCTGATCAGAGCCTTTGATTATTGCTTGAATATTCTACGAGTATTAATCTACTGACCGGACATCATTTGGAGTTGCTAAGCTTAAAAAAGGGTGCACCAGCTCGCCTGAGCCTGCTACCGTCAAAATGCCACAAAGTTGTTGTGGCTCAAATGTGGTTGGCGAAAAGGCGTCTTGTTTATGACTTATTCTGCCGTCAGATTTTAAAACTATATCCTTTGGAAATTTTCACGAAAACCTGATTGTGCTGCTATTGAGCAACAAAGGCGCAGTTCAGACTGCAAACCATCGTGGTAAGCAAAATTCTACATTATATAGATACATGTACTCTGTAGCTGAGCTGGCTTGATTGACCCTTACCAAGTAGCAAAGTTAGTATTTATGTCGGCATGCATACATAAATGTATCAGCTCTGCATGCTGAGTGATTTTTTCGCGGCCTTTTTTTTTCGTCATGATAACTTTTTTAACAATATCTTTCCTTATAAAATTTCGGGTCTGATCTGAGTCCAAACTGTTTACTTATGTTATTAAGTGGTGATTGAACGGCCAATGAAAAAAAGAACCAAAAATAACAAAACAGACCATAGGTATTCTATTAGGTCGCGTGTGTCGTGTCAATGGCCATGACGTGTGAAAACATACATGATACATGATAAATTGTTAAAATCTAAAGACATGGACATTTTGTTCCCTTTGTTTTTGTTTTTCAATTAGGACAAGAACCATAACGGGTTATTTAAGGAAAGCGTTTCGCCAGTCCGCAAGACTTGTTTTTAAAACAGTTTTGCACCATTATACTGTTTACAAAATTTACCAGACGTTAGAATTGAAGTTCCCTTTTTCACATTGGCATGTAGATAAGGCAGTCCAAATCTAGAGGCAACTGATTGCCTAGCTACGTATCCGGTCAGCTGATTTTATAATTAGGTGTGAAAAACATCAGCCATTTTAATCTCTTGGACGCACAGAACACATAAAAGGTACCAGGGTACACTGATAAGAAGAAAAAGACGGGTTAAGATTTGTTTACAATGTGATCAGCTGAGGTTGCTGAAGCACCCACCTCTCCTCCTTGGATGTAAATTAGTTTCTTAGGTGCCTTGTACGTCGAATTTAGCTTATTATCAATATTAATGTAGGTTTTATGGTTTGAATAGCATGTATAAATAACTGTTTTCTTTACCTACTACTGTCGTGCTAACCAAGAGTGACAGTGACGAATTGTTTTGTTTACAACTGCTAAGTAAAAATAGCATGTACACTCCACTTGATCTAACGCGAATCGATAGATCACTTGTGTATTAATCCTATCCTGTGGATAGGATTAATACACAAGCGATCTATCAATTATAAGTCCCTGATAACTTTTTAAACAAAACATGACGTCACTGTCACTCTTGGCTGGTAGGACAGTACTTACTATTTATATAAGTTTTTAATTGCGCCACACTAATACATGGGATACTACGCAGATAAATATGACTCTTGTTCTCTTTTAACGCCATCTTCAAATACAATTTAGATGGCAGGAATGAAATGCATAGCCTTGATCTCTGGAAACTATAAGAAAATTCTCTAAATACGTCTGCTAATTATTATTTTAAATTGACTATAGGGTTTGTTAAGACTGATTTTGTATAATGAAAAAGTATTTATATGTTTATTTCAATATTGGTACTTGCTGAATTCATTATGAGGAAAAAATCCCCTGAGTTCAGACTTTTTTCTGGAGCTCTGCGATTGCCCGCATGGAGTGGAATGGTATGACCGATATCATTCCAATAATTCCAATTATCGATCCACTGAGTGATCGTACCAGTACCGCCACGGTACCTGAGTGCAAGTGAGTAGTGAGTGAGTGATGAATTGAGTGATTGTATAAGTGATGGAAATCTGTACTGTACCACCGTCGGAAGTCCCTTGCTCCCGGAGGGTGCGGATTCTTTCCTTTAAGAGCAGTCCCCATTTTGAAATGGTACGCAATTGACAATATTTATTGCTCTTTCAGTTGTGCAATACTATTTAAAGCTGCATAATCTGTAACTTTTGATATTTTCATTTTGAAAATAATGTTTCTATTTTTCAAGAACACAGTAAAAATACTAAAATTCAGGTATACATTTTACCTTTTTCGTAATAATTAACAAATTATTAGTGCCAAAACAACAGCATTTATGTTAAAAATTAACTGTCTAGAATTATTGGAGGGACGCAAATAATTACAAACAAGAGAAAATACACCTGGTTTTATAAGATAATTCACTTTTTCATGCAGTTTTCAACTGTAGAAATTAGATTTATTGTGACAACATAACTTTATTCTACTTTTGCAAATGATTTAAAAAGAAAGTATTTTTTTTTTCGAAAAATGTTCATAGTTACAGAGTATGCAGCTTTAAGAGTTCTTGCTATGCCTGTGAAGAAGCTTACCACAATTTGGCCCCGGTTCCGAGAAAAAACACACCTGTCTTCAGGGTTTCCGACCATGTTAGACTCAAACTACAGAGCTCTAACGCTTAAATATACGCCTAAGGACCAAACATGCGTCGACTTGATGAAGCAAAAATCCGCCAGCGAGGATTTGATTGTTCCGATCAGCTGCAAGTGAAAGTAAATAAGATCATTCTGACAAAACCAATTAGATTTGTCTGCTAGGAAAATAAACAACATAAAATAGAATCTTTCCAACAGCCAGAATAATTTTTGCAACTTAATTAGCACGTATTCATGTCAAATACTGAAATAATTGTATTTTATACAGCACCGAAATAAAATATTTAATTAGAAATGGGGATGTATTCCCATGCGCGGACCAAGAAGGGGGATAGGGGCTCCGACCTTCCCCCCCCCCCCCCCCCCCCCCCGTGAAAGATTACAAACATTTTGGCAATACTGGTCCGGAACCCCTAAAAATTCACAAAGCTACATATAAACCAAGCCAGCATTCAATGTAGGGCCATCATCTCGTGATCATGTACCGCTTTCAGTGGTATTTGGATCCTCTCTCCCCTTATCAACTTTATAAAAAAAAAGAAAAAACAGAAAACGTTGTCAGCGTTGCATTGGACCTCTTTGAAAAAAAAATCTGAATCCGCGCATGAATCCTTAATAGAAAGCCGTAAGCGGATACAGCTGGTACAAATATGGTACAAATAACCATGAGCCAGCATTACGACTACGCCCATGATAGAATAATCAGATCAGCCTAGGCATCCACCCAGTCTGATTGGAGTATGTGCAGGGCCTTCAAGGGACACCTAGGCCTCCGGACCCAAGCTTTCTTCATACGGACAATGACTCTGATGAATCTGGACGGATGTCCAGGCTGATCTGAATAGCAAAAAGAGTAATAATTAAGATATTGGGTGAAAAATGTCATTTTTGACCAAAAAACGACAATTTTTGGAATTTGTCAATCTTCCAATTTTGAGCTTAGATACCGATAATTTCCACATAGTGGATAATTTTTGCTCAAACAGTTGCATGTAATCATCCATAATGATTAGCTGAAGGCAATAGTTATAAAACCTAAAATAATTCAAATCATATTTAGGGGGTCACTCTCTTTGTACTCATCCTGCAACCTCTGGACCCAACACACATTCACCATACTGCCAGGTCTTTGCGAGCAAATAAAAGGGTTCCTCTAAATGTATATTAGTTTCAATTATTTCGCCAATATAAAAAATAAATGCATGTTTATAACGGTTGCAAAACTTGTTTTCAGTAGTATAAGTAGCTAGCCCAAGTTATATTGTTAGATAGCTGACTTTTATCATTAACGTGGTAAATCAGAACAGTATTAATTCTATGGGTGAAGTCCGCACTTACAGGTCGAAAGTTTTCTCTCTACCAGGTAACACTGGTAAGAATCTATCATGCAATCTAGAGTGATTTATCATACATAAAACCAATATTTCACTTGGAACCAGACTTGCAGGTGAAAATATCTCTGTTAGCGAAGTATTGTTTTAAAAATTATTATGGTACTCAACACTACGTTAAACGACAATTCCAACTCGATAACCAGGCTCTGAGGTTATTAAACGTTTTCATGATCAACTTAACTGAGCATGTAATTTATCCAGCTCATAAATGATAAAAAAAACATACCAGCATGATAAATACAAATCTGAGTTTTAGAGCAAGACAATTCTGTATTAAGAGCATTTTAGTTTTTATGAGCAGTTGAAATTTCATAATCAATTGAGTTGAACATGAAAACAGTTTTACAACCTTGATGCCTGATCTCAGATTCACCGACAAATGACTCATTAGTAGTAGATATTTAAAAATAGTATCACGGTAAAACCTGTGTAAAATGGCCACTTATAATAGACAAAAAATATCTTAATGACCAATGGTGGCTTAATGAAGGTCGAAAGTATTGCGGAATGGAGCATTCTGCAATTCTTTTGACCTGCATTAAGCAGTAATTGGTCTAGAAAACCAATTTCCGGTCTTTTTGAGAGTGACCGGTTTACACAGGTTTTACTGCAAAGGATTATCATGCTTCCAAGCCATGAAAAAATAATTTCAGAGTATCGCCAGAAAATGCTTCAACAATAGAGCATACATGTAGGCCAACCCAAGGCAGCTGAGAAAGAGACCCAGAACATAAACATCGACATAGAAGAAATGAATTCGATTTTTAGAATGTTAATGGAATTATGAATACTGAAGATAGTTCTCTCGCAAAGTTGGTGAAGCACTTTGCAAGAGGCCCAAAGTATTCATGATTAATTGAATTTATTGCTTATATTAACACTTTATTATAGATATCTAAAATATAGAAATTATTCATAATTTAGGAAACATTTAATATGTAATTGTATTAACGGATTTGTTGGAGTGTAAAATGGATAAACGGAACAGCCAGTGTAAACACGGACAGCCAATGGAGCAAACAAGAGGCTTGTCTTGCATGTGAGACTCAGGTGTTGCTCTATGTCAATCACAACACCAGTGTAACTTCTTGCGAATTGATTCGGTGTTCGAAGCGTGTTGCACGGGCAAGTGAGTTTGCCAGCTGTCAATCAAAATTTATGTCATTCATGAGGCTTTGATCGGTAGCGAAAATCTAAAGATTCATTAAAGGCTTGCCTTGAAAATGTAAATATGACAGCATGAACACAAATATTAGTAAAGCAAACACCTCTTTCTTCCTCAGTGAGATGATTGCCAGATTAGAAAGGACACTATGTGTTTAACATCATAAACAAAGACGAAATACAAAACTCACACAAATAATGGGAGTAAACCAACAGCAATAGAATTACTGCCCTAGAACAGACAGCAGCCGTGGCCACATGGGGGGATACATTTATTTTACTGGCGAAATCTTCAACCAAAACTCTGCCGTTGTTAAACCACAAAAATGGTTTGTCTCGCATGGATGTTTTCGAACTTATGCAATGTATCAACACAGGGAAACAATCAGTTGAGACAAGGGCTTTGAACAGTTGACCAGTGATTTAAACTGTCATTCGGTGTACGCATATCATATACTTGCATTAAGGTGCTAATGTGGCCCCTTTTAAAGCTGCTTTTCACCATTTTTTCTGTTTGATTTATTAGAATAATAACCCTAGTGTAAAGGTCTGGTGATTATTTAACTTTTACCGTTGCATAAGTAACAAATAAAATGAAAAAAGAGAAACTACCATTCTGACCCAAATTTGAGACTTTAGGAGACCTTTTTTCAAGAATTAGATACCAACACAGCTAAATACAAAAAATCCTTTTACATGTGTGCCATGATAATTAGTATCATATGTTAAAATACATGTTTGGTATTTGCTTGTGCTCTTTGTTAATTTCTTCGTAAAAAGTCTCACTTTCCTACTTAAGCCGAATTTGGTGGCCACTTTTGTTACCATATCAACAGTAAAAGTCAAATAAACGTCAAATCAATTCCAGACTGTTACACTTGGGCTGTTATCCTAACAAACCAGTAAGAAGTAATTATTGAAAAGCAAAGAAAATAGTTTGGTCCCATGGGAGCCAACATATATCCCCTTAATACACGTAGCTCTTAAATGAAAAATGTATACTGATGGGTTCGGGTTTTTGGTAATTAGCACATATGAGCCATGACATGTAATTTCCAATAATGTGGCATTTTGACATGAACAAACTCAGATGAGCCTGTGCAGCCTCCTTTTAAGCTTAGACACTCCAATAGATGTTCAGTCAGTAGCTTAACACTCATAGAATATTCAAGCGACTAGCAAAGTTTCTGAGCAGACTGCGCGTATGCGTATGCTGGTCTAAGCATTTGCTTTTCGCACATACAGCATTGTTGGAAATCTCATGTCGTGGCTCATATGCACATACGCCCATGGTGACATATGCAGCGAAGCTAGATGTCCAAAGTTTAGTCAGAGCCATTATCAATATCAATTCTTTGCATATGCTGGCAGAGCGAATGCACTATATGTTGGTTTGGCTGTGTTATTGTGCCTGTTCCTCTCGGGGTGGTTGGTTGGCTGCGATATGTAGTACAATCTACTTATATTATATACCTTCCATTATTTATCATTGCTTTGTAGTGAGAAAGTTTAAGTATCTTGGGGAGTGAATGATATGAATTTTGCCGGAACTACTTTTCTGTAGTAGCTTAAGTATATTAATGAGTAGTGACATATGTTTTTGCACATTCAGCCTAACTTTCGTGACAGATTTTTCACAGAGAATAATACATTGTCTTTCCATGACATGGAAACACCACATATTATACTCTATATATTATCCTGCGTTTGATGATTCAAATCATGTATATGATAACCTACTTGTAAAGAGTATGTGCTTCTGGTATAACAACAACCTACTTGTAAAGAGTATGTGCTTCTGATATAACAACGATCATTACTTTGAGATAATTTTCATCTGCACAATTCTAATATGTTCTGCATACCTACGTGAGAAATAACCATGATGGCATCAAGCACTTCAATTAGTCGAATTATTATCGACACTCAAACTAAATTGAGAGATACTTGAAATGTGTAAAATAATCTTCTACAACTAAATTCCTTCAAAACTGTATGATGTAATTAAGTACACATCTAAATCGTATGGAATGTCCCACTCTTATCGATTGGTCCAGTCCATTTCCGTTTCAAGGGTTACTGTGTAGCATTTTTAATTTTTATACAAATTTTAATAGAACAATCTGTAAGCAAACAGTGGAGACCTACGATCTGCAGCTTAACCTAGACTGTGTGTCTATGTCCCACGAAAAAGGGCACAATGCTTATATGGATCTACTGCTGCTTTTTATTTCATGAATATAGTTACAGCATGGCTATGAAATTGTTGCTACATACTACTTACAACGTATGAGGTAATTCACTGCTGGCTGTACGCACATTCCATATTGAATATTAATTACTTTGCCATTAAAATTCTATTAAAGTGTCTATACCTATTAATTATTGTCATTGCTCTAGGAATTTTGAATTGGATCATGCTGTACCATGAACATACCATGATATAAAAGGTCGAATGCCAATTACAATAACCCTTAAGTCTGTTCCAGCTGAAATACAAACGTTCGATGCCCTTAAAACCTGACATTTATTGTAAATAAGTATTTTAATGCCCTAGTAATGACAATTATATTAATGGTAAATTTTTCGAACCAATGGCACTTTAAGTAATGATTATAAATTCAACATTAAAATTATTATACTGACCTTAAATATAACTGTGCATTTAATTTTATGATGATTAATTTAAGAGGTCTACAATTTAATACATTTAATGCTGCAACAAGTTTAATGGTATTTTTAAAATTCAACATGTTTTATTTTCAATAAGCATGATTATATTATGCACTTCAATAAGTCAAATTATTGTCGACAGCATGGCTAAGGATGTGTTGCTACATTATTGTTATTGTTTTTGGTAATTTTAATTGGATTATGCTTTACCATGAAAATGGTATGATATTAATGGTCGAATGTCATTACAATAACCCTTAAAAATAGTAAGTGCGTATGATCAGGAAATACCACAATCACAAACTGCAGACAAACCCATGGCACCGCGAGGAAGAGCCACACAACAATCACGAGACACCAGGAGACAAGACAAACTTAGCAAAGCAACCAGCTCTCTCTTCCCCATCAAGATGATTGCGAAACTAGAAGGGACATAAAGTAACGTACAACAAACCATTAAACAATTACAGACTCCCACAAAGGGGGTAACTGCTTCAACTGTTGACTCAAAACATTTAATTTTCAATAACATTAAATTTAAAGGGACATTCGTTTAAGATAGCTAATCCAATAATAGTTCATGCAATGAATTAAATGTAACATGACCATTAAAATAAAACTAAACCAAATCCCCACTTTTGTTTTGGCACATCAAAATAGTTCCGAGAAAGAACTTATTGAAGAAGGCATGTAATAGTTTGTCAAATTATTTTTGTAAGTGGACATACGTATATATTTCGGCACATTTTATATAAATATGCTCCTTTTTGAAACAAAGTATTCATACACATTGTTTCAAAAATTATAGCTAAAAACATTGACATGTCATCGTAGCAATGAACTGATTTTCGGATCCTGGATAATGACATTAACATTTATGGGAAGCTACTTTGTAAGGTAAGTAAAATCTTTTTCTACAGCCTGGTATATTAAAATGCATGCACCATGCCAAATTTACGAACTTCAATACATTATTTTGTTGACAAGTTTTCTACCGGATCTGCTATTCAGACAAAGTCAGAATATGCCATATAATACACAATATTTTTTCAAATAAAAACACATTCAAGGACTTTAACCAGATACACTTTAACATAACGGCCTTCATGATTTTTAGTACTTAATGAAATTAATGACATCATTATAACAACCATGAAAATATCCCATTAGAACAGTTCCTATTAAGTTAAAAGCAATCATGTACTGTCATACTGGTCTAATAAGCAAGTTACAGTATGTATTGTTTTGCGTCTGTTCGGATGATAAGCCACTTCCCGTACAGACGCACAAACCATTATGGAGTCTAAGCCCAAAATTATATAAATACATGATTATCATATTTACATTTTCAAAGCAAGCCTTTAATGAATATTTAGATTTTTGCAACCGTTCATAGCCTCATGAATGACATACATTTGGTTGACAGCTGCCAAGTACACTTGCCCGTGCAATAAACTTTGAACATTGAATTCATTCGCAAGAAGGGACACTGGTATTGTGATTGACAGCGAGCCACACCTGAGTTGCACGTGCAAAAAAAGCCTCTTGTTTGCTCCATTGGCTGTCCGTGTTCACACTGGCCGTTCCGCTTTTCCGTTTTACACTCCAACCTAATCGTTGATACGATTGCATATTAAATACAGAGCTCTTTTGTTTCCTAAATTATAAATAATTTTTTTATATTAAATTATTATAAAGCATGTAATAAATTCATTTTTGGGAATGTTCATGGAATCATGACTACTTCGGGTCTCTTGCACAGTGCAAGAGACCCGAAGTATTCATGATTCCATGAACATTCCAAAAATCGATTTCATTTTTAACTGATTCCAGGAAAACTTTTATGAGGCCAATATACTTTATACCATTTAGTACCAAACTGCTCTGGATTTATAATCATATTTTTCTTACCACAGTAACTGTTACCTTGTAAAAGCGTTCAAGTATTGAATAGTGAAATAATTCATTTTATCTAAGATCCATTATCTCTGTCTGTTGCGATTGCTGCAGCCTGTAAGGTTCAGAACTGATTAATCTGAACGTATCACGTGCTAGCCACAGGAAAGAAATCATATTTAAACGGTAGACGATTTTTGCCTCTGTTCAATTTTGCGGTATTGCTTGCAACAAGTACATTGTATTTAAGTGTATTGCGTACGTTGTTACTAAGGGATAGTATTAGAAACAGTTGCTCACCACAAATCGACAAGACAATACAGACACTGATCAGACGCAGCATTTTGTGGATTTATATTATATTCGCTGTCTTTCAGTGGTCACTCATTTTGGACGAGTTAAAAAAATGACTACATCTGGAGCATGAGGTAATATAAAAAAAATTGATGCATTCTTAAGCGGATATTAAACATTTTGAACTGCTTTCCCAGATATGCAGGTTCATTGTTCTGTTAAACCATCAGCAGAGTCGTAATGTCTTTAATGACTAAAACGGTGGATAAAATACCAGAAGTTTCATATAAAAATCACGAAGTGTTTTACAGACGCATGAAAATGATAGATTACGGGAGTTTTGGTGATATTTTCATGGTGCGATCAAAATCTGGAAATAAAACGTTTGCCATTAAACAGATCAAGTATCGTGGACGCCTACAAGAAAATTCATACATTGTCAACGAAATGGCGTGTTTATCAAAACTAGATCATAAAAATATCATAAAAATGCATGAAATTCTTGTTAATGACAAAATTGTCAATATTGTGATGGATTATGCAGAAAATGAAAGTTTGGAAAGATACATCGCAAATGTGGATGACGTTAATGATAAAATAGTCCATGCAGTGTATTCCCAGATACTCCTCGGTGTTCAGTATTGTCACCACATGGATATAGCACATAAAGATCTCAATCCATCGAATATATTATTGACCAAAGATCTAGTTGTGAAAATAGCAGACTTTGGTTTAGCAGTCAACTGTGCAGACAAAGACGGCAACCCTATATTATGCACGGATTATTTGGGAAACGTTGCCTACTTGCCCCCAGAGGTTCTTCTAGAAACGCCATTCTATCCTAAACCAGTGGACGTATGGAGCTTAGGAATTATCTTACTGTATCTCGTCTACCAAGCCATTCCCTATAAAGGATTCCAAGATGATGTTATACACATGCAAATGAAAGAAAAATGGAAAGATTTCGCCGAGCAAAAACCAGTCAGTGAAAGTATTATAAATGTTGTTGAACAGTGTTTGATCATTAAACCCAAACTGCGAACAAACATATCGGATCTAACAAGACAGTGGGATAAAGTTGGTTTTGGAATAATTGCTAACTTTTGAACTGATGCGAATTGTTGAAACGAGTGACATGTGCGGATCCAGAGGGGGGACAGGGGGTCGGGACCCCCCTGAAAAATCACAGAACTATAAGGTTTCTTATTAATACTGGTCTGGATCACCTGAAAAATCATAAAGCTACCAAGCCAGCATTCAATGTTGGGCCAACATCGGCACGCCAGCGAAACGCTATTTAAGTGGCGTTTTGCTGGCAGGCTGATGATGGCCCGCTTATAGTGGTATTTGGATCCTTTCTCTCCTCATCAACTAAACAAAAAAAAAAAAAAAACAAAAAAAAAAAAAAAAAACGTCAAAGTTGGACCCCCTCTGACAAAATTTTCTGGATCCGCGCATGAGTGACATTCCTTATATCTCAGAGTGCACTTGGGGAACGGCCGACACGTGTCGTACATAGAGAATACTAGGTGAGTGTCATTTAAAATCAAGTTTACCAGGCAAGGCTTTGAGAACGCTTGTTGACATCGCGAGGCTTGCCGAGCGATTCAACATGCGTTCTCAAAGCCGAGCCTGGTAAACTTGATATCAAAAGACGCGAACCTGGTATTCTATTTATCAGTATACCCATTGTTAAACACTCTTCAAACTAGCGATTATGACATAATTTTTGTTTTTGTGTTGATTCAGCGCCATTAGCGACGTCACTCAAAAAGTGCAACGTCATCATGACCTGATAAAGGCAACATGTTGTGAGATAGACAACGTTTATCAGGCAACGCGCAACAATGCAGTTAATATAAGAGGTAACTGATAAAAAAATTTACGAGTGCAGTTGCTGGGTAAAATCAGTTGGTTTGTTGTTATGCGTTTTGGCAAATTTCCGTGTAAAAATAATTCTTTAAGCGTCGAAAACAACGGATGCAGAGGAATCGTTCTTGATTTCAGTCGTAAATAATCTTGATTATACATGTCAATGATATAGTTTTAAGTAGTACTGGAGATATTTAACCCATTTGAGCCGAATGGAATTTACCACCTTTATCAAATGGACAAGTCCATTTCCGTCTTAAGATATTTTGGTGGTATTGTTCATTTCATTCAAATTCTAATAGAACATTCTATAAGCAAACAGTGGAGAACCTAAACAGACGCTGCAACTAGCGGCGTCTGGTCTGGTTCTGCACTGTTTGTCGATGCTACATTAAAATGACTCTATGCTTATATTGGTAAAATACATTTGCCGCTGTCTTCCTTTAGATGAACTTTTATCAAGGAGCTTTCTTCATTTTCCGATGAGTCCTGACATTTTCAGGCATTATTACGTAATGATGTCGAGTTTCCGACAGTATAGATATCACGCCAATTTACAACGTTATCCAATCAGACGCCTTACATTTGCAAGTGCATACGAATTGTTAATATAAAAAAATGAAATTTTATTTCTCATCCTCCATGATGTGAAGAAAACGGTGGTTGTCGCTTAAACTCTACAAGAAGCGCGAAAAGCACTTCAAGTTAAGTTTTGGCTCCGACCACTGTCTTCACCACATCATGAAGGTTGAGAAATATAAATTTATTTACAAAGGTTGAAACAAAGCAGTATTAGACCACCCCTTCTAATTGTGATTGACATATTGAAAGTAGCTAGCCTATTGAGGAAGGTAATTGCATCACTCAGTATTAGGTGACAAGTGCATGCAGTCGAAATATTTTGGATATATGTTCTGGACAAAGCATTTTCATATTTTATAACAATTTGGGATTGTTTTACATGCACTTATATCACCTATCTACTCATGATAAAATACTGAAACGTTACTGTCTTTTTTCTTAGTTTGTAAAGTATTTCTATGCGTTATGACTAAATGGAATTTAGCATAGAATTTCAATTCTTCAATAAAAAAAATACACTTGAGCCATGACATAACAAAACCAACAAAATGAGTCAGATTCTACGAAGATCACAAGCATGCCGCAATTTGTCCGTCAGCGAAGTGGCCCAAGACTGTATGCTGGCTTATGTGTTATATTGATAAATTCGCGGACAAGTGGTCTTTAAATTTACGTATATAAAAGGGGACAGCAGCATTGAAAGCAGGTGAATTCGAAAGGCAAACCTTGTTCAAACCGTGCAATTTGCCGCAAACCCAAGAAATGTGAAGATATTTGTATATTTAAGAATTGAAAGCTATGGATAGCAGCTATTTTATACTGCGTAACGTATAACAGTCCTTACAATAAAATGTTCCCTGCTGACCATTTTAACTGTTTAGGAATTCTTTTTATTCGTCGGTTGAATAAAGTTGGTATTAAAAACTTCTGTACAGTTTGCAGCAAAATTGGGCATTTCATTGGCGTTTCATAATTTTCTGGGAGTGAATTAAATATTCAAATGGCTGCCTCCATTGTCTTTTAAGAAGTTATGATTGCCATAACATTTGTATTTTACATCCGATTTTGATCAGGATTGTGATATATTACACAATCAATTTGGGCTTGCATTTCAGGCTCACTTTAACTTGCTGTAAATATTGCTGTCCGCTTTAATGTTATGATTGGTATAATGTACATTTACACGGAAAAGTTTCGATAATGTATGTTATACATGTAACTATGACAACGTAATGGTTAGGACGGTGCACACGTTGGTTGTTTTCCAGGTGTTTGTAAAGTTGTGGGTGTGGTGTGGTTTGCAGTAGATCTTATAAAGGACTCTACAAGACGGACTTTTATACATATCAATTTAATGTGTCAGTCATGTCATCTATAGTTTACAGATTAGTTTTGAGATTTAGACTCAGTTTGTTCTGTGTCAGTCACCATTTCTCGTGTCATTTACATGTACAGACCAGGGCCTATAATTACAATGTCTCCTTAAAGTTAAGTACTACCCAAGTAACGTAATGATTTTAAGGATGCGAACAAAAACGTTTAAAACTTCTTAAAATCAAAATTGTTTTATGTATCTGTAGATCACAACGACATCTTTGATCATATGTACTGCATCGAGCCTGGTAGTTTATTAAACATTTAAAAGATCGTGTTGAAATATCAATACTTAGCTTATTTGGTAATACTTAACTTTAAGGAGGCATTGTATTTTTTGCCCTGGATGAAATCAGAAACAGTTACATGTAATACCATTAAACTGAGGAAAATACAAATACGTATTATATATTATATCTGTAACTGTAACTGTTGTGTTTGAAAATGCTTGTCTGCTTTAATGAATGTTTGTTTGATTTGATTGTTTTTATGTCCCATCAACACTCTTTCAGTTCTGAAAATAACAAAACAATCAGGAATACCTTCAGTATCAAACAGTTTGGATCCAGATCAGGTCCAAATTGTGTTGGACCCGATCTTAATCCAAACTGTTTGCGAGATACGTCAAGCCTGATCTCGATCCAAAACTGTTTTTGGTTGACACTAGCAGATAAAGAGTTAACAAGTTTCTTCATTTTTGCAGCATTCTATTTGGTTCAAGTATGTATGCACTTAATGGGTTCTTCCTTCTGATTAGATGTATTTATTTTGGGATGTTCCATTATATATAGAAGGGTCACAGCTTATAAATTCCAAATTAACTTATCTGAGGATCCCCTTTTTCATACATGTAGTAGCAAACAGTGTAGACCCTGATGAAATGCGCCATTTCGTCTAGGTCTTCACTGTTTGCCAGACGGTACACATTTATACCATCTCAGGATAAATGGTCCATCAATTTTATTTCGAAAAAAAAATATTGGTCTGCTTATATGATAACAGTGCTTAATAGTTACCCCCCCCCCCCCCAAATCTGCCCTTTTATCTATTTTCATTATATGTGTATGAAAGGTGTGAAGTCTGACATATGCGGATGTTCGAACCTTTATTAAATATGATATAAAGTCGACCGACCTTACCTACATATAATGAGCAAGTGCATGAGATTTCCAACAATGTGGTATGTGCGACCAGCAAAGCCTCAAATCAGCCTGCGCTAATGCGCAGTCTGATCAGAGCCTTTGCTAGTCGCTTGAGTATTCTATGATTGTTAAGCTACTGACTGAACACCATTTGGAATGTCTAAGCTTAAAAGGAGGCTGCAGAGGCTCGTCTGAGTCTACACATGTCAAAATGCCACATTGTTGGAAATCTCACGCACTGTCTTTTTTCAGACTGAAACCAGAAACGCACTCATTTTTTGTCCTTAGTTGAAGCAAAGTTCGACATTTTTTTTTCTTCTCCTCAACCTTGATAAGTTATGGTTAGCCTACGTTCGTTTATCAAATGACGTTGGATAAAGATACATTATATCGGTAGCTGATAAAAATCAAGTTCAAAGAAGGGAAACGCCTGTGCAAGAACATATGTGTGAAATACTCTAACATCAAACTATATCGAGTCTATGAGGTGTTAATGCATGTGCGTATCAGTATAAAATGGCTCTTATGGCACACAGACAGACGTAGACCCCCCATCGATCTCTCGTTGTTTGACTGCTTTATAACATTCTTGAAACATTTACAATTGTTTTATCCGAGAAAAATGATTAACAGTAAAACCTCGAAAAATCGAAGTTCGACTTTTGGAAATACTCGCTAATTCGAAATAATTTTGAGACACAATCAATTCGATCGCGAAGAAAAGCACCTTTTCATGATCTATTTTATAACTGTCTATAAAGCCATATGTTTTGGGTGAATAAAAAAACTTCTCATTGAGACATACACGTCAATTACTATTTTCTGTATGGGGTATTTATTTTCATATCTGCCTCTCTATAATTTGAACTACTGATAACTCAAAATAAAAAATCTAGTCCCGAGGACGTCGAATTACGAGATTCGACTGTACAAAACCCGCGAAATAAAACAAAAAACGTTCGCATAGCTGAAAATGTGAACAAAATGTTGCCATATTACTCATGCAAAACCCACCAGTAGAGCCTTATACATGTATTATTAAATTAACCCTTGCCTGCTGAACTCGGATTTATCCTTTGTTGAAAACAATGTAAATCAGGATCGAAGCCAACTGATCAGGAACCACACTGTTTCTCCTCTGTCTGATTGAAAATATATGCTTCCACATTGAATACTGCAAGCTAACAGGATGAAAATGTGTGTGTGTGGGGGGGGGGGGGGGGGATCAGTGTAGGACATAAACTATTCAGCATAACAAGGGACAAACAATGAAGCGTTTCAAACACGTTATGCACTGAAAATTAACAAAGTTCTGTAAGAGGAATGACTTGGACTAGAAAAGTACGCATATTTTAACATAAAATAGCCAAATATCTAAAGCTCATACATTGTACAAGCTAATATATTGTGACTTGATTTCACGCTCAAAATAATATAACTTCATTTACTCATCATATTTTATAAATGTTTAATGCATAAAACATCAATGAGCATTTTATATTTCATGCACAGTTGAGACGAGCATGAAAAAAGTAAAACCTCGTGACCCAGATGCATCTCATATGCGAGTTCCAGGTCGATCAATTAATAAATGCAATAGTTCGAAAACGCACATTTAATTAAATAAGATAATTTTGATCCATATGCCATGTATGCTGGGCGACAAAATCTGTATCTTGGGTTTCTGACAAATCCAGACTCAAAACCAGTCTCATCAGCTACAGAGATTATCTAGAAAATTGAAATTTCGTTTGTAGCAGATGCGTAGGAAGATCGGCGCCTTTGTTGTTCACACCCCCCCCCCCATATTTTTCTTGCGTCGAGGCCCTTTATACATGTATCTCTGTAGCGAGGACTAGAAATGCGTTTTACTGATTGTTTCTGTTTACCCATAGGACAGAGACCAAATACCTTACTAGATTCAAGTAAGTCAGTTAACACCTCTCCAGCAGCAACTGTTTATTTATGTCAACGCTCTTCAAAATTGCAAGATGAATTGTTTATACAGTGTGCTCCCTGGGAAACTGGAAGTTATAATACTTAACACATTAATAAACAGTGGTGGAACTGACTCCCCTGTGCATAAAAGTAGTTCTACTTTCTAGAACTGCACTATTGACGTAGAAAGTCACTGGATTTTTTTTTATCTCATATTGCTTTAGTATGAATATACCAAAAGGGATGGCAGTTCAGCTACATAATAACAGGTAGAAATGTTAAGGATTTATCCCCTGAAAATGTTTACCTCATATTGTTTTAGTATGAAAGTTTATACCAAAAGGGATGGCAGTTCAGCTGCCACCTAATAACAGGTAGAAACGTTAAGGATTTATCGCCAGAAAATGTTTTACCGCATATTGTTTTAGTACGAAAATAAGTTTAAGTTATACCAAAAGGGATCGCAGTTCAGCTGCCACCTAATGTTGAGGATTTTTGCCAGAAAAGGTTTTACCATTATATTGTTTTATGACAGGTAGAAATGTTAAGGATTTATCACTGGAAAATGTTTACCTCATATTTTAGGACGAACATTTATACCAAAAGGGGTGGCAGTTCAGCTGCCACCTAAAAACTGGTAGAAATGTTAAGGATTTATCACTAGAAATGTTGACCTCATATTGTTTAAGCTCGAAAATCTATACCAAAAGGGGTGTTAGTTCATTTGCCACCTTATAACAGACAGAAATGTTAAGGATTTATCACTAGAAAATGTTGACCTCATATTGTTTTAGCTCGAAAGTCCATTCTAAAAGGGATGGCAGTTCAGCTGTGAATTGCCACCTTAGTTAAGGATTTATCACTGAGGCCCTCCCAGGGGTTTTGGGGAACAGGGGAAAAAGGGTATTTATTTCAGGGGAACAGGGGAACAAAGGTCAAATTTTGAGGGGAACAGGGGAACAAAGACAATATTAGGGAACAGGGAACATAAGAAAACAAATTTTCGATTTTTAGGAAACAGGGGAACAAGCCAATTTATTTCAGGGGAACAAGGGAACAGGTACCCCCCTGGGAGGGCCTCATCACTGGAAAATGTTGACCTCATATTGTTTGAGTACAAAGGTCTATACCTTAAGGCGTGGCAGTTCAGCTGCCACTTAATAATAGGTAGAATTGATAAGGATTTATCACTGGAAAGTGGAAAATGTTTTGTGTACGAAAATAAGTAAGTTTATACCAAAAGGGATGGCAGCTTAGCTGCCACTTAATAACAGGTAGAAATGTTAAGGATGTATCACTGGAAAATGTTTTACCTCATATTAATTTAGTACGAAAATATGTCTTAAGTTTATAAATACCAAAGCTGCACATTTGTTTTGCTCAGTTTAAAGATTGCCTTTTTCTTTTCTAATTTAGCCGCTTTTCGTCTGCTTCCCTAGTCTGTTCATGTTCTTATGTAGCATATATTGCAAACAATATGGACCCAGATCAGACTGCTACCCTCTGTAACCCTCGTAACATTGTCTTCCATGAAAAAATCTAGTCTGAAGTACATTTGAATGTATGCAGCAGACTATTAATGTAGACGTCATTTAAGGAAAAAGGTTATTGCTGGCTTAGAGTTGATCAAGCTTTCTGGTGTATATTTGTAAAAAAGCCTTGTCACATTGCAGGTTAAATTTTGTTACATAAACAACTGAGAGTCTTGCTGTTAAATTGATGTTGATAGATTTATAACACTGGTTTTCGAAGCTCCTCTCCACATTTTAAACTCTGGTCGTGTGTCTCTAGGGTATGTTTATAGTAGATAGTAAAGATTTATAGCGTTTCAATACTACACATAACAGAGAATGAAAGGCATTCTGAGCAATAACAAGGTAAGACATCAGAAAAAAAGTTTTTATTGGACAGTCCAATAATTGAAATTATAGAACAGTATTAATCACACCGGATAGGCGGCAATCGAAAACGCTCTTTACAATCGACGTACACCGATCAAACATCGCTAGAAAACAGTGTTTTCGATTGCCATTTGTCGCCGGTCGGGCGACAAATGACAATCGAAAACTCTGTTTCTAACTTTTTACTATCTACTTTCGTCGATAGTATTAACGTTTTCGATTGCCGCCTATCCGGTGTGTAAATGCAGTTGGTAAAACATTTTTGACTTAATTTATTACCCGTTGTATACATGTACCTGTGAGTCATTAAGGTGTTATTTGACAAACAGAGTAGATCCTTGTGAAATGCAGCATTTAGCAGCATTTCATCAGTGTTTAAACTGTAAGCTAAGACAAAACAATCTTCAGAGAAAGAAATACAATTTAAAACGGCACTTATAACAGGCGACACCTAAATATATGCAATGGGGTATCCGACTTTTATTGTTTCAAACCAGAAGGATGCACCCATTAGGCCATAAATGGTTAAAGCTATACATGTTAAACTTACTTATAAGATGGTGGTAGATCCAGGGTGGCAAATATTGCTATGGAGGAATAGGCATGCGCGGATCCAGAGGGTGACAGGGGTCCGGGCCCTCCTAGAAAACTCACAAAAATATAGGGTTTCTAAACAATACTGGTCCGGATCACCTGAAAAATCACAAAGCTACCAAGCCAGCACTCAATGGGCCATCATCGGCTCGCCAGCGAAACGCCATTCGGTAGCGGGCCGATGATGGCCCACTTATAGTGCTATATGGATCCTCTCTCCCCTCATCAACTTAAAAAAATATTCTCAAAGTTGGACCCCCTCTGACAAAACTTTCTTGGTCCGCGCATGTAAAGTAAAAGAAACAACAACTATATAAGAGTTGATGCTTGTATGGCATCTGCAGCATATATGCTTCTTTTTTTTACATGTAGTAGCAATATTTGCCAAGCTGGGCAAACTTCTCGAAAACTATGCTTCCAAAATAGTAAGTGAGTATGATCAGGAAATACCCCAATCACAAATCGCAGACAACAGACTGCACTATACATGTACTCGTATAATATTGGCAAATCCTCGAAAACAGGATTTTTTCAACCCAATTCCCAGGTTTTATGCTTCAATTGGACGCTATGATAAGTCTTTTTTCTATCAAGTTGTTATGTTATGATGTTTGAATATCAACTATATCGTAAGTTACATGTCAACAAATTCGATTCCCTTTTGCCACTGTATGTAAAAGCAAATAGCTTAATATTTCAAAAGTTCATTACAGACGCCTGGTTATACGTAAAAATCAGCCACCCAGTCAGAACAGAGTCTTCACTGGGCGATGTAGGGTTTAACTTAGCCAAAATTTATAGGTATTTTTCAATTAGTTAGCGAAGACTGGTAAGACCGGCCAGAAGCCAAAAAGAAAATAAGTATGGCCAGGAAAGGCACACAATCACAGGCCTCAGACCCGCACAGCAAGGAAGTGACACTTTATTTCTTTCTTTCTTTATATACTGCAACACCCGCCTCACGAGGTTTACGTGAAGGTGGATTAAAACCACGGTACATAAAAGTGTTCGGAAAAAAGAACTGAATAAAAGATTATAGTGTTAAAAAGAATGTACAGGAATATAAAAGCAGACTAAAACAATTTTGTTGGGTTAGAAGTGACCGCACTGCAACGATGAATTTATCCCACGTCAACAGAACAGGCAGTCTATTCCAACATACAACTGCTGCATGGAAGAACGAGTATATATAATAGTTCACAAATGTGTGTATTTGATGCAGTGCAAGGGGGTGGCCATGTCTTGTCATTCTAGAGGGTTGTTCAAAGTATTGTGGCAAAGGGGTCGCAACTAGTCAATTTATTATTTTAAAAAGCATTATCACTCTAGCATCTGCTTTCCTCTGTTCCAGTGTTCTTAACCCAAGTTGATTTTGCATTTGAGTAACGCTAGCATAAGAAGAATAAGAATTTTGTGTCCGTCTAATTGCCAGCCGATGAACAGTTTCAATGTTGGTGATATTTTTTTAGTATATGGGTCCCAAACAGTACTAGCATACTCTAACTATGGGCTGACAAGGGTCTTATAACCTGCCTCTCTTAAAGCGGGATATTTTGTTAAGCTGTTGCGTTTGTATTTTAGATAGCCAATACTTTTATATGCATTTGCAGTGATGCGATTGATATGTTGAGTGAAGCTCAGGGCCTGGAATTACAATGCCTCCTTAAGTTAAGTAGACTTTTACGAACTTAACTCCGATATATCTTAAAGTTAAGATTCTATCTTAAATGTGCATTTATAATGCACCGTTTTTGTGAACCTAACTTAAGTATAAATCCTCGGCTAAAATCGTTAATTTGACGGAAAGGCTTACGAGGACATACGAAAAATATAAGGTTTTAATAACTGTAAGCGACCCAAATGTTTCGCGCGTTCTGTAAATTAATCAGCGGACTCGAAAAATACTACAAAATAGAATAATTCCTGCTCATTAAAACCCTCCCCACGACGCAGAATTACTTGTGTTGATATTTTCCTTTTCATAAAAGAGCGTAGGCGTCATTTTAGAGGAGACGGGGAGGGAGGGCAGGTGGGGGTGATCTGCGGCGGGGGGATAGGGGGGAGTACACACGAACTCGTTCGCGATGATCATGTTTTTGTGTGTTTGTGGGAGCAGTCAACATGCGTCTAGCTCGTTGTAGACTATTTATGGGCTAACCAATGATACTGTGTTGCTTATTCCATCCGTATAACCTAACATAAATGATGCATGATCAGCTATCCAGTGGGGGTTAAGTTTTTTATCCTTTTTTCTGAACCACCACACGCGTGCATATTTTAAGTTGAGGTGTGTTGGCAGGTTATGTGGATCCTTGAGCAATCCATGGTTGCTCGCTTATGCGATAAGTACCATAATATCGTGCTGGCTCGGTTGCAGTTTGCCCATACGAATGTTTAAAGTTAATGTAAACAGTACAATATCAGTTTTGTTTGTTTGTTTGATTTGATTATTTACGTCCCATCAACAATCTTTCAGTTATGAAGGGACGGGGCTTCCTGGGTTGAACTAGTACTAAGCTAGGATAAATGTTCTTGCTCAGTGGCACAACGCAGTTACGCCGGTGATAATCGAATCCGCGGCCCCTCGGTTTCGAGTCAAGCACTCTACCACTGAAGCACTGCGCTCCCAAGCAATATCAGTAATTTGTGAGACTTCGAGGTCTACGTAAATTCGGGATTTTCATCCGATATGAGCTGTACAAGACCGATGCCATGCTATAAGCTACAAATATCTCTGCCAAGGTGGCACCCGGTTACCCATATATTTCGCGAGCCCTGACGAGTCGGCATAACTAATGACTTACATAGCGTACATGTACTCATTTTGGACACATAAATTCCCAATGGCAAGCCAGAAATTGGCTAATTAGCAGATACTTAGCTAGTTTATTTTAATTTAAAGGCGTCAATTGAGCCACAACGCGCTACAATGCATACGTGGTAATTCAAAATGAAAAAAAAACACTCCCATATATGGTAAAACAAAATATGTTTCAATAATAAGCTTAAGTTGACCTTGACCTATTTTAATTTAATCAATGAGATCAGGTAAGCGCTACAGGACCTTCAAACCCTCTAGTTTGTTCATATGCTTAAGAGGGGGGGGGGGGGGGGGGGAAAGGGTAGTTATAGAAAACTCGCAGACTTCTTTATGTGGTGTACCCTTCAACCTTATTACTAAAAAATCGTACCTGATAGGCTGCGATACGCATTTTTTAAAATACAAAACAGCATTCCTAGCCATTCAGTTCATTTGTGATCGCCGCATACAGTGTGGGACAAAGCATGTGGGTTATTCGGTATTTTATATGTAGAGACTCCCTTCACATCCGACGTTGGGAATAATACAATATCCCATAGCACAAAACACCTTTGATACACGGTGCACTACCCTACTCATGGCATTCTTTGATACCCCAATCGTATCTCCAATCACTAAACACTAGGACCCTGTCGTTTATTACCACAGCCGCACAGAACTTGCATCAATAAAGTGATTGTCATGCTAAGTCTTTTGACCAAGACGATGTGTGGACGAACCCAGTTAACGATGCCACGCGCGAATCCAGAGGAGGTGGCAGGGGTCCGGACCCTAGCCCCCTGGAAAATCACAAATTCTATAGGTTTATATAGAAATATGCAATTGGACCCCCTCCACCTTGGAAAAGTTGGACCCCCAGGAAATGTTAGAGCGCCCTTCTCCATGGAAAATCGGAAAGTTATAGTTTAATGATAGTTTTCTTTGAAAAAGCCATGATCACTGGACTCCCTCTGCAACATATGGGACAATATCAGCTGTTATCGGTTTTAGCTGTCCGATTATCTCCCTTGAATATTGACCACTCCCGCAACTTACCTGTTGAAATCTGTGGCATCAATTACACAGAAAAGTATACAAACCTTTAAATAAATTATTAATAGCTAACTTATTATTGAGTTGCCATTGTTTTATAAGTTATCACAAGAAAATTTAATATTTTATCTTTACAATGATATAAACAAATATGAAATAACTTAATATTTAGTTTTGTCAAATTGTTCATCTTTTTAACTGGTAAAATCCCATTCATTTCTATGTAAATTGAATGAAAATGCTTAGGGTGAGCATTTTGTGACCCCAAAATAATCATATTCTGATATTTTCTCGATGTTTTATAAGTTATAAATGGCATCTCTATCATCCAACAATATCAACCATATAAGTTTCAAAAAAATAAATTTAATTTTAGTTCTGTCATTTTTAGGTTGAAAATTGAGTTTTAGCGCCTTCTTACCTACGGATAAAATGCCTAAGTCCTAATTGGATTGCGGGTCTATAATGCTCCCGCACTATTCGATATGCTTAGCGAATGTCGAGAAATCTAACATCATTTTCTAAAAGAAAGGGAATGCTTAGCTGATTTAGAGACATGAATATGAAAAAAAAAAATCATAATTTTGTAACACGTAAGACATGTAAGAAGTAAAGTACCACCTCGGACCCAATGGTCCGAGGTACCACTGACCATGACAAATCGCCGAAATAAAAACCATTTTATTAAGTTGCTTCAATTTATTTAAATTTTCTTTATTTTAAGGATAACAATTATTATTATTATTATTATTAACGCCTATCTATTGCAAAAGAAATTAATTTGAAGACTTCATCTGGCAGGATACATGTATTTGTACTTCATTCTCACATCGGATAGGCGGCATTCGAAAACGTTAATACTATCGGCGAACATAGATCAGAATAGTTAGAAACAGAGTTTTCAATTGCTATTTTTCGCCAGACTGGTTACAAATGGCAATCGAAAACACTGTTTCTAGCGATTTTTGATCCGCCTTCCTCGATTGTTGAGAGCGTTTTCGATTGTCGCCTGTCCAGTGTGATTCTGGGTGACAAAGGATTTCGAGACGCTCATAACGGGATATGCGATAATCCTATAGGTGTCATATAATCCCTGGGGCAAAAGGTCTTATCTTGATCGTAATGAAATACTAATTTTACGGTTTTTACTGAATACATGACTCTGTATAAACTGTCTTGTGTTGAAGACTTGCCATGCTACTAAAAATGCGACATGGTTGTGCATCAGACACCCAGGCTGATCTCAGTCTTCGTGCACTGTACACCTATCTTACTAGTTTGGTCATGCGGCTTCTCGTCAGGGTCTTTACTGTTCAGTATAATAACCTTTTTCAGCCATACTACCAAAACTGTCACTTCATGGGCAGATGCGCAGACTGCGCAAATAGTTTCGTATTGTTTAGGCTTTGCAAGTATTGTAAAAGACATGCATATATTATGCCGAAGAGTCCTAGCAACAGTGTAGATCCAGATACTTCATAACAAGACATCTCTCCGGGCCTGTATTGATTGCAATAAATTTTAAATAAATTAAATTAATAAATAAATTAAAACAAATTTTTCAGCAGCAAACAGCAAAGGGGCTGATCAGACTGCGCAGATAAACTATTATGCGCATTTGTTGTTCGCATATGGTTAACTGAAAATTCATGCATAAAGTAGCATCTAGGCAGTGAAGACAAGGAACTGCTATGAGCATGTAATATCTGCATAGTCTGACCTGCTCCAAACTCTTCTGGCACACGTTTTACGATGTGGTCATCTTCACGTTGACACAGCGGGATCTCAGCGGGAGTTCGCTCATCTGTGTTTAAAGCTGATAAGGATCAGGCCTAAAGCACTGTTCTCGTGAATTTTGGTGCATTTTTCTGTCTGCATTATATTTCTGTATTATAATTTTTTAAACTTGAAGCGAAGGCGCTGATCAGACCTTTTTGTCAAACTCAATGTTCTTTACCTCGGAACAGTGACGTATTCTTAAATAGGTAACTGCTTGGACCCAGTCCGAGTCTTTACAGATGTCAGCTGATTTTATTTTCGAAAAAAAAATGTACCGTTTGGATCCAGATAAGAACCGAGCATGTACTCGAAGAACTGTCTCAGTGAGACGGTTCTTTTGAGCGCCCAAAGTGAATGTTAAAAAGATGGATAAGAAAATATTCACATTATTATGCTGGATTTTATCCTTATTATCTAGACCCCGGAATAAAGGTATATTGGATTCGAGTCTAGACCTATGATTCTATACCGATGGGAGCGCAGTGGCCCAGTGGTAGAGTGCTTGACTCGAGACCGAAGGGCCGCGGGTTCGAGCCTCATCGGCGTCACTGCGTTGTGGTCCTTGAGCAAGACACATTTATCCTAGCTTAGTACTGGTTCAACCCAGGAAGACCCGTCCCTATATAACTGAAAAATTGTTGATGGGACGTAAAGAATCAAATCAAACAAACAAATTCTATACCGAGAGAAGACTCAAATCAGGCTTGGCATCAACATTACTGATACAGGTAAACGTGAAAAAATGTTACATAATTTAGGAATACATGTACATAATTATAATATTCTGCTCTTTCTCTTATCAAAGAGATATGCCTTATTGTTCTGTTTTGTTCTGATAAAAAAAGAACGTTCATATTAAAGAACGTTCTGCTGCATGATCACTCCAAACGATAATTCTTTAATTATAATTGCCGTCGTTAACACAGGTGACATTTTTATAATGACCGCCTTTGACGCACTGGGGTAAACAAGTATGCTTCAATTATTAAATAAAAAATAAGTTTTATGAAAAAAATGACCAGACCAAATAAGCATATTCGGATAAAAAAGCGGTTCTGCTAAAACCTTTTCCGACTAAAAAGTGGTCTTTGCCAACGGACTGTACCGCCGCCGACAGCCTTTGGAGAAGCTGTGTTATTTCTAAACCACTGCGGATGCACAGGCTGGTCTGCGCCTTTGTTTATTCACTGAGTGGTCCATATGTTTTATGAACATTAAGAACTGCAGTACTCAAGTGCTGTTTTAAGACTCCATACAGAACATACGAATAGTGGACTAACATGTAATACATTTTAAGATGAAAAACCTTTTTCTCCAATTTGATACAAATTTTATGAGCACATTTTATGTTACATAAATGAAAAATCCATTGAACAATTCTGGTAAAATATTCAGATGATATATTTGGGTACCCTATTCGGCCGCATTCGTCTGCACCAATACTGAACAGCAATATCATCAATGCGAGACGAATACCATCGATAATACCATCGATACCTGGACTCAGATACAATCGATTTCGCGATATAATGACCACGGTGTAAGGGGGACAATTGGTTTATCGATTTTTTTAGGTGATCAAGAACCACAACCACCTGTTAAGTCGGGCCATAGTTCTATTTGAATAAGCTGAGGACTTACAGAAAAAAGAAGAGAAAAAACAACGTAAGAGCTTTTTTCAGTCAGTCGGGCTTGGACCCCCCCCCACCGCCAAAACCCGACGAAAAATTCCTGGATCCGCGCGTGGATATACGTTATCGTGGTGGTATAGAAACGATATCGCTCCTTAAAACCTTCTATAGCGCTGCCAAGATCTAATGACCATGTTTACATTTGCTTGTTTGTAAACATTGAAACAGTAGGCTGGCACATTCGGCAGTCAGGTGTAGTTTTGAAAACTGTTTGGTAACATCTTGTATAGCTCAGAAGATAGAGTCGCTGGCAGCAGAACATGCATTTGTTTTTACATTATGCGCGGGTTCGAATCCCATCAATGCTTTCAATTCTTTTTCTTCATTTTTATTGTATCATATTTTCACATATGTCCTTTAAGCATTATTGGAAAACCATTTTAACATTTATACAAAGTGTCCATCAAATGGGACATTGTCAAACACGAATACGCATATGCGAGATGCCACTGAATGCATCAACTCAATAGGGTACGCATTGTTTGCTGTCATTAAAGTAAGTAAGGGTGCAAAGATCAGGAATCGATACAATCAAGTAAAGTGATATTAAGCAACCCAAATGGTTTGGAAATGCTTATGATTTATATCTTTAAATGAGTCGCTATATGAGATTCCTAACAATGTGGTATGTGTGACGAGCAGAGCCTCAGATCAGCCTGCGCATACGCGCAGTTTGATCAGAGCCTTTGCTAGTCGTTTGAATATTCTATGAATATTTAGTTACTGCCCAAACAGCATTTTGACAGTCTAAGCTTAAAAGGCGGCTGCACAGGCTCGTCTGAGTCTACACATGTCAAAATGCCACATTGTTGGAAATCACATGCCACGGTTCAATAAATAATTGATAAAAAAAAATTAAAAAAAAAAATAACATGGTACTGTGACGGGGTTCGAACTCGCAACCCCGTCACAGTACCATATCAAAAAGTTAAATCTTAACTTTAAGGTAGCCTCGCTGCTACCTTAAATATTTAAGTATTTTGTCGAGATAAGGAGACATTTAAGATAGGGAAAATGATTGTAATGCACTTTTCGTGAAATTTAAGTAAGTTCGTCAATTTAAGTCTACCTTAACTTTAAGGAGGCATTGTAATTCCGGGCCCAGGTCTGATGTGATGTCTACGTCCAGGTATCGGGCGCTAGCCACAGAATAAAGGACCTGGCCATGCATGGCGTATGTAGTATTGATAGATCGTCTGGACCGGGGGATGTGCACAACCTGACACTTAGATGGGTTGAACTCCATATCCCACCCCGTTCCCATTCCTGCAATATATTTAGGTCATTTTGGAGGTTTTTTTTACTATCGGGTTGACCTTTAACAGTCAAGTACACTGCGATATCACCTGCAAACATACGAACTTGGGACTACAAGCTGTCTGGTAAGTCATTAATATAGAGCAGGAATAGGATGGGGCCCAGGACTGACCCGTGGGGAACCCCTGATGAAACTTCATGTTCATCCAAGCTGTTCGCTTTTAGGACCACAGTCTGACTTCTCCCCACAAGGAAGGACTCAATCCACCCAAATCTCTTGTCCTGCATACCATGTATCTGTAGTTTATAAAGGAGTTTGAGGTGGTTGACCTTATCAAAGGTCTTACTAAAATCTAGTAAGATGAGATATGTCCGTTTACCTGATGTCATATTGCATGCAAAATCCTCTACTAGCTGGATCAATTGAGTTTCGCATGATCTACGCTCGCGGAAACCATGCTGAAGGTAATAAAGGACATTGTGCTGTTTAAAATGCTCAGTCAGAGTGGAGGCTACTATGTGCTCCATGATCTTACAGAGTATACAGGTGAGTGAGATAGGCCGATAATTTGCAGGGTCTGTTTTGTTGCCTCTCTTGAAAAGAGGACATACGTGTGCCTTCTTCCAATCAGTTTGTACCATACCATTGTCGAAAGATTTCTGAATGATCGGAGCTACTACAGGTGCGATTTCCTGTCATAATTATTTTAGAACAATGGGTCGAATAGCATCAGGACCAGCTACCTTAGAAACAAGAAGGCCAGAAAGGAGCTTGTTGACCCCTGCTGTGGAGATTTTAATAGTTTGCATAATAGGGAACTTGCATTGTAGATGTTCAGGCAAAAAGGTTAACAAGGGAGGTTGCACCATTAAACATATTTGTTTGACAGAGCTTTATTAGGTCGAGGGGATGCGCTTACGTAGAAAACTGATTGAAACTGTACATTTAGAAGGTTTGCCTGATCAACATCATTTTTTCATACCTTATCACCCTTTTTCAACAGTGCAATTCTTTGAGTATCTGTTTTCGAACATTTTGGGAAGCTAAAGAGTTTCTTCCTAGAAAAGGCCTGATTTTCCTCACCTGACTCCCCATCCAAGCCAAGGATATCTAGAAGGTACTTACCATAAGCAGTCTTGATCTTCCTTTTGACCCCATGCTTGCTGTTTTAGAAGGCTTTTCTGTCCTTATTGGCTTTTGATTTGTTAAACTTTTTATAAAGGCGGTCACGTTTTCTTATTTCTTTTTTAATTAATTGCATGTCCATGGGGCATATTATTTATTCCCTGTAAGTTTAGGGAATGAATTTTTGAATGCCAGAATATATAGCCTCCTTAAACTCTGTCCTCATAATCTCAACTGACTTACCCTCACAGCTTGATAGGTAGGAGTGGCAGAAGGATTACATATATACCTTCAGAGATGCCCCGTTTTTCTGTAGAGTTAGGTCTTTCTTGGGGCGTTCTTTGCTACCTTGAGTTAGGTGTTGATGGTACATTTCACAATATCTTGATCTGACAAGCCGGGTTCAACCAGGGTGTGGTTGGTAGTTAAAAACAAATATTTCAAACTCTACGAGGATCATCCAATAAGTTCTGACAATGACCCCATAAAACAAAAACCATTTCTCTTGGACGTGTTTCAATAATCTTCACATGTTATTTAGAATATAGGGAATTGAATCGCCTATTCAAATATGTTTTATGTTGCAATCGCAATGGTTGCTAGGCAACTAAAGAACATAAGGTGAAGGGTCATGGATAGGACACTATATGCGGTATACATGTCCAAATTTCTACGAAATTACAAACTCCTGTTTAAAACTTTTTATATAGATAAAAAAGCATAATGTATGTTGATTTTGAACATCATAGAAAATGGGTTAGCTTGCGACTGTGGTGTTAGCAGGGTTTTGTTTAAAGGGGACAGCAACCCTAATGATAAGTATGTTTTATCAGAAAGAGCTCTATGAACCATGAATTTTGAAACAAGTATCATCAAAATCGGTTGAAAAATGGGCAAGTTATGGGCATTTAAAGAATTCAACATGGCCAAGATTTAGCCGCCATTTTGAATATTTAATTAGTTTTCAGATTTTTTTCAACTGCTTAATTTTTTGCTACCACTACTATCACATCATCTGTGTTTCAGCAGATATGCAGCTTTATACATAAGGAAAATATTTCATTAAAAATAAATGCAAATAATCCATTGGTTCGTCTTTTATTTTGATTACGCATATTTAATTAGGCTGAGTGACGTCACTAAGCCTACAATATGGCCGCTTCCATTACAGTCCATTTGCAAATATTCAAACGCCAACAACTTTCACATTTTTCAACCGATTTAGATGAAACTGGTATCAAAATGCATGGTTTATTTAGATCTTTCATATAAAACGTAGTTATTATCAGGGTTGCCGTCCCCTTTTAGACACATCACCGGTTTTGCAAGAAATATTTTCCTCAAACATGGGTTGTACTAATAGTATATTTTATTTGGTATATAGCATTTATTGAAAGTTATTATTTTCTATGCGTTAAATGGACTATGGAACAGATTAACCGAACCACGACTTTGTCTCTTAATACGCAAATTAATCACAATGGCTTATTTTTAAGTGTTCAAAATATACTATTTCATAATTAAGGTTTACCTTGTGGTCACCTGCTGGGAAAGGGCTGACCTCTTGGCTCTCGTTTGTGGTGTCTAACTGTGAGTTTATCACTTTTCCATTGGTGTCCTAGGTCAGGTGTGGTACTTGATTGTATCGATTCCTGATCTTTGCACCCTACTTACTTTAAAGTGAGGCAACATGTAATTAACTGGGTCAGGTGTGGTGCTTGATTGTATTGATTTCTAATCTTACCCTCTTTCTAACTTTTATGCTGTTGCCTTGCAACCAAGAACAAAGTAACAAGGTAATGTCATTGAGGTATTATATTTTTATAGGTAAATTGTGTATTCAGACAACATCACCAACCATTAATATATATAACTTTCCAAAGAAACATACTGCATCTTTTACACCCATCAGAAATTAGCTATAGACGTGATTTTTGCGGCCATGGGCTCTCACAGTGTTGTTTACAAATGCGTATAGCATCAGATCAGGCTGTGATAAAAACTCCATATTTCAAACATGAGTAGGCAACACCCATGGGCACATGCAATGGGTAATACAATTCTGATTTCAATAACAGTTTCTGAGAGGTGAATTCATTGTCAGAACTTATTGGATGACGCACGTAGTAGGTTCTCGGACCATTTACATAAGGTTAAAGTCATCCAGAATTCAGTGAAAGTGAAACCCTCATACATTTTTGTAAGGGTACAACATGGTCTGATGAAAGGTACATCATCTTCATCCCAATCCAGCTTTGGGTAATTAAAATCCCTAATAACCCATATGTCACTCTTTTGTTGACTTACCATCTCCAGTGACTTGTGAAATTCACCGGCACTGTAGGAGTCTCCCTCTTTGAGCGATACTAAGTAGCCAAAATCGTCACTGAACATGAACATGTTCATGATTACAAACGCTGTTTACGGATACAAATATTGTGCCACCTGGCAATCTAGACTCGATATCTAAACAGTGTAGCTATTTGCTTGATACCCTTCCTTGGATACTAAAGTGCGTGTCTGATTATTAACCGGCGACAATTGTCGACTGTCGATGCATGTAACTCTTGCAAACAGTTTGGACCCAGATCAGGACCGACAGAAAGTCGGTCCTGATCTGAATACAAACCGTTTGACACTCTGATTGTGTTTCGGAGGACTTTTTGTATGTTAATTTTCAAGAAAGTCAGCAAAGGACAACGTTATCATGAAAAATTCTCAGCATTTTAAGAGCTGACAAGGAAGTGTGTAACGGGGTATAAAACCAGGATACGGCGGAGAGGTAGTCTCTTAAATTGAGCATCCTTTTCAAAATGATAGGACTAAGTTTTGTTTTGCTGCTCTCATGGCAAGTTCAGGGATTTGAAAGGCTTACACAAGACGACAGTACTTTTGAAAGTAAGTTATAGTCTCGAATCATTTTCTTTTTGAAGTAAAGTAAAGCTTTGGACCCAAACCGTTTCACATTCTTGTAATGTTCCAGAAAGATGTTTTTGTTTTTGAAAAAAAAATCAAGTCAGTAGTCGACAACAAACGAATGAAAAAATATAATTTACCCAGCATACAAAGAGATAACAATAATATAAAGCGTATATGTCGATCGTCCAATTTTTGACCTTTGAATAATCAACAGTAACCTTGTGCCACATGATATTTTGGTACTTATCCGCACAGCCTCGTCATACATGTACGAGGGGTTTTCCCGAAAATTCTCAAATTTACCTCGTAGCTTTGTCCAGATATAGTTTGAGGGGCATATTTTGCAACATTCGAAAGAACTATTTTTCACCTAGAAAATGATGCTAATATTTACTCGCTGTACTCGCGGTATTGGTTCATCAATTAGCTACAAACCATATATCGCCCACTCTATTCCACTGACCTGTTTTAGGTCAGTGAATTATATTTAATCATTTGTGAAGATGAATCTTTCAAGCAGTGTATTTAAATATCCACAAAATAAAACAGTGTAATTTTAAATAAAATTTAGAAAAAAAGGTGTTGCGAACCAAACATCAATGCGTCTTGATCAACATCAGAAATAAGAATGAGGTTCAGGTACCGTCAAACGTGTTGAAGCTCTCCAGTAATTTTCTTGCCATTCTATTCCAAGGCGGTGTTTTATTTGTGGATTAATTTTGTTATTTATGTTTAGTCTTTGTCAAACCGTCTTGTCTGTTCCTTGCAGCCTTGTGATCACCTGCTGGCTCTCTTGTGTGTGACGCTCGCTTGTGTTTAGTCACTTTCCCATATGGTATCCTGGGTCAAGTGTGGTGCTTGATTGTATCGATTCCTGATATTTGCATTCTTCTTAATTTGCTTTTTTTAAAGTGAAAATTCATATAAACAACTAATTCTGAAAGTGAAAATTGTAGGAGTGTTCACCAGGGTAGTAACTTAATATGCGTAAACAAGCGCACACACATATAACTTTGTGAAACCTGTTTTGCTCGATAAGGAAGGCAAACATAAACACTAATAATAACACTGGGTGGAAACGTACACAGGATATTGCTCCAAAATGAGCCAATGTTTACACTGAATTAGGAAAAAACAGACAACGAAGGTAAGGAAATCAGGAATTTCTCCTATTTAATTCTTTTTTCGGTACTTGGCGTGTGTCGATTTAGAATCGCAATATGTTTATTTAGCAAATTGTATGCTTGATTTGGCATCAAACACTGAACTTGATAGTGAAAATCACAAAATGAAAGTCGTGCTCACACCAAAATTTAGACACTTATCCCCAAAAAGGAATAATATTGAACCAAGAAAGCAAACTATTAAAATTCTGAATCGGCCAATTTTTTGCAATGGCATTTAAATATCAATGCTGAAAATTTCAGCCTCGTAGGTTGAAACTTAACCGAGATATGGCTCAAAACTAATGGTCAGTTAGTCTTGAAAAGGGTACTGGGGATTGGGAAATCTCAGTTTTAGTGTACGGGAGTATTGTTTTGTAGTGTACTGGGTATTGAATTGAAGATTAAAGGAAAAAACAGAGTTCGGTTGATAATTTGAGCTCTTCATGATATGCCAATATTAGTGGGGCGGATATGTGAAAAAATTGTGCACTTTATGATAAAAGCATGAAACTTGGTACATGGCCAAATTAGTAATTTACAAAATTTTTGAGGGTCAGTGCCACGCCAGAAATGCACCTTGACGGCCGCCATCTTGAATTTCTAAATGGCGATCTGTTTTCATGTAAAGCCTGTTAAGCTGCATATCATTTTGCAATAAACTTTTCTTTAAAGCTAGTGGAAGTGTCTATGTTAACAATAAAATATTTTTAATTAACTGACATCATATGTAGATGGGCATAGTATCCAAGATGGCAGCCATTTTTAAGATAGCCACCGTTTTTATCTCTTAAATCAAGCTTGCTGTATGAAAACATCATATATTGAACTTATTTCAGATTATTGCATCCAATTCATGTTGTTCCAAGCATAGAAAGGCTCAAAGTTTGACCTTGTTATTTTTGAACAATTTATAAGAGTGCCTTGATACAATATGGAATCCAATATGGCTGCCAAGGAAGAAAGATTTTATGGTGGGGGGTTTTCATACATAACATATCTGAAATTTTTATGAGTGAAATTTGTTTTAATTGTAATGAATGTTTGTTTCTTATATATAATATGTAATTTTGAAATTTTCTCAACAGTGAGTTCGAGCATGGCATCCAAGATGGCCGCCAAAATGCAAAATTCTATTTATTGGTGATATTTTGCTCTTTCTAAAAAATCATCCCTTTTTCGCCATTAGTCTTTTTTTTCGACATCATTTAGGATGTATCATGCTAGTGAACTGTTCATAATCAAGGACGTGATTGATATATACACTCCACAAAAACAAAACAATGAAAGCATGTTAAGTACTACCGGCCTCGGGTCAAAGGCAGCAGATGTTAGTTGATACAAAGGTTAAGAAGCTTACAGAGCTTTTACCATGTACATTTGCAATGCATGACTGCAGGCAGCTCGAGGATGTCTCTATCGTAGAGAATGTTCATATGGTTACAGAAATCCTTTATCAATTTTTTTCAGGTGCTGTCACCTCCATCTTCCATAATTAAGTAGTTTAAGCCAAAGGCATTTGGTGCACTTGAGCTCAAGGGACCACTTTATATGACTTCATACCTTATGTTCACATGTAGACCCTTCTCCTTCCAATAATTCCATGCATCTACCTTCACTAGCCAAGTACTCAGCCTTGATCACCAGATCATCTTTAATTGTGCAATAGCAACTATGGGCAGTCTGTTCTTAATACCGTGAATAGAGCCTCTTACATAACAATTAAGAGCAGTGGAATCAGAACAGAGCCCTGATGAACATCAACACTAAAACTTCTCGCAGCTACAATTGCCAACTGAAGGGCCCTGCTTTTCATGTCCTTGATCATGCAATGCATCAGTCGCAGCAACTACTCGTTGATTTATAAGCATGCATACTACCTACCTGTTGTCCTTCTCTGTTAATGAAAGCGATATAGAATGGCTTGTTAGAAGTCAGAAGTAACTGTAGCTGACTTAAAATAAAGATCACAACTGTAGTGTCACCATGGCCTGACATAAATCTGCACTGCAGCCCTCAATCTCAACTCAATGCCTGATATGTCTCTCCAATATGCACTCAAACACCCTAATTAAATGCTTAATTAGCCTCAAGCCTTTGTTCAGAGCACCCCCTTTGCCTATGTACATACTGTCAATTTTGCTCTCCTAACAGGTAGTTGTACTAACACTCGAGATTATGTCGCTGATTAGGGCAAACACCTTGACTATGCCAGTTTCCCAAAAACATGTACAATAAAGGATCTCGATGATAATTGCTGATGATCTGTCTGCTTTGTCTGAACACATCCTGCTAATTGCTTTTGCGATAAACCCTGTGCTGATCAGCTGGCTAGAGCTTCAACTGTGATTTCCTCTGGCATGCCTCTTGCATTTCAATGAGTTCGAATTTGAGTAACTTTATAATGCCCTTTCCACACTTCTTCTCCTAGCGACTGTTGGCCTTCGTCATTCTGAACATGTTATTCCAATTTTGGTTTATATACTAGGTAAAATCAAAGCAATGACCAGGAACTAGTACAATCAGAGCTAACATTCTTCCTACAAAACCAAAATGGGGAAAACTAAATATACAGATAGATAGGATACAGTGGTGATACAGTAGAAGGTAGTCACTAGGCTAACTTAACACAACCAAAATCATTCACATACATATATATATATATAAGTATATGCAAATAATATTTACACCAATAATAATTAAACAAGAAACTAGCTGAAGAGTCCTGGGCTGTAAAAGACCATCACTATAAATACAGAGCGAAATAACATCACCATTTAAACCCCTACATACCTTAATAGACAAAAAAGCTTGGTCTGGATAAGTTTTTGAACTGGGCTATCATGGAATCAAATGCCTTACTCACTAGCACGCAATTAGTGAGGGAAGCTTCGGCTAGAAACTAAGATGTCTGCATCATTATATATTGGCTTGACTTCAGAATAACATAATCTTTGATTACTTTCAAGTAGATGTGATAGTGTTAGCTACATCATCATCACAACCTAATAAGGCTGACTGCAGCAAAAACTTCATTTTTCAAGATCAAGTCGACAAGTTGATGCTGTGTGTGAAAACGTAGGATTCTGGTCTATATACATTTTTTAAATTGTTTACAAATTTAGGAGATGAATAGCATTTTTAAGACTATGGCAACTCTATGACAGACTTTATAGGGTTTTCCACTAAAATCTAATGTAAACAAATGGTATTTATGCAATGACAACTCTACAAAGGACAGCTTTAGTTTGCTATAGATACAAAAATTATTTGCATCTCATTTTGATCATATCCATTTTATATAGAACACATTTTATAGGAATATCAGTATAAGCGTCTAATAACAAAATTGGCAACCATCGTGGATGACAGGTTGAATGTTCCCTTTACTATCCTATTGCATTTCTTGAAAATCATTTTTATAACTTCAAACAACCTCAAATTATTTTCCACCTGAAGATACAAATACATTTCTTTTTTCTTAAACTAATAATAAAGCCATCTTAAATACCATGTAAAAATAAGTTAAAATAAAAAAATATGATAAGTTTGTCCCTGGTTTGTGTGAACTATTTCTGCTTAATTGCATAAGACTTTTGCATGAAAATTCATAATTTGTCAAGTTGGTATAACACCACTGGTGAGGATGCAAAATCTGACAGCCACATTGAGACTATGTCCAAAATCTTGTGTTTTCTATGCCTTGGTAGCCATTTTTAATGCCATGTTGGATCAATAAGCAACAATGAAGCCATGCTGATAAGTAAGTAACTTGTTAAACGGGACTATTTCTACTTGCTAGAAGTAATTTCCATCAAAATTTATAACTTTGTAAAAGTTTTAATATACATTGCACTTTTTAGATATAAAAGTGGCGACCATTTTTAAAATACAGCCTCAATCTTGACTTTTTTTTAAATTGAAAGATGATTTTAAGGTATTCAGATATATTGGGCGGCTATTTAAGTAAAATTGACTGAAGAAAACATGATGTTTGCAAATAAATAATGCCATTTTAATGAATAAGTTGAAAAAGGCGGCCATTTTGGAAAACACAAGATGGCGGCCATTAGAGGACATTTTCGGCGTGGCACTGACCCTTAATTTTTTTGTATTGCTATCAACTAGCCATGTACCAAGTTTCATGCTTTTATCATAAAATGCACGATTCTTCTTAAAATTGTTACATATCCGCCCCACTATATGGGATATTGTTCCAATTATATCCCTTGCCAAATCTGAACCCCCATCACCCACAATTTATCACTAAATCTTATGGTACTAGTTGTTTACATGCACATACGCAAGCAACCGAGGCTCCGTTGACTCTGTGCAAAGGCATTACTTTTTCAGATTATTTGCTGCATGCACATACAAATTACAATTTTGGACGGACACACAGGCATAAATTTAGGCGTCTGGTACGCTGGGTGGCTGCGTATGTATTTTAAGGAATGAATTTATGAATATATACACCAGGCCTCGAGGTTATAAAACTTGAGTTCATTCTCAGACTCAAAATAAAGCGCACTGATTGGCTACTTGCGGACACGTGTCGGCAAGCAGCCAATCATTGTGCTTTATTTTGAGTCTGAGACTATACTCAATTTTTATAACCTCGAGGCCTGGTCACATAAGATGAGCTTTATACATGAACATATACTACAGCGTCCAAAAGCCATACATGTTAACGGCTATAAGAGCGTTGAAAACCTGTCAAAGCTAAAAAATGCACAATTTCTTCCATATATTTGCTGTTTGCAGACATAAAAGGGACTTTAATTAATGCATGGGTCGAAAGTTATTGGTCTGATCTCACTGGATAGCTGCGCTTGTACATGTATTGTTAAGGGATTAATTTAGCGAATTCAAGCATGACCTAAATAATAATTGGATTGCGACGCTAGAAAGCCTGTCTTCAAGGTAAGTGATCAGGCGAGTCTGTTTGGCTTCAGAGACTAGTATATTGACTTTCCAGAGATTGAACATCAAAGGTGTTGATCAGTTTGTGCGCATTCACAAGATTGTCTGCACCTATGTTGCTGGCATGCAACAAAGTCAGGATTTTATTTTTTGCTGTGGGCCAATATAGCCTCTAAAAGCAGAAATGCTGGTACCCAACAAGGATGGCTCTGAGGAGCTTGCAGAAATGAACAATCTTGATTGATTTATTTGTTTGATTTGACTTTTAACGTCCCATCAACAATCTTTCAGTTATATAGGGACAGGTCTTCCTGGTTGAACCAGTACTAAGCTAGGATTTATGTTTTTGTTCAAGGACACAACGCAGTGACGCCGGTGAAGCTTGAACCTGCGGCCCCTCGGTCTCAAGTCAAGCACTCTACCACTGAGCCACTGCGCTCTTGATTGAGGCTTTCCTGCTTGCTTAAAACATAGGGACTTGGGTAACCACACATGCTGAAATTAAGGCGTCTGGTTTCACTTGATGGCTGTGCATGTGTTTTAAGGGATGACTTTATACGCATATGCAACAGATTGTGGTTTAGTTTGATGCTACAGCTGTTAGGCCCTGGGATAGATATGGTTTAACCCCACCCTCCCACAGGTTGAATTTTGTAGACTATGATTTCCATAAAGCCTAATATGTTACAATTTTTTTAAAAAGAAACCCATGCTAGCCGTCTGGCAACGGTCACATAAGCCTGTAAAATCCTGTTACACATGTCTGTTTTGTTTGTTTTTATTCTTTACATCCCATCTAAATTTTGGTGTGAGCACGACTTTCATTTTGTGATTTTCACTATCAAGTTCAGTGTTTGATGCCAAATCATGCATACAATTTGCTAAATATACATATAGTGATTCTAAATCGACACACGCCAAGTACCGAAAAAAGAATTAAATAGGAGAAATTCCAGCATGTCTTTCAGATATAGGGACAGGTCTTCCTGGGTTGAACCAGTACTTAGCTAGGATTAATGTTCTTGCTCAATGACACAATGCAGTGACGCTGGTGAGGCTGGAACCCATGGCCCCTCGGACTTGAGTCAAGCACTCTACCACTGAACCACTGTGCTCCCTCTGTTACACATGCTACCTATCAAAAATCGTTAAAATGACATGAAATGTACAAAAGTCAAAATGTTATTAGAGACATATGAATGAGTTAAAGTTTTAAATTTTCATATAGCCCAATCATAAACAACAAAACCTTTTATTGAAAACAAAATTATATGGTCCGTTATGTTACTAATGTGACATTTTGCATTACTACCCTATTTCTTGGAAATTATTATGGCTGTCGTTTCTTCTGAAATGTTTATTATTGTTCATTGGGTCTGGTGTTTGATGCTGCCACAAAGACGATAAACTGAACTATCCAAACTCCAAAGAACAGCTTTTTTTCTTTATAAAATATATTTTGTAGGCATTTGAAAATGGCTACCAGTGTGTTAATTTTCAATAATTACAAAAACTTGCTAAAAAACATGGATTAAGTCATGCAGTTTAAATAAAGCCCAAATATATTCAGCTGGTATGTTATGAGAGGGATAAATAACAGTAAATTATACTTGAGTAGCGTGCTCATCTTGAAAACAAAATGCAAATAATAATATATATAACATCCAAAAATATCTGCGAATGGACCATCCTATTTAGGGGTTATTTTGTACACTATGATTTTCTAAAGGTATATTAAATGTTTAGAAGAATATAAGATGCAAAATGGCTCATATTAGGTTCTGGCAGTTGAGGCTTTACTTTGTTACAGTCACGTTGACTCTGTTACCTTTTAAAAATCTCTAATCCTATAGTGCAAATACAAAGTTGAATCTAATTCCTATTCATCAAAACGCTAATTGCATCGAACGCTCTTAAAAATTGCAGCCAACAGCCAGTATGCAACAAAAAAGTATACAGCTATGATAATACTGTTATATACGTTACTTAATAAAATATATTACTATTTAAAACAGTGTTATCACTTGACCATTGGCTGTCAAAAGACCTCCAAAGCATTGTTCATTATGGCTCACTACAAACTCATTATATAAGCCACAAAGTCATATAGGTCATGGGATACATATGGCTTTGCCTCCCCCAGGGGTAATTTTGCAGACTATGTTATTCATATAGCCCAATGTCTTACAAGTTTTTTGAAACATGTTACCCCTCTGACAAGTGCCGCATAAGCCATGTAACACCTGTCACGTACATTACTCTCCAAAATTCATTCAAATTACATGGACTGTTAAAAAGTCAAAAATGTTATGAGACATTCAAATGAATTGAAGTTTAACGTTTCTATAAAGCCCAACCATTTAGCAATAAAACCTTATTATTTTAAACAAAATTATGCTATCCACTATGTTACGTGACATTTTTCATTGCTACCCTATTTCTGGGAAATTATTATGCCTGTTGTTTCTTCTAATTACTGACATAAGGGTCAAGTTTTTGGTGTTATCAAAAAGACAACTAACTGACCCATCCAAAATTGTAAAGACCAGCTCCCTAGCTGTTATAGAATATTTTTGTAGACATTTGACTTGATAAGTAATAATAACACACATATTTTTTGGCTAAAAAGCATGGAATAAAGTCATAAAGAGTAAAAACAAATATACTCAGCTGCCATGTTATGAGATTGGATACCAGCAGTAAATTATGCTTAAGCGGAATGCTTATCTTGAAACCATAGAGCAAATAGTAACAAACATAACATCCAAAAAATAAGCTTATGGAAGCCCTCCCCCATTAAGTAGTTATTTAGTACAATATGATTTCCTTAAACTGCATTGAATGTATATAAGAATATAAGATGCAAAATGGCTCATGTTGGCTCCTGGCAGTTTGGGCTTCACTGTGTAACAGCCTTGGTAACTCTGTTACCCTATATTAGTATCAAAATCTATTGTACAAATACAAAGTTAAATCTAATTCTTATTTAACGACATGCTCATGCATTGAAATATTTAAATAAACAGCCAGTATGCAACAAAGCAATCTACATTTATGATAAAACTGTTGTATACGTTACTAAATATCAAATATATTATACCACAGCTGTATTTAGTACAGTGTTATCACTTGACTATTGACTTTCATAATGCCTCCAAGCTTTGTTCATTATAGTTTGCTACAAACTCATTATATAATACACAAAATTATATTCGTTAGCTCATACACAGTTAGGGGATTACCCTGCAATATCAAAGTTTACTATGTTACCCTAATAAATAGGTGCTTCTATAGTAAGATAGGAACTTCTTTAGTGGTAATATCAAAGTATTTCGTATTCTTACATGTCAATATAATTTTTATTGAAAGCAAAGGACTAGATATATGCACCTATTTTTTACAGTTACATATGTTGCTTTCTTTTATATTTATCATTTAAGTGTAATTAAAGCACTATATGAGTTTAAACTACTAGTGGGTATGAATTGCTGCCATTTGAAGGCCCAAGTATGCGAAATATGATGATTAGTGTCCTTATTAGTATAAAGCATATTACTGAAAAAAAACTGATTGAAGCATGTGTAATTTAGAGAAAGATACTTGAACTTAAAGCACATAAACTACTTTAGAAGTTTTTTGTATCAAATATGTAACCAACATTAAAAGAACTGCTTATTTTAATGGTCAAATTACTTTTCATAAAATGGTTTATGATATTGTTTATCTGAGTTGTAAAAATTCAGCCCACATTTGACAACCTTCATGCCTACCCCTATAGTCATCATCTATTTGTATCTAAAGCATGTCCAGTTTGGCTGGATTTAATGAAAAAATAAATCAAATAAGCCAGCATAATTGATTTTGAGAGGGCTGGTTGCTTTGCTTATTTTTCTTCCTGGTGTCTCATGATTGTTGTGTGGCTCTTCCTTGCGGTGCCATGGGATTGTCTGCATTTTATGATGTGGTATATCCTGATCATACTCACTTACTATTTTTCTAACGCAAAATCAATCTGAATAATAAATATTCCATATATTATTTCACTCATTGTAACATAATTTTATCAAAAATTAAAACACTTAATATTTATGAAAAAGAAAGTAGAACTTTACCAATCAATATTTTTTTCTATCAGAACTGGATTGGTTGAATGTCTGTCATAACCTCTAAACGGTGTTATGCGACTTTTTGGTCACTGTAAAGGCTGCATCTCATGAATGCGTAATTAGGATTGGTCAACCTTACAAATAGGGAAAAGCTGAAAATGAGGCGTGGTTTTATTAAAAAGTAACTATAATATTGCGCCATTGCCTCAGTACAGACGCAAAACACGTTATTTAGTCCTTAAAACGCCAGCAAAATAAGTGCATCTGAAAATGTCTATTTAACATAAGCATAGGGGCAAACATTGTGGACACAGATCCTACAGGAGCAGTCTGATCTGTGTCCACACTGTTTGTCTGTGCGGCTTCAAATATTTTAGTGGAATACAAAAAACATACATTTTGTAATTATGCACTTTAAGGGTTAATAAATGTGAGCTCAGTGTGTATACAGTTAGGATTTTCACGAAATGCACGCTTGCTTGCGTGTCTCAAAAAGCTGATTAACTCTTTACCAAATTATAAATAAAGCGTGATTTCCCTTCCTTAGCAGATGAAATAGCCAAGCCATGCCCAGATATGAATATTAAATTGCCGCCTTTACAGTATGCGTAAAGTCTATTAATACATTTATTTAGGCAACACCTAGTTTGTAATTAAATTAAACTCCTGAAACATTTTGCAGTGGAAGTGTGGGTTAGTACATATACATGTACTTCATACTGCTTTTATCACAAAAGCAAACACTATGGATCCTAACCAGACTGCTCCAAAGATAAGTCTTATCTGGAAACATAATGTTTGCAAATAAGGCTTCAAAAGTACACCAGCAGATTAGAGCAAACATTTAGTCTGCTCTGAGTCTTGGAGGAGCGTAAAGTCAATTGTAGTTTGTCAGGACTGAAAAGTAAAATGGCAGACAGACATACGGATGGTATCAAGCAATTCTATAGTACTTAAAACTGACTTTGATTAGTAGGGTGCTAAAGAGGGCTAGAAATTACATGCCAATCCTCAGTACACCAAATTTAGACAATATGCATTACCCAGTACACCTTTTCCCAATCCCCAGTACCCTTTTCGAGACTAACTGACCATTAGTTTTGAGCCATATCTCCGTCAAATTTCAACCTACGAGGCTGAAAATTTCAGCATTGATATTTAAATGTCATTGCAAAAAATTGGCCAATTCAGAATTTTAATACTTTGCTTTCTTGTTTCAATATTATTCCTTTTTGGGGATAGGTGTCTAAATTTTGGTGTGAGCACGACCTTCATTTTGTGATTTTCACTATCAAGTTCAGTGTTTGATGCCAAATCATGCATACAATTTGCTAAATATACATATAGTGATTCTAAATCGATACACGCCAAGTACCAAAAAAAGAATTAAATAGGAGAAATTCCAGATTTCCTTACCTTCGTTGTGTGTTTTTTCTTAATTCAGTGTAAACCTCTGCTCATTTTGGAGCAATATCCTGTGTACGTTTCCACCCAGTGAATAAAATCCAAACAAATACATAGATGCACAATACATACTATTTGATATAATTAATTAACCACTTCAACAACCTTAAATGATTGTGTCAATGATTTGGGCAAATGTTGCTGTAGTGTTTCGCAGAGAAATGTTTTCAGATATATATGTGTGAGCTTCATTATTATAAACTTTAAACGTAACCTTCCTTAGACAAAGTCGATTATATTGAAGACATACTCTTCAAAGGTTTCAAAGCTTCATTGGCATCATGAAAATTAAAAGCGAACATTTCTTACATACACGCTCCTGAAATTTGAGTATTACATCTATCTTAAGTTTATTTGACTCTGAAGAACTTTCCCATACAATACAGCGACAATCGATGTGTGGTTGGATTTAATGATTGGTAGAGTTGAACACTATAATATCAGATTAAGACTCATTTTTTAAAAATAAAAGCCTTTACTTTTACTGACCGTTCCAAGGCGGTACTTCTTTTGTGGATCCTTTTTGTTATTTGTATTTCATGTCTGTCATGCTGTCTTGTCTGTTCCTCGCAGCCTTGTGGTCACCAGCTTGGAAAGGGCTGATGTACACGTATTGATGTTGTCTTGTTAATTTCCCATATGGTGTTCTAGGTCAGGTGTTGTATTTGATTGTATCGATTCCTGATCTTTGCCTTCTTCTTCACTTTGTCTTTGATGCAATTTTCTTTGTTACAAGTATGTGTTTTTATTTGATAAGACTATGTCAAGTTATTATTTACAAAATAAAATGTATCGCTTGAAATCATTTTAAAATCTGCATTATCAGTGTTTTGACTTTATTGAGTGCTTTGCTGCTTTTTATTGGTTGTCACTAGCATGTCATTTGTTTTGAAGGAGTTTAGAACCATACCATTTCCACAATACCAGATTCGCAGGTTGTTCAAAGTAGATTGAAGGTGTTTTTCAATCTGTTCCTGGGAATCATGTTTATCATATAAAGTTATGTCATCTGCATGTAGATCAGTAAACCGTAATTCGTGTATACGTAAGTGCTTATCATTGATAAATATATAATAAAAAATGGTTCTTGATGCATAACCATGAGAAATACCTCATAAAATCTGCTTAAAATACGACTTACTAGATGAGTTAATTCCTAATTTTAAGTGGTATTCAACTTTTGATCAAAAATAGTATCCGGTCACTATCAACCTTGAAGTAAAGTGTCCTTTCTAATGGCATTTTGCTGGTAGGCTGATATTTGCCCACTGTTATATCCTGACTAGGTAGGAGTGAACCCCCTTATCTGATGGAGCAATCTGCTGGGTCTGACCCGTGTCTACACTGTTTGCCAATATCGTTTATAAAGCATGCCAGGCTTACATGGCTTAAGAACTCTCATTGCGAAGTTCTATTTTCTCTTTCAGGTAAGCTTGTTGTAATTCAGCCTAGTGTTCAAGAAAGCCATCAGTTAAAAGGTTCTGATGGCCTACCATCTGAATTCGTCGTACATTTACCGTTGAAAGAGCGAAATATCACTTTGCTTTTGCAAAGAAACTATCAAATCAACTGGCGGGTGCCAGTGACGGTTGAAAGGTATGGAAAAATTATTGATCACCAGATAAATGACCCAGATTATGTAGGGTTCTATCATGACGTTAACCATGGATGCTCTATTATGGTCCAGCGAGGTAACTGTAAAGGTCAACAGCAGAACTTTGAATTCTTTGGAACTGTCCATGTTGATTCCATATCATACCTAATTCAGCCACCTGATAATGATCATGATACACATTCTTTGACTGAGGTACAACGAACAAATCACAACACTAGGACCGATTATATTAAAAGTCGTCAAAGTCGGCACAGAGAGGATTTAATACAGAACGTCGTGCATCCTAAAGACGTGTTCAACCAGAGACAAATAAGACGAATCACAGTGTATGAAATAGAAGTTCTTGTTGTGGTAGACTTCTCGGTTTATTCGTTTTGGAGAAATCGTTTACATGGAACTGCATCAACGTTTCTTGATACTAAGACGAAGAAAAATTTGAGACAATATTATGCCTTACTGCTTCATTCCGCAGATCTTTACTTTAAAAGTGTGACAGGAAGGGGATATGCCATCAAGCTGTTGTTTGCTGGACTACATGTAAGCGACAAAGGCTCTACTTCACCGTGGACAGAGACAGTCAAGAATGTTTCTACCTCGCCTGTATCGTTAAATTCATCAATTGCTCTTGACAAGTTCAATAACTGGGCCAATTCATATTCAAACCAGCTGCCTAGCTTTGATCATGCTCTGCTTTTCACTCGTTACGAGATGCATTATACCGAAAACGGAACTCTGAGAATTGACGGCTTAGGGTACGAAAGCAACCTTTGTTACATAGACAGAGTGTCACTTATTTAAGCAAATCAGGGTGCTCACACACCTCAAACTGTTGCTCATGAAATAGGACACAATTTGGGTGCTCGTCATGATGGCGTTGGGAATTCCTGTTCTGTTACCGATGGATACATCATGGCAGCACCATCACCCTTTTATGTCAACAATTCAGTCAATTCACTATTTTGGACTTTCTCTAGTTGTTCTCTGAGCTACTTTGATGCTTATATAAATTATTTGACAGCGCAGGATTCAAACTGCATGATCACAAGATCGACTACATTCAATACAAGCGCTTTGAGAGAATACAGCAATGAGTTGCTTGGTCAAATTTATGCTCCAGATGATCAATGTCACCTTTTATATGGAGACAATGCCACCATGTGTCGATCGTTTTATGAAGGTGATTACACAAGCATTTGTGACAAAATGTACTGTGACGCTAACAGTACAGAATGTTGGTACGGTATACCATTCGATGGGACCGTCTGTGGAAATGGAAAGATTTGCAGGAAGGGTAAATGTGTAACATCAACTGAAGCACCAACAGGACTGTCAGACTCATGTCCCCATGGAGACAAACCTGGAATAATAACATACCTGTATGGACCATGCATAGACATTCTAAATACAAAATCTTTACATAAATATTGTTATGATGCGTATTATAACCTAAGATGCTGTGAAACATGTACCAATGTTTCAAAGCTTTACCAGAGCATACCAGGTTGTAAATTTGGAGACAGTGAATACGTCTGTGATGTTTCGAATTGCGCTGCATATGATGATAACACGTGCTGTTCGAGCTGCTCGAAACCATCTGTGTCCCAAATAGTAGGTTAATTTTCTCTGTAATCATTTGAGTGACAAAACGACAGTTTGTATTTGTATTCTGCGATGACTCATAGAAGCATATGTTTTGGCTGCTACAAATGCAAGGGGTTAAAGTCCTTACAGGTAGAGATTGAAAACCTAGATGATTGGTTACCTATTGAGCCGATGAATAAGACTCTGATTAGACAGGGCGGGTGTTCAGACTGATCTTATTCTTCCTTGGTCCCCCAAGTTATATTGTTTGCTTTGCGTATGCTCATATATCACAACCGATGCTCACTGACTATTGCAGCTGGTATTCAAGACATAAATTAATTCAATTTTTCTTTTACGCTCATAAATTTTGCATTAATGACCATGTAAAATGTGACAGTACAACAGCAATGTCTGCAACGGGAACTGCCTCGGCCAATGCCGCGATATTCCGTGGAATCAGACCACGGATGTACATCGAGGATGTACTCAGATAACGCGGGTGATAGCGTAACGCTGACAATATATATAACGTGACGAAGCCGTCATAGAAACCATGCTAACACAATAACAAGTGTGATTGCAGCCAAACCAACGGCTTACAGGTAAATGGAGTTTATGTTTCTTTTTCAATAAGATATCGCTATAGCGATACTTTATTGAAATAAACATATACTTCACTTATTCTGCTGATTAAGCGTTTCGGATAATCAGAATAATCGATTTTGATAGAGCTGAACCCACATGCTGCAGAACTAATTCTCAATACACCAGTTCCAGCTAACAAAATGGATCTTTTTGGAACATAGTATTACGCGTAATGCTCTTTACATACACCCAAGCCCTGATGTGGCGGACTTTCCCGAATGCAATGACCAGAGAATGCCAGGCTATATCTTTACATTGCACCTAGCTGCAAGTCCTTAAAGAAATAATATGTGTCAAGTAAGCAGCCTTGTTTTTCCTCAGTCACCGTGCTGGATGGATATTCGACAAAAATAAAAGGCATAACACGATACAAAAAGAATAAAGGAAATTCTGCAAGTAATTACAGAACAACACATATCTGAGGAGCATTCATAATGAAATGGTGTCGGCGAGTTTTAATGGCTCTACTTATATGCCGTTGTGTACAGTGGACTTACTTAAGGATTGTCAGTTTATGATAATGTAGTCTTTTGGTGGTCTTTGGTCCTCACAGTGCCGTGGGTTGGTGTGTGGTCCATGGCTGCTGTTGCATTTAATGTAGATCTTTATTTATAAACATGACCCTACAATGAATCTTGTGAAACAGAAAAAAGAGAAAACCGATCGTTCCCAACATCAACAGTTGGTCACTACAAGTGCCCTACATACGTTGCTGCGGCATCACCTATAAGTCGAACAGGCTGCCATCTCCTGTACTTTCTAAATGTATTGGATCTGAGTTTAGAATGAAAATGCCTGATCAGTGTTCCATATCCCTGTCTACGAAGTACTTAAGCATGTGCGTATGACCAAAAGAGCTTAAAGTTCGGCCCTTATGGCACCTCTATAGCCTCAAAACCAAAAGCTCACAATGTGATTACGTTTAGGAAAAACCATTTGCGGATCCAGAGGGGGGCAGGGGGTCCGCACCCCCCCCCCCCTGAAAAATATAGGGTTTCTTAGCAATTCTGGCCCAGATTTCCTGAAAAATTACGAAGCTACCGAGCCAGCATACAATGTTGGGCCATCATCAGCACGCCAGCGAAACGCCGATGATGGCCCGCTTATAGTGATATTTAGATCCTCCCGCCTCTCATCAACTAAAAAACACACACAAAAACGTTCTTAAAGTTGGCCCACTCTGAAAACAATTTCTGGATCCGCGCATGAATACAACAATCATATATCACAGACCCACCCACGGCACCAAGAGGAAGAGTTACAGAACACAGACCACACTGCACGACTACATAAATGCATGTGAACGAATACAATTAATGTAAAGCAGCCTGGTCCCGAGGTTATAAAACTATCTTATGCTCATTTCAATTGAGCAGTGAATTTCAATTGCTCACAAAAACTAGAATGCTGAAAAGTAAAGACTTCCTTGCTTTCAAGCTCTCAGATGTAGTATTTATCACGCTCACAAATGTTAAAATGTCAACAACTGTTGGCATTTTAACATTATGAGCATGCTAAATTTTAAGCTCAGTTGAGTTGAGCATGAAATCATTTTTATAACCTCGGGGCGAGCTCTTTCGTCCTTTTTGAGATGATTACACAACTACAAATGACAATAAGAACTACATCACAAAGACCAAACACGAAACCCCACACACGACGAGAGCAGCAACGAACAACGGATAAACACCCAGAATGGACAGCAGCTAAGGGCTCTGTAGGGTGGGCCTGTTAATGTAATATTTCTTGACCACACAGGATAGGCGACAATCGAAAACGTTAATACCAGCGACGAACGTAGGTAAACTTTTGTTAGAAATAGAGTTTTTGATTGCCATTTATCGCCCGACTGGCGACAAATGGCAATCAAAAACAGTTGAAGCAACAACAGAATCACGCCCTCAGAACAGTTAACAGTTTAGGCCACCATTACTCACTTTTTTATATACAGGTACTTCATTATCTGTCAAAGGTTTTACATGTAGTAATATCACAAACTATAACAATCACAAAAGACAACCAGTGGTATGCGACCCGAACTAATATAAAACTAGACTTCAGTCGATGGTACACCATCCCAAATACCCGTTTTTGATCGAACCAAAGCATCTGCAAAGTTCAAAGTTGTTACGTCCAACGGTTTAGGAGGAGATGCATTTACAAGAAAGTACATTATTTCACCTTTGACCTTGACCTTAGGTCAAGGACAGACACGAAACGCTGCCCAGTATCATCTACATCATATGACCTATGCACCTGCAAAGTTTTAAGTTGCTATGTCCAACAGTTTAAAAGGAAATGTTTTCACAAGAAAATACATTATTTGACCTTGAACCCAAGGTCAAGGGGGTCAAGGTCGGTCACACGAAATGTTGCCCAGTACCCTCGACATCATGTGACCTATGCACCATCAAAGTTTGATGTTGCTACATCCCACGGTTAAGGAGAAGATACATTTACAAAAATACATTATGTGACCTTGACCTCAGGGTAAAGGTCACATGGAATATTGCCCAGTGCCCTCTACATCATGTGACCTATGCACCTACAGTGTTTGAAGTTACTACGTCAAAAGGTTTAGGAGGAGGTGCATTTACAAGAAAACTCATTATTTGACCTTGACCTTAGGGTCAAGGTCACATGAAATGTTGCCCAGTACCCTCAACATCATGTGACCTATGCACCTACAAAGTTTGAAGTTGCTTCGTCTAACGGTTTAGGAGGAGATACATTTTCAAGAAAATACATTATGTGACCTTTGACCTTGACCTTTGGGTCAAGGTCACACAAAATATTGCTCAGTACCCTCTACATCATGTGACCTATTCAGCTACAAAGTTTGAAGTTACTACGTCTAGCGGTTTAGAAGGAGATATATTTACAAGAAAACGTGACGCACAGACGCACGTACAGACGGACGGAGAGACGGACGACGGACCAACTTTGGTACGAAATTAATATACCCTTTTTTCTAAAGAAAAAAGCGGGTATAATAGCATTTCAAACTAAATTGAGTTTTATTTACTAGCTAACCGTGGCATAAGGTCATTCAATCCTTTTATTGTAGTTGCCTACACATTTGCCTAAAGTTAGAAATAAGTCGCTGTGTCATCACCGACCTCGTCAGTATCAAATCGAAATACATTTACCTAGGACTGGCCTCCATGCAAGATAGTAAGAATCTATTATGAGTATGAGGGTGGGATAAAAAATCCGAATCCGTCCCGAGGATAACCGTTTGGCATCACAAAGCTTAACGAGTAATGGCAAATGGCTGTCGCGAGGGACAGATATTTATATCCCATCCTGACACAGATAATAGATTATTTTTCTTGCATTTTTTATATTTTGTAAAGGGGCTCCCCGCATTGTTATTTATAAACTGAGATGCGACATAACATGATGATGTCACTTTTACATATCAATGATGTCACGTGTCTTTGGGCGTGCGGCTGTCCGTTTTTATTATCTTTACCACGGGTTGGTACAGGGTTCGTGAGATAGAAATAAAAATAGCAAAATCCAGATCTGGTGTGTAAGAAAAAAATTCTAGCCCTATTATTGTTAACAGTTCGCAGTGAAATAATTCTTCTGATAATAAATCCATATTTCTGCGAAAGCAAAGAGCTAACCATTACTGTGGAATTCTATGTTGCATTACCTATGTAATTATTCTACATTCTCGTGCTACAAAATTAATTGAACCATCTTTAGATCGTTCAGAGATCGAACTCAAACGAAAGACATTTACAGGGGCCACAGTAACTTCTGGTGTCAAAAATATAGGTATGCTTCAGAAATATAGGTATCTGGCCGCAAGAATGCATATAAAATGAAGAAAACAAACTAGATTGAAAGTTTTGCCACCACCTACCATTTCTCCCTTTAATCAACAATACAACAAAGTGAAACAGACAAGGTAGCTTCTCTGAATGTTATTTTGTTACTTATCAGATTTATAAAGGCCTTTAACACAGCTCTACACAGGAGGCTAGATACGAGACAAACTATACTGAACGAAACTTCTAAACCGCCACTCGATATTTTTTCATATATCTTAACATATATGTTACATACATGGCCACAATTTACACTCAATATGGCCAAATTAATTGAATAGAACCTGTCAAAGTTTCGTATACATAAATTGAAAATAACATGCTCAATTGATAGACTTTATAAAGGCACCATCGCATTTCATTTTCACACAAACGCTAAAATTAGAACTCATCGCTTAAAACAGAGTATTCCAGGGACCTAAAGTGAAAAACATCATCTTTATGGCGTTATAAATGGTCATTATTGAACATTTTTGGTGTTCGCTTTTATAAAGTAGGAATTTTCAGGTAATCCACAATGTTTCTATGGAAGCCCATATGAAATAAAACAACACAAGAATGGTTTATGGAGATGACATGTTTTTGTCCTCAGTATTATTGAAATTTTCTGGTGCTGTAAAATGGACATTATTGAACATTATCGTGTTTATTTTGTAATAAAGTAGCAATTTTCATGCAATTCAGTGCTCCTATGGAGGCCGATATGGCCTAAAAGAACACAGAAATGTGTGTTAATGGTGATGAAATGATTTGTGTACAATTTTATTGAAACATCTGTCACCCATCTACCGTGTACTGCACATCAATCTCGACACTTCAAACTTTCCAATGCAGCATTTGTGCATCAACACACCAAAGTATGGTGGACTATACATGACATTTTATGAGATACGTAATACTCATTTTATTCGATTTTTTCTGGTCATACGAGTGCAAAAATGAAAAATAACCGACAGGTTGTGGTGTCAAATTTTGGCTCTATCAAAACATGTCAAACTTTATGATAAATATGGATCAATCTCAGCGAGGCCCCGTTTTCGATTGAACCCACAGCCCAACCCAGCTACTTTATACTCAAACAACCCAAACGTTGGCATTTTTGTGATTAAATAAAGTTGTCGGATAGTTGTCGATGAAAATACCAGTGTACACAAGACGAAAAACATTTAGCATCGTGTGTCACGTGCAAAACCCTGTATTAGTACTCTATCGTTACGCATAAATGAACATCCTTATTGAATTAAACTTTGTTATGTTCAATCGATGGATACGTGTGCCCAAATATACTGTATCAAATATCATTTCAAACAGTTTAATAATAAATGAGCTATATTGAAAAAATTTGTTTTGTTTACTGGCGGTTTAGAGGTTTCGTTCACTATAGATTGTTATATGACTGGAGAGAATCCTGTCTCCTGATTGGCTTAATCTGTCTTCATAAATCCCTATGTCTACCTGGAAACTGGTCTAAACCGGTCCACAAGTTAATATTGCATGAAAACCAGCTCGAACTAGTTTCCAGTAGTTAATATTTTTGACACTTCAACAATATTACCCTCTAGAGGGCTAAAAAAAACATGATGAGTGTGAAACTACCATGTGCTGCATGAAATTGATATGATTAGCTGTTTCATCTCCCAACAGGTAAATCAAAGACTTTCATGAATTTTTACAACAGTTTTGTTTTGTTTTGTTTGCTTATTAATTTGTGTTTGAATAAACAAACTGTAAAACATTTTTATGATAACATTTTATATTCCCCATTAAAAGAATTAATATACATTTGAAAATGCAAAATACTAAATTGTAATATTTTACTAAAAGTTGCTAAAACTTGTGAGAAAGTCCTTAGATAGAAGGTTGAACATGTCTTTAACAACAACAAAAGTGAAAGTAGCAAAATTTTCATTCTTAAATGAAAAGTCATATAGCAAAACAGTTATTGACTTCAATTTCGGTAGACGTAAGGATGTATCTACCCTTAAAAGTGATATTCACTTTTTCGGGTAGATACATCCTTATGTCTTCCTCATTGAAGTCAATAATTGTATAGTATTTCGGGAAAAGAGGGTCAACCCATAAGTGGATCAGTGTGTGACTCTCTGTGCGCATTCAATCAGTTAGGCTCAGATCCAGTCCAAGTATCATACCGACCAGATAGTCCCATGTGCCCCAGGGGTCAGTCTTTAGGCCGATCTTATACCCAATCTTCTAATAGGTTAATGGAACTCAATCTGGACCATATCATCCTCTGAGAGGGACTCGGCATCAGCATCACAAACAAATTCATTTTTACTAATCCCTACACTCACACCTAGGAAAATGTTCAGTCAGCAATACACCTTGGTATAACCATCACTGATTACACACATAGACACTTATTTTCCTTCACAGCTACGTGGCCTTTGCGCCTACGGAGGAAGATACACACAACACTATGATGCAGCACCAATCTGGAGTCCATACTCTAAAATACAGAGGATGGCAGCGTCGGCAACATGCTTGAAATGCTTGGGTGGCCACATAATTTAAGGCCTGTAGATATGGGGCCTCTTTGCTTCTCTTTCACAAGATTCATTGTGATGCTATGTTTGTTGAAAAAAGACAAGTACTTGATCCCTGCTACCGGGTCATCAAATAGTGCTTAATATTTTTGGAAAATAACAGACATACAGTTGTGCATAGAAGAATCCGTCTTTTCCCCGAACTATTCCATGTTCCTTCTGTGTGGTCACTACTCAAATTTAGTGCCCTCCTCATTTAGCCAAAAACATGGCCAAATGATATTTTGTCCAAATTTCAAAATTAGCAGCAAATATAGCTCTATAGAGATAGTTATCATTATAATTAGCCAGCTGATTAGGTCCATCAAAATCAAGAGCCATTGAAACAAGGTCTTCATGCATGACCTCCACCATTGCTGTGGCACAACACTTTCCATCTGCATGAACAAAAACAACAAGGCTGTCGTATTCAAAAACGTATACATGAACGTTTAAGGTATATGTAAGAAAGTCCAAACATCCACTAGCTTAAGTTTTCTAAAAGACTTGGCTGGGCAGAGTAATACCTGAAAGAAATACCTACTTGTCTTGTACTGTATGGATAAAAAGGAAACAGTTTATTACCCTACATAAATCTCCTTGTTTGAGAATTTTGTTCAAATATTGTTTTTCCTTGCATGCCCAAAAGTCCAAAATATATAGGAATTTATAGGTATTTTGGCAAACTATAGGATATAATAGGCTTTTTAGGTAAATTCCAGAAATATAGGAATATATAGGAAAATATAGGTAGCTGGTTGCCCTGCATGTATCCTTACTTTACCAATGCTATGCCGAGGTTTAATAAAAGTGATGTCAAGCAAATAAATTTAAACTACAACCCACTTTCATAAGTGCTCTCATCCTTGGTAAGGCATTCAAACCCGTGAACATGATATAAGACCAAAGAAATAATCTTGTGACCCAACCCCATTGCTGTACAAAATTTGGCAATAAAATATGTTTAAACTAACGACACAATCAGAAATTCTATCATTTTTTCTAAAGTGAAGCATAATACGAGACAAAGATAAAGATGACGACATTCTAGCTCATGTTGTATTTATAGTATGTTTCAAACTTCCTTCTTCATAATCAGACAAGCACCTAAGTAGCCCAGCAAAGGGGTCATGCAAATAATTATGTGGGTAAGATGTCGAGTCTGGATTGCAAAGAGATAAAGCATAAAATCGTTAATATGACCAGGAATTTTCACAATCACACCCACGCACGTTTTTCTGTTAATCCATATAAGCCTAGCGTCCTTTTGTGGGATAGACAAACATGGCAGGCGTCTGATTAGGGTATCCACTGTTTGCTTTCAGAATATTATATTAGAATTTGAATAAAAATGTTAAACAACCACCTTACAACACTTAAAACGGAAAATGGACTGATCCAATTGATAAAATGGGTTAACTACGCTTGTAATGACAACGTCAGTACGACTAATCCAGCAATCAAACGAAACTAAGGTCAGTTTTGACTTTCGTCTAGTCTGACCATAGTCTCCGTTGCCTGCTTGAAGAAACCTATGGTCTTTAGCTACCCATAAACCGTACAGATAAGACTCTGATCAGAGTAGGTGGATGTATCTGGCTAAAACATTTCTGTTGATATAAAATGTGCTGTGCAAATATTAAGAAATTCTAACCACCGACTCTTTTGCACCCTCACAAGGGGATGGTTACCATACTTTTAGCATAGGCTTAACTTGGTCGTTGCTATAGAAATGTTGATTTAAGCTTAACATATCTAACAAAGTTAAAATACTCTCCCTTATCGTAAACATATGAAACAGAGCCCCTATGATCTGCATAAATGTTTTTCTCCGGCTGCCACTCAGAATTAAATTACAGATAATAGAAGGTTTTGTCTGAGTGAAGAAGTTTGGCGTGAACTAAATTATCAATTGTGTAATGATTCAATGATTTATTCTTTGGCACGACTTAACCGTTAAATATTGTACAGCATACCAGTGCCTTTTTTTTATCTCATATCGGCATAAAAGTCATCTTAGTCATCTTAGTCGTATGCCCTGGACCATGTTAATATGTTTGTTCACGAAGTCGGTAAAATGTCCAACTCTTTCTAACTGCATACGAGGGATGACTCAATTCGCCTGCATAATATACACCGTTTATCGTGCGACGTTGCTCAAGACAATCAATCACGATCACCACTTGACTATCCCAAAAACGATTGAGGCCATCACCTTCCCTTCTGAATGAACCCTCTTACATTTCATAGGGGGGGGGGGATGAGCCCAGGTACTTCCATTGTTTGCTCTGCAATTTTGACTCTAGGTCAAAGTGGTGAACCCATGTCTCATCTTTGGTTATAACTCGCTCGATAAAACCGCCAGGATCATCTTCATAGCGAGAGATGAGATACCTAGAAAAATCGAGCCAAGTCCTTTTCTAATCATCCATCAACATTAACGTCACCCATTTTGCTTAACCTTTGGACATACCTAAGATGTCGATTTGCAGAAATTACACTGTCCCAAAACTTATGCCCACTTTGCTAGCTACGCTTCGCAGGTCTCGCCTCCTATCACACATAACCAGCGTGTGCACGACCTTGACATTTTCGCCAGTGCAGGCATTTTTGGGAGCGGCTAGACCGTCCATCATCCCCTCTTAAACTCTGCTGCCAATTTTTCACTGTATTATAAGAAATTGACTGTTTATTTCTGCTGACTTTTTTCAAAGTTTTTCACATTCTTTCAGGAAAATAATCAGAGTGTCAGATGGTTTAGATCCAGATCAAGACCGACCTTCATGATCTGGGTCCAAAACGTTTGCAAAGGTTATATAGCATAACATAACTTTTATTCGGTGTCAATTACCCATACGTTTTATAAAATAAAACATGTAAATCATGGTATCAAACCGTATATGGATATTTAAATGGCGTTTCACTGGCGGGCCGATGGTGGCCCGATATAGCATGCTGCGTCCTGAATACGACTAAAAAACCTGAATACTGTGCACGGTTTACATCGTTCACTAATTATTCTCGAAGCTCCGAAAAACCATGTAAGCAAGTTTGTACTTTGTGCCTAATAAGCCTGTGCGGATGCGCATACTAATCTGGGTCTATTCTGGTCGCCAAAACAACAAGGCCCACTTTTGATTGATGCGGCTCATATTCTGGCTTTAATTTGGTTTCTTGTTCATGTATTAAAGTGTCGTAGGCTGTATTGCAACGCACCAGATCCCGTCCCTGCTTAACTGAAAGATTGTTGATGGGACGTAAAGAATCAAACGCACCAGACTATGCAATCAATCGTTAATAGGCATGTTCATGCTGTTATGAATACGTTTATTGTGAGCAAAAACTTTGATTCTTCAATTCAGACAACTGGTTAAGATAATAATATTCATATTGGTCCGCCTTGGAGAAGGCGCGCGTGCATCCCCATCATGTACATACTTATGTACTTTAACCAATATAAGCATAGAGCCACAGACAAACAGTACTGACACTGATCAGTACGCGTGCGATCAAGGTATCCACAGTTTACTTACAGACTTTTCTATTTACATTTGAATAAAGATGAAAATTACAGCCCGATAGCCCATCGGATACACTGGACAGTCGGCAATCGAAAACGTCAATACCATCGACGAACGTAGATCAAAATCGTTAGAAACAGAGTTTTTTTGTTGCCATATGTCGCCCGACTGAAGACATGGCAATCAAAAACACTGTTTCTTGGGATTTTTGATCCGCATTCGTCGATTTTTAAATTGTTCGATTGCCGCCTATCCGTTGTGAAAATGGACTGGTCCAATTGCTAAGGTTGGGAAGTTCCATTCAGCTTAAATGGGTTATAACTGTTTTGCTACTACGGGTTCTCTGTAATTGGACATGGGTGAAAGTTTTAAATCTTCAAAATCCTTCAGTTTATCAACTCTAATTTAAAAGCTTGGCCTATGGATGCCTATGTTAAGTATTAACAATAAATCAGAGATGTTATTTTAATCTGTCTGATTCAGTATTTCGAGGTTGACTTTCTGTGGAAATTCAGCCTCAAAATCCTGAATACAGACTTTCATCGATGTACATACACTTTGTATAGACTTTAAAAATGCGAATTTTGGACACTCAGTAATGATGCTACTGCGAAATCTCGACAGTCGATGTTTGCATATTTGTAGTTTTTGGTTCTAAAAAACAACAAACAAACCCAAAACAACAACATTGAAAATGATCCATATTTACTGAACAACTGTGTCAATAAGTCACATAAAGCAGTTTTAAAGTCCGTTAAATGTATAAAATTTATAGCTATTAGAAATCGAAAGAATATACAAAAGTACAAAATTTAAAAAAAATACAAAAAATAGATCTTTGATCATAGGTTTGAAACTTTCACTTCGCAATGCACTGCTGAATATGCAAAAATATCCAAATGTAACAGAACGCTCTCACATACACTTCTCATCCATATATCAGCAGATGACAAAACAAATTGCCAATTTGGCCTGGATCTTCATTTTTGGTAATGAATTTTCTATTAAATTTGTGTTTGTTTTTGTCCAAACTCGTTATTTTTACCATCTTTTGTGACTTTTTACATGAGTCTTTTACATGTCTTTGACAACTTTAAATGTCTTTTAGCCGTCTTGCGTGATTTTGTTAACTTTAAAAGTCTTTTTGCCGTCTTTGCGTGTCTTTGTCAACTTTAAAAGTCTTTTTGCCGTCTTTGCGTGTCTTTGTCAACTTTAAATATATTTTTGCCGTCTTTGCGTGTCTTTGTCTATCTTTGGGTGTCTTGGTCAACTTTAAACATCGTTTTGCCATCTTTGCGTGTCTTTGTCCGTCTTTGTTCGTCTTTGTCAACTTCAAACGTCTTTTTGCCGTCTTTGGGCGTTTTTGTGTGTCTTTGCGCGTCTTTGCGTGTCTTTGTGTGTCTTTGCGTAGTTTGGGTGTCTTTGCGGTATTTAGATAGACCCCCTTCCAAAGGGTTTCATGAAGTCTTCATGGATTTCCTTCGGAGGCATTCCTTTCTTACAAAAGTACTTGATAACTGCTGTGATTCCAAGTTTATCCATTTTGTAAATGTATCGCAGCCCCCTCTCTTAAAAGTGCTTTACATAAGCAACCAAGCATGACCACATGCTTTTTACACTCCCAATGCCCTTCAATTAGATCAAATGACCGACTGCCAAAGATTTTAATTTGATGAATCTCACCAAAGTAGCATATCGGGCTGAGAACTTTGTGATCACACCTCGTATAACTACATTAATATGCCAATCATTATGTGGATTCCACTCTAAGTTGGACATGAAAAATATATTTATTAAAAGACATAACTAGAATATTCTAACCAAAGAAGCATTGATTTGCATATTGCTGAGATATTCAAATGGTTGTGGGCAACTTAAAACTTCGACGAATGAAGATACATTTCAGCTCTTAATTAGCATTCTCCCTAAGAATCATGCAGATGGTGATAAGTGACTAGTCACAGAAATCAATAATTTTACCTCCATTTAATCAGACTTGCTGAAAAACTTTCACAAAACAAAGCATTCCCTTTTTCTGACAGTGGTTGCCATGGAAACCGGAAATTAAGATTTCCTGGAGATTGGCCAAGAGTTGCCCAAGGAAAATTGTGAAATTGACACTTTTCAGGCTGGCTTTTGTGATACTAGTTTTATTTTGATTACATTCACTGCTGGCTACCTTTAGAGGACCACATTAGTTGTAAACAAAATTTTAGTGAAAAATGAAATATGCCGTTTGTATTGTGTTGCCTAGCAACAAATGTGACACCATGGAAACCAATTTTCAGAACACTAAAAATAGACCATTTTCAAATCCGATTATCTTTTTACAGCAAAGCTGTATATGAACGACATATATAGTGTCTAAATAACCCATGTCTGGTTTACAAATGCCATGAATAAAAAAACTCAAAATGTTTATAATTTTTGTTTCCATGGCAACGGAACTAACTGACCGTCAGAATTTTCACAAAATACTCCAATTTCAAAGCAAATTATCTTGCTTATGCAAACAGAAGTATGGATACTTTATAAACATTCTGGTCGGTCTACATCTTATAAACAAAGTCCAAAAACTGAAAATAATTATATTATTTGAATATAGGTTACCATGGCAACCAAACCATCAGATAGTCCGTGATTTTGCGAAAACGAGCATTTTCAAAGCAAAATATCTCCCCTTTAACAAAGGATTTGATTGTTTATTTATGTACACATTATATAACTAGCACCTGATGTTTAACATCAAATTCAAATTTTCAAATGAATTTTCTCAATTCATGTTACCATGGCAACCAAAACATCATACCGTCAGCCATTTCACAAAAACGGCATATTCAACGAAAATGGCATATTCATATCAACCTATCTCCTTCCAGCACGACAGAATATGAATAATTTTAAACATGTTTTACATAATATACATATGCAATACAAACACAAAATAATAGTTTTTAAAATCCTGACAATAGTTACCATGGCAACAGGAATTGCAAAACGGTTATACATGTTAGCAAAGAAATATTACGAAAAATGAAATTTGCCCAAGGAAAATGTGAAATTGACACTTTTCAAACTGGCTTTGTGATACAAATTCTTTTGATAACATTAACTACAAGGTCTGTTTAGAGACCCACATTAGTTGTACACAAAATTTTAGTGAAAAATGAAAAACATGCCATTTGTATTATGCTCCCTAGCAACAAAAGTGTCACCATGGAAACCAATTTTCAAAACTCTAAAAATATACCTTTTTCAAATCTGAATAACCTTTTTTACAGCAAAGCTGTATATGAACGACATATATAGTGTATAAATAACACATGTCTGATTTACATATGCCATGAATAAAAAAAACTCAAAATGTTTATGATTTTTGTTTCCATGGCAACGGAACTAACTGACCGTCAGAAATTTTGCAAACAGCTGCATTTCTAATGCAAATTATCTTATTTCTGTAAACAGAAAAATGGATCATGTAAACACATTCGGGGAAGTCTACATCTGTTAAGCAAAAAGGAAAAAAATGAAAATAATGAAATTATTTCAATATAGGTTACCATGGCAACCAACCATCAGATACTCAGTGATTTCACCAAAAAAGAGCATATTCACAGCAAAATATCTCCCTTAAACAAAGGACCAAATTGATTATTTATGCACATATTATGTAACAAGCACCTCATTATCAACACCAAAATCAAATTTACAAATGTATTATCCCAATTCATGTTACCATGGCAACCAAAACATCATATCACCAGCGATTTCACAAAAATGGCATATTCAACGAAAAGGGCTTATTCAAAGCAATTATCTCCTTCCAGCATGACATCATATGAATTATTTTCAACATATTTTATATAATCCACATCTGTTATACAAATACAAAAAATAATAGTTTTAAAAACTCCAGATTAGAGTTACCATGGCATCAGGATAAATGTTTTACTCTATGGCTAAGAAATATTACAAAAACTGAGATATGCCCTAGGAGAAATGAGAAATTGACACTTTTCAGACTGGCTTTTGTGATATGAAACTTATTTTGATTACATTTACTACTAGCTCTGTTTAGAGGACCACATTAGTTGTATTCAAAATTTTAACTAAAAACGAAATATGCAATCTGTATTGATTTGCCTAGCAACAAACCTGTCACCATAGAAACCAATTTTCAGAAAACTAAAAATTGACCATTTTTAAATCTAAATATCTCTTTGCAGCAAAGGTGTATATGAACGATATATATATAGTGCCTAATTAAACCATGTCTGATTTACAAATGCCACAAATAAAAAAAAACTCAAAATGATTATATTTTTTGTTTCCTTGGCAACGGAACTACCTGCCGGTCCGAGATTTTACAAAAATACTGCAATTTCAAAGCAAATTATCTTGCTTCTGTAAACAAAAATATGCATTATGTATACATATACACACTCTGTTTAACAAAAACGAAAAATTGAAAATAATGCAATTATTTGAATATAGGTTACCATGGAAACCAAATCGTCCATGTTGTTTTCAAAGTATATATTTCCTTATGCAAAGAAGTATAAAAAATATTCATATACATTTTAGATTAACAAACACAATTTTGCTTAAATTTTAAGGGTGCATCCACAATCACCCAAAAATAATAAATCTTTGTTCTGTTATCTCAGTTTATTGCTCGTTGCCATGGTAACCAACAAAGAAGAATTTGACCTAAAATGGTCAAAAAAATATGTAAAAAGACAGTTTTGCACCTTCACATGTCCAATAATACACCAGTTTTGATTGTGCTCTTTATATGCTGAAGCATTATAGCTAAAAGGAAGTAGATTTAAGAAATAAACAAAATATGATTTTCGTACATGTTGTACCAGACTATCAAAGGTGGGTGGGGTAACCGCGTATGGAAAACCCTTTTTAGACATTTTCGAACTGCTACAGTCATTTTCCCCGCCTACTAAGAGGCGCATACAGTTATTGATAAGTTCTAAATGGTATTCAGCTTTCAAAAAATAAAAGAACATACGTGGGGTCTACCCCTCTCTGGTCGTAACCATGGAAACAATAGCTGTACCATGCAGAAAATCAAAAGCTTGTTTTGGCTTAAAAGTTATAAAATCCATTTAAATTGATTTATCCAAAACTTGTACTAAAATTTTATACTGAACTATCTTTAGGCACATTAAATTCTGTAATATAGAAACTAGGTGGACCAATTCTAACCACTATGAAATGCAATTAATTTCATTTCCATTCTTTAAAAGGCTTGAGTTTGTTTCCATGGTTACAACCAGAAGCAGGTAAAACTGGATTTATATTTGTACATTTTATGAAGCTCAAAGGTATTACGTATTGACACAAGTTGGCAGTATTCAAATATGTCAGCATTGCTGCCACTATTTGGGACTTTGGGATACTTGCTAAAACTATTAAAATAAGTTTTTGTTGTATATCTGATCACCCCATCGACTTTAAAGGTCTGTAATTGTTAAAAAATACTAAACTTATTAAGTTTTCTTATCATTTTGATAATTTCGATATGACTCAACTCAATTCTCCTTTAAACTCATTGAAAACTTATTCTTATTAGCTGGAACATTTTCAACACACAATCAATTTCCATTTCCACTTTACGACAGACATATGCTTGTTACCTTTGTTACGACCAGAAGAAAGTAAACACCCACACATATTTTACAGTTTATAGAATCAGAAAGCTCCCATTAAGTTTTGGCATTCTGTAAATATGTCAAGATTGTCACCACTATTTGGGATACTTGCTAAAAGTTACTAAAATAAGTTTTTTGCTATATATTTGGTTATCCCACCCACTTTAAATATCTATAATTGTTACTAAATTAATACGTAACTTATTAAGTTTGCTTATCGAATTTGTAATTTCCATATGTCTCAAATCAACTATCATTGAAACACATTGAAATCTTATTTTAAATAGCTCACTTTGAGACGCAATTAATTTAATTCCCATTATGTGACAGTACTTTGAATGTTTCCATGGTTACAACAAGGAGGTCAAACCCCACGCATGTTTTACAGTTTATGAAACAAGAAATCCCTATCAAGTATTAGCTGTGTGCAAATATGTCATCATTGCCACCACTGTTGGGAATACTAGCTTAAAATGACTAAAACGTTTGTTTGTTTGTTATATATCTGGTTACCCCACCCACTTTTAACGTCTATAATTGTCACCAAATAAAACATAACTTATTAATTTTGTTTTGATCATATTGATAATGTTAATATGTTTCAACTGCAACTATCTTTTATGCACATTAAAAATTGCATTATAACCATTCGTAAATTTTAAAAGCTTAAAGACGCAGTTTATTTAATATCCATTTTAGAACAAGTCTGTGCTTGTTTCCATGGTAACAGCAAGACGGAGATAAACCTCACACATGTTTTTACAGTTTATAAAACCTGAAGGCCCTATTAAGTATTGGCAGTAAGCTAATATGTCATCATCTCCACCACTATTGAGAATACTTGCTTAAAATCACTAAAATATTCTTGGTTATATATCTGGTTACCCCACCCACATTAAATGTCTATAAATGTTACTAAATAAAACTAAAAACTTATTGATTTTGCTTAAATCATATTGATAATGTTATTATGTTATTGATAATGTTATTATATTATGTATATTATGACAAAACTACCTTTTATTTATATTTAAACTTGCATTATAACCATCTGGAAATTTTAACCACTTTAAGATGCAATTAATTTATTCTCCATTTTGCGACAGTACTCTTATTGTTTCCATGGTTACGACCAGAAGGTGGTAAAACTCTACGCATGCTTTTGCAATTTATGAAAGCTGAATACCATTTAGAACTTATCATTAACTGTGTATATCTCTATGTATGCCAGGGAAATGGCTGTAGTAGTTCAAAAATGCCTAAGAATAGGCTTTTTTTCATACCTGGTTACCCCACCCACTTTGGTTGCCATGGTTACAAGGAAAATGAAATATTTTTAACATTTTTATTTTTTCATTAATGACACATTGCATTAGTGGATATTCCTAAAATCAAATTCATCCCTTTTACTATTTCTTGTCTCAACAACTATCATCTAAAAATGAACAAAAAGTGCAATTTCGGGCCAGTAGCAATATTCATGTTGCCATGGAAACCAAATAGAGACACAAAACCAAACTAGCGAGTGTGCAACTTTTCAAATTTGTATCGATGCTTCGTATGCTATATAAACTGATGTCTACACATTTGTGTTTGTTGGTCATTTTATTCCATAAATTAAGGCATTTTTCCAATTTTGCTTTTATGTTGCTACTTTGGTTGCCATGGATACCGAATATAGAAACATTTTGACCTTTTTTATTCTTTCATTTAAGACACAATGCATTAGTGTATATTCCTTATGCTGACACCTTTAATTTCACCTTTGCTGTAAAAAGATAATTTAGATAGAAATTTGTCAATTTAAGCCTCCAAAAATATTATAGAGATAGCCCCTGTTCGTTGCCATAGAAACATACTCTGCAAGTTTTTTTTATCCTTTTCCATTTGTGATATTGAAAGTTAATACCTTATTGATTTTTTTCATACAGCATAAACCATTAGACTTTAAAAGATAAATAGGCTGCATTGTCTTCAAAAGGTGTAATTTTTCATTTTTCCAAAACTAGAAAACATGCTTCTGGAGGCAAAATCTTTAACTGGTCGTTGCCATGGTAACGGCATGACAATAACCGTTTCCCTTTGGCTATGTGACTTTTATGTTATAAGGAATCTATTGCGCCAACTTTTTTTGGCATTCTGAAAAAGTCACTTATCAGCTTTGCTACTGTGCCTGCATGATTCTTAGGGAGAATGCTAATTAAGTAGAATAGCTTGGGCAAATTAAAAGCTCGTCAGCCTATCTAAGCTCATTATCACTGGCCAAAAAAATACTCTTAAACCTTTAAGCCCCTAGACCCCCTTTGTTGGTTTGTTCGTCCAATTTACTAGGCTCATCTTTGAGAACGCATGTTGGATTGCTTGGCAAGCCTCGTGATTCGACAAAACCTTGCCTGGTACACTTGATATCAAATGCCACTCACTTAGTATGCTCTATAGATCATGCTTAGGCGGTGTGTAACGTGCAAAATGATTACTATCCATTGCTTAATGTTTAAATTATCTCCAATGAGCACATGTTAAAGGCTAAACCTTGCGATGTTTAAATATATCATACTTTTTGAGATCATTAAATAAAAAGAAAATACTAGATGAGGGTCTTTTGATATCAAGTTTACCAGGCAATGCTTTGAGAATGAGTGTTCAATCGCGAGGCTTGCCGAGCAATTTGACATGCATTCTTGAAGCCTGGGCTGATAAACTTGATATCCAAAGACCCCAACCTGGTATTCTATTTATCAGTTTATCCATTGGTTCACTCTTCAAACTAGCGACTATGACGTAATAATAGTTTTTGTGTCGATTCAGCGTCTTTGGCGAAACGTCATTAAAAGTGCAACGTCATCACGACCTGATAAATCACATGCCACGAATTAGCCAACGATCATTAGGTCAGTGTGCAACAATGCAGTTAGTATGAGAGGTAACTCATAATACCCTGTGAGATAGTTTAATAATATTTGGTATGGTTATATACCATGTCAAATGTTAAATGTAATTGACAGAATGATATTGAAAAGCACGGATGTCGTAATACATCTCATTCAACTCAGTTAAGTCAGATTGTTTATCATCCATCCAAAACGCCCAAATATAATAAATGGAAATCTAGAAAAGAAATGCATAATTAATTGTAAACCAAAAACAAAGCAGTCAAATGGAGCGTTTGATTATGAAAACAGAATGGTTGCTACAGGAGTAAAGTTGAAATGGGCTAGATCATGGGTGCAACGTATTGAACTTTAGAGTTTTCCCTGAATTTTTCATATAATATTTTATTTATTTGAATGGGTGTTGTCAAATATGACCTAGTGCACACAATCGGAACTGCCACGGGCAATTCCGCGAAATTCCAAGGAATCAGATGACGGATGTACATTGAGGATCTACTTTGAAAACGTGGCTCATAACGTGACGCTGACGTTGTATAACGTGACGCTGGCGTTATATAACGTGACACTGACGTCACAGAAACAATAACAAGTGTGATTGCAGCACAACAAACGGCTAAAGCCCTCTAGTACCAGATTATGCAGTGTGTTTTACCTTTTTCGTTCTGCTTTTTACAAGAACCCAGTAGTACTAATCGATCAAAGAAGCTAAATTCCATTTAATGCAGTGTGGTAAGGTAACGCATTATACAGGTTACATATGCCAAAATTACGCATCTTACTAAACCTTTTATCTGGAACTATTATAAACTTAATGGCATAATATACAATGTACATGCATGCTCGACATGTTTGATAAATGAAAAACGATGACAATGGACTGTGGAATATTTAGTGCCCGTCTTTCCCCACTAGTGTCGACAGCTTATAGCCATATAGACAGTTAAAATTACTTTGATTAGGCCGGCCAAATTTAGATTTAAATCGTTTGGCACAGTTGTAATCCTGAAAGATAGCTTAAAGAAAAAAATGCCAACGACAAAGAAAAAACTCCCAACAGGCAGAGTGTATATGTAAGCTACCATCAAATGTTTATTATTTAAATACAGTAAACCTCGATAATGCGAGCTTCGATTTTTTAAATACTCGCTTTTTCAAAATAAATTGTGGAAACACTGAATTCAGAGAATATGACCTATTCCTGAGCTATCTTTATAATTGTCTATAATAACATGTATTCTGTGTGCGTAAAAGAAACGTTATATGTAGGCGCACAAAACATATGTTTGATAGGAAAATACTGAGGAAAATACTGATATAATCATTTATTTTGGGGGGAGGGAGGTGGAAGGGGGTTATAAATTCTTTAGGTCTTTCTCCCTATATTTCGAAATTCCTAAACTTCAAAATAAAATATCTAGTCCCCCGGATTTCGAATTTACGAGATTCGACTGTATATGAAAACAAAGGTTTTTCTAGCGCATATAAGCTGTATTCTATGCAACATTTGTATACTCTTATTGCTTGTGTTATGAATTACTTTTATTATCATTTAAACCCAACGAATCCCTCAATCACAGCAAGAATGAAAATAAGGCTTAGTTAAAAATCCACATGGCCTATTTGTTAAGAATAATAAGTCTATAGTGTTTGAAGGTAATGAAGCTCTCAAAAGAAAACACATTTTGGTTACAAACAAACAACTTCTTTTACTTTTTATCTCCTATGAAGCTTCCGAAGTAGAACATTTTGGTTAAATTGGGACACACTATAGATAAACATCTTCCATCCGTTTTAACCCGTATAAGTATAGCGTCCTTTTTGTGAGACATCGGCAAACAGTGCAAAACCCCACTGTTTGTAGACAGAAGTTTCTTTTAAAATTTGAATAAGAATGATAAATACCACACAAAACCCTTTAAATTGGAAAAGGGGTTTGTCAAATTGATAAGGATAGGAAAAAACATTCTGCATAGATTTATTATATGGTTCTTTGATGTGTCATTCCTAAGCGCTTCTCCCGCCAGTCACAATTATTGTCGTCTGCTATCTTACACTACATGTATCTGCTTATTTATTAAAAGTAGTCAACATTGCAGTCAATATCACCCAGATCAGACTGCTTTCCTGGGAGCATTCTGATCAGGACTCAATTTGTTTGCTTCCATTAAAGGCGCGCAAATACATTCATCAGACTTAAAAGCAAACTTTTTCAGGGCAAACATTATGGCGGGATAAAGATTAATGTCACAGGTTAGCATTTCAAACTTTTGGTGTATTTCAGAAACGGGAGATAGAATGTAGCTTTATCTGAGCACTCGATGGAGGTTCTAAAGAAATGCTGATTTCTGTCGTGCTTCAACATGGTCTTCTCTGTTTGACAAAGTACCTGTAAACGGACTCTTTGCCAGCCAGTGTCGTTGCTGATAATCTCGAGTCCGATCTGGAGACAGACTGCTTGACACTGTTGGTATTCCCAAAAGAAAATTTCAAAAAAAAGTTGATGTAGAAGAAAAACATTCGCAGCGTGTAATATAAAAGGCTACCCCTTTTTCTGCCATTTTTGTCCCGTCGTCTATTTTGTATGTCTGTTGTATATATTCAAGATGCTCTCCATGCTTCTATTGATCACGGAGGCAAACACTATGGATCCAGGTCAGACGGCTCCATATTGTTTGCATATATAGACTTCCATAGCAGATAAAATGTTCTGATGATAAAATTCGTGACTGGAAGGCACACATCTGCCAACGGAAATACCGGCAGTGGTGGTCTTTTTAAAGGTCGACTTCACTGCACCAGCTGTCTTAATTTTGTAGGCTGCTTAGGCCAGTATATATCTCTTTTGAACAGCAAAGTTCCAAATAAGAATGCAGGCAGGTTTCCATTCAGCTCAAATAAATGTTATCACGCCACCCGACTGACAGGCAAATTCCGTAGTTGGGTATATGGAGTCGATTCCTTCAACATGGCAAAGGTTAATGTATTTTGATAACTGAAAAACATTCACAAAATTATTAAATGTAATATGCAGACTGTACCGATTACCAAGCTAGTGATACTTATAAACATTGCATACGCCCGATTCCTAAAACAAAAACATCAATTAAGCAGAGCTCACAAATCGATATTAGGCATGCAACATGAAAATTATCAGATGCCAATTACGTAATGTAAAATATCTGGAAAACCAATTTATGTCAAAAGATCAGAGTGGCAATATCTGTTTATTATCGCAAATACACTATGGGGAACTTTGCTAATTGTATTCAACTAATGTTTAACAGGTTGTTTTCACAACGAAATGATTTTTCCAACTTGTGGGGTTTCTGCAAAACATATCTCGTAAACTGCACGTGAATGAAACAAAAGATTCCAAGCGATTTGTGGTATTGCCTAGTTGTTGCGGTTTATGTTCTTGCTCTACGTCATTCCCTGTAGCGTCTGAAATCTTTGCTTGCTAGCGCATGGGCGGTACAAGAGGGGGAAATCACAAGTTGCTATAGATTTTCTTTGAAAACTGATACGGCACCCCCTCAACAAAAAAACAAAACAAACAACGCTGTCAGGACCCCAACACCCCAATACGGAATATTCCAAATCCGCCATTGCTTTGCCAACAGTTTGACACCAGAAGAGGCTAAGTCCTGGTCTGGAGAAAATGGTATTCCTGAAATATTGTTTTGGAAACGTTAATTTCGGAAATAACATCAAACGTCAAAGCATGCAGAAGTGATCATCCTCTTTGAATTTCGTAGTATTATTTCATTGATGTGTTCCTGCTGCAGGAGTTTTGTTTGTTTGTTTGATTTTTGCCTTATACAGTGATAACACCACGTTTGCCTTACAATTCTACGCCCTCTAGATCCCCTTTACTTTTTATTGTGATTTATAAAATTATCTATCTCTCTATAAAACTAACAACGAGCAATGACAGTCAAGTTAATACATATATATATATATATATATATATATATATATATATATATATATATATATATATATATATATATATATATATATATATATATATATATATATATATATATATATATATATATATATATATATGCGAGGCAAAAAGTGTTACCACACACTTTTGAATTTATGACTGCTACAGATCATTGAGCTCCCTGCATGGGGTCATAAAAGGGTCATTGAGAATGTATCCTTTTGAAGAACTTACCTATATAGTATATGATGATACATTTACCTGTGTACTAAGCGAACTCAAAAACGTTTTAAGGATTGATAATAAATTCCCCAGTATGGGATAGCTAGCAGTCTGGATGTAGGCAATCTCTTATCAGTTTCAATCCCAATAGTCTCCCATAAAAAGGTTCAAATCAGCAGTAATCTTGGCAACTTACATTGTTGTTCGTTGGTCGTTTAGTATTCTAGGCCCCATGAACTCGTGGCTACACACAATGGTGATCTGCTGACTGAGTCGATCTAACAATTATATTGACAAGCTCAGATCGATGATCTTTTGCGTGGTTGGATCACCTGCCGAATCTAAATATTAAACCCCTTACTCGCTTATTTTTATTCCATTTGGGTCATTAGTCCAACATGTTAAGATAACTAAACTTCTGTCACTTAAGAAATGAATTCTATTTTGGAATTTTTGAAACCCGAAGGGCTTCACATAAACTTTGCAAGATACACGAAGTATTCATGATACCATGAACAGACCATAAATTGAATTTACTGCTTATATTTACATTTTATTATAAATATCTGAATAATAAAAAATATCTATAATAATTATAAAAAGTATCTATAATTTAGGCGACAAAACAGTTTTGTATTTGTAATGTAATTGTATTAACGGTATTGTCGGAGTGTAAAACGGAAAAGCGGAACAGCCAGCGTGAACATGGACAGCTAATGAAGCAAACAAGAGGCTTGTTTTGCACGTGCGAGTCCTCTGTCAATCACAACACCAGTGTCACTTCTGGTGAATTAGTTCGATGTTCGAGGCGTATTGCACGGGTAATTGAGCTTGGAAGCTGTCAATCAAAGTTGTGACATTCATGAGCCTATGAATGGTTGCAAAATTCTAAATTGCTTCGAAAATGTAGATATAAGTTTTTCAATAAATTCATCTGTATGGTCTCGCCCTTAATCATTAGTCTAAGATCACTTACCTATTCCAAGGTGATGCCACCTAATGTCCATACCCATGGAATTTCCTGTCCAACTAGGTGAGATCACCCACCTAGACATACGCATAAGATTTCATCCATGATAATCAATCTAGGGTTGGGATCATCTTCCCTATGCTACAGTCAAGATCACATACATATTTAAAGACATAGAAATTTGACCAATAATAGTGGTGCCACTCATTATGAATCTCTCCAGGGGTCATACTGGGCAGATCAAAAGGACAGTCATAATGAGGTGATCATGACTTCCCTACAGGGGCAATAAAAGGGTCCCATGAAGGGATTAGGTCATATATGATAAAATAATGATCTTTATCATAGTGAAAGAAATTGTCTTGTATACACTGTCAGGTAACTCCCCACTTGAGGCCTCATTAATTTGTGAGATATTGATACTGTCCCTCATCAGCTAATCCTTAAATCATCTCTATTGGACAGTAATATATGCCTTTAAAAGTGAGATTTCTAGCCTAATATCTGTATCTGGTGGGATCACCTGCCGATTAAGTGGGTCACTTTTGTTTTCAGTAAATCAGGGAAACGAGCTGCTCTAATATATAGGTAATTTGCTAGCCATTACTACCTTATATTGTAACCTCCTGGTATTTTGAACATCTTATAAGATCAAGGTGCAGAACCCAGTCAATAATATTTCAGTCATTACGAGTCACATATGTATTATATGCAGCGATTCCTAATTTGTAATCTGCTTGGACCAATCTGCTATCCTCGGTGTGTATGAGTTTGCTTTTTTTTTGACTTTTGCCTTCTGCTAAATTGATATACCCTGTACACTCCTCTTGTGGCATATATATTTGCAAAGCATGTGTTTACTGTCTGAAAATCAAGCTATTGTTACGAAAACGCTATAATATTTAATGCATCCGCCAAAGCAAAGTTCATATCAGTAAATATATTTAAAGTCTCTATATGTTGTTGATAGTTACGACGGGCATTTTTATGTTCATAGAATTGGATTGTATCACTACAAATATAGAGTGTTCAGCATCGTAAAGTACATCGATTGAAATGTCTGGTTTCTGTCTTTTTATTGATACAACATTTTTATCATTAGCGTTAGTTCATTCAAGATATATAGATTTGAAAGGGGACACAGTTAAGCACACTGGCAAAACTTTGTACCTTTTAACTTCAGTACACAGAAGTTTCATTCGCTGTGGTAAAAATAAGAATTTGCCAAGCCAAATTTTCTTTTGCAGCATCAAAGTTATTAGTTCAAAATCTATGCGTAGACAAGTGTAGCTAAGATATAAGCATGATATTTGCTCTTTTGTGCCTCGGCGTGAGAAAACTGGTCTTCAGGGTATCCTACAAAGCGAGTCTCAAACCAGTCTCCTCAGCTAAAGAGCCTAGCTAGACTATTGAAGTATCGCTTGAAGCAAGTTTAAATATGATACTCTCCAGTAAGCGAATAACAAATGCACTGAACAGACTGCGCGGATGCGCAGGCTGGTCTGCGACTGTGTTGTTCGCAAACCCCCGAAGACAGGTGTTGTCGCGACGAGGCCCACACAACAATAATCATAGCAAAATGCTGGCTCATATGGCTGTTAAAACTATGATTATGAACATATTTTAAAATTTCTTCTGATCTGGCATAGTCGATAATGTAAGTGATCATTAGTCATACATCATATGTATATATCGATTAAAGCGAGTACCTGGCAACTTCTGCCATAACCCTATGTTATAAAATGTGAGTGGGGTTAATCTACCCCAGGTGGGAAAATAATAAAATTCAGATCCTCGAAATGTTCTTATTGCAGTGACCCCAACACTTGTGAGTGGCATGAAGACAATTATATTCATGTTCTAAATAAAGTAAGGCTTCATGACGTCATTTATGTCAAAACAAATTGATTTTAGTTATCCTATTTCTAATAAAACCAAAGTATTAATTTAAGTTAAGATAAAAGTTAGAACTCTTTCGTCTACCTTATATACAAGAATAAAAAAATCAATGATACTTTACATTTAACACATTCAAAAGCCCATATTTAACTTTGATGTGTAGCACATTTTTTCAATAAATGCTATATTCCTAATGTTCAATTTGCTTGGGTTCCAAATAAATATTCCATACCCAAAACTAGTTGCGAATGTGCTATAATGACCACATAATGTTGCAGCACTAAGTATCTTCTGTCTATAGCTGACGTTTTCAGATGTCATTTATTGAAACCCCATTTCATGCATTCTGATAGACATATATAGTCCCATCATTGTCACATTCTACCATGTTTCCAGTGTCTGGTATACAGGTATATTTTTGCCTCTTGGAAACCCTTTTAGTTATACATTAAAAAAACACTTTAGGTTGCATGTATCTTAGTAAAAGCTCCATCTTTCCAAATATATATGCAATTTATGTATTTACTTTCCCTGGTTTCAATACATCAACATTTCTACGAATTTAAAAAAATGCCCCCTGGTTATTGTACGAGTACGTGTATATTCCATCCAACGAGGTAACGCAGAAACTCGATGTTATTGTTAAAACACTTTTTGGGGGATTTCACTTACTTTACCCACTTTCAAGTTAAATGTGTACTTCCACACGAAATGTACACAGTATAAAACCTGTGCAAGTTTGCACCGGTTTCATGCTTTGTTCATTTCCTACGATTCTTACTGCAAAAACTAGAATCAGATCGTTTTATTCAGTTTATTCATTAAGCATATTGTTTGCTAGATTTTGAAAGAGCCTTAAAGTTTGTCTTTGTTTCATCACAGTATGGTAATTTGAGTTGATAGTTTCTCTGTGATTATACATTATAGTGCTAGGCGGGTGATCAAGTGGTTGCTGGTTCAAGACACGACGGAAGCACCGTGCGGTGTCCTTGAGGGAGACATTTTATTCTATGCCTAGTATTGCTTCAACCCAGGAAAAGTCCGGACATGACTAAAATTTATTAAAACAAGCATATAGCGTCAAATCAAACACATTCTAGAACCGTGATAGATGGTGCTTGATAGAATCGTTGTATACTGCTGTATTATTAAAATGCGCTCTTTTGATACAAGGCATCTAACTTTCATGAGTAGAAAGAACAATTTTCCCAAGATTACAGGGCCTTTAGTGCCAAAATATACACCAATGCTGATCAATGTTCTAATGAAAAAAAGTCAGCCTATATATAACAGAAAACCATTAAAACAAGTCAGCACCATCAGGAAACAATGCTACCGCAGAGCAACCAAAGGCACTATGAGGCAGAGGACCAGGTCCCGAGGTTAAAAAACAGTTTTCATGCTCAACTCAGCTACGCACGAAATTTATCCTGCTAATAAATGTTAAAATGCCAACAATAGTTGGCATTCTAACATTATTAGCATGATAAATACAGCATCTGAGAGACTTAAAGCAAGAATCAGCTCAATTTATCAGTATTTTAGTTTTTATGAGCAGTTGAAAGTTCGTGCTCAGTTGAGTTGAGCATGAACAAAGTTTTATAACCTCGTTGCCTGAACACATATTCTCACACGACAGCAGGAAACAAGTGAGTATGAAAAGAAAATGCCACGATACCAGACCACGAATAAACCCACGGCGCCGTGAGGAAGAGACACAGGAATAGATAAAAACACAACTAAGGTAAAGCAATCATCTCTTATTTCCTCAGCAAGATGATTGCAAAACTTAAAAGAACACTAGAAACTGCAGCACACAGCAAGAAACACACACACACACACACACACACACACACACACACACACACACACACACAGAGTGGGAGAAACAATGAACCAACAACAACAGGATCACAACCTTAGAACAGACAGCAAGTGAACACACTGGGGTTGGTTTGGAGAATTATATATAGTTTAGCGACATAATCTTTACCTTAGATGCACAGATGTTAAAACGCAAAAAAATGGCTTAGCTCAAATGGAGGCTTCCTAACGTACGAAACATATCATCACAGAGAAAGAATCACATCAGATGAACTAACTGTGATGAAACAATTAAAATGGCTCTTAACTCGTTGATATAGTCAGTGCTAAAGAAAACAGTTAGTGATCCAAATTGTCCCAAGCCAAAGACAAACATCAGGGACCAGCCGATTTACTCTTTAGGTCCTGATCGTCATTCGCTCTAAGGTCTGACCTGCCGTCGTGCAGTTAAGGAAGAAACCATAGCTGTACATCTTGATTAATCCAATAACCAGGTAAGCAGATTGTAACAATATATCTATGTTACATACATGTATATCCCATTCTTATATAATGTTTAACTATCATTTGAGCCGTGGCATGGGATTTCCAACAATGTGGTATGTGCGACCAGCAAAGCCTCAGATCAGCCTGCGCCTATGCGCAGTCTGATCAGAGCCTTTTCTAGTCGCTTGAATATTCTATGACTGTTAATCTACAGACTGAACATAATTTGGGGTTTCTAAGCTTAAAAGGAGGCTGCACAGCCTTGTCTGAGTCAATACATGCCAAAATGCCATATTGTTGGAAATCACGTGTCACGGCTCATTTCGAATTGACTAGGAAAAGAAGGCTTTTCAACGATGTTTTGAATTTATAATTTAAAACTAAATCTCCGTTAAGAAAATACTGGCTTTGATACGCCCTGTTCAAGAAAAGATTTCAAACCAGCATTTACATTTAACAAGTAACTCTGAGTGTCTGCGATAGAATTTACTTTATGAAATATTTGATACCGATATCCGTCTTTAAGAAGCTTAGCAGTCAAATGCTTGTTTCTACTGGTAAAGTTTTTGATTATTGTCAGAAAGCGACAACATGCATATGAAGAGTCTCTCTCGTAGCAAAACATAGCTTAAACTGCAACAAGAGGATAGGAATTAGTACCTGTAGATATACATCAAATTTGTATATCCAATTTAGACCTAAATCTAATAAATACGTTGTAACAGTCTAAAAGATAATAGTGAACGTCATAAACCTTACATGACCACAAATTATATATAGTTGGTTGATCAAAAGTGAAGAAGCTCGTTTCTACAGACTACAAATTGAAGTCTAAAAGATTTGTTCATTGAGTTGATACATATTGGTATACTGTATTGCTACCCATTTCACTTCAATATAACATGATAAGATATCCTCTATTTACGGTAAAACAGTCCAAAGACTTATCTTACTAGTAGTAGATAAATACACAGGTTCGCGGTCAACATCTCTCTCTCTCTCTCTCTCTCTCTCTCTCTCTCTCTCTCTCTACGTGTGTGTGTGTGTGTGTGTTTTTTTCTCGATAATGAAATATGCATGTATTACCTTATTACTTTCTTAACGCGAAAATTTATAAGCTATTCACACATACTGTACACATTATACCTGAAACAGGAAATGATTTTCATATATTCTTTTAGCTTACTGTCAAATCCTGTATCCATTGACAATGTACGTATATATTGCATCAATGTAGAATATCTAAATAAAACATTGTTTAAACTATGACCAACTATCGCTTAATGCAGGTCAAAAGTATTGCAGAATACTATAAGGGGAGCATTCTGCAATGATTTCGACCTCTATTAAGCTAGCGTTTGTCAGTAAGCCCTTTGTTTTACTTATTTTTGAGTGGTCGTTTTACACAGGTTTTACTGTATTTATAACGTTTTTTATTCGCAAGGAGGCAATGTATCGACAACGCAGTAGTAGCACAGTCAAGAACTTGAAATAGAAATAAAAGTTAAACTTATTTAACAACCAGCTCTCTCTCTCTCTTCCTTAGTCGTAGTCTGCTCTGTCCCATGTTAGATTACAGTAGTGCTACGACGAAAGGTAACACCAAGTTCACTCCGTGTTCACTACAGACAAACTTCATCTAGACTTCAAATTTCACTTCTAGTGAACGTCATAGTGCACTAGGTAGTGGGCATCATGTGAACCAGACAAATCAATAGTCATGTGCATAAACAAGGCGTCACTTGTAATCTAGACATTGATGATATTAAGGCTTGAATACCAATTTATAATGAAAACAAATTGGAATAGATTTTTCATCATTTCTTTCATTCATTCTTTCTTCTTTCATAAATGAAATATTCATTCACACACCCGTTCATTCTGCCATTGTAGAAACAGATGGACTTACATGTACTTGAAACATTTCCATTATTTGTTGGGAGTTTATAAATTACACCTTTTTTCAATTCTTGAAGCGACAATCACAAAAAAAATGTTTGCTTTTGTCATTTGCTAGAAGGTTTAAGAAGCATCTTGGTCAAACAGTGTAGAGCCAGGTAAGACTGCTCCTATACCTCTAAGTGGCAGTCAGATATGGACCCTCACTGTTTGCTTCTACTGTTTTTGATGTTACACAACATCATATTTGCTCTCGTGTTCACCACAGAATTTTGCATTTGTCTCCGTATTCCTCAATAGGTAGCATCGTTCTACAAACATATAACACAGCGGAGTGGGCTTGAGCATACAAGAAATTACACTCACGAAAACTGTATGATGGATTGCAGTCAAGAGTTGTCTCACTTACAGCACAGGCAGCGAAGTGGTTGGTAAACTGAATAGATGTACGTATAGGAGGCAGCTCACACTCGAAACGTTCATTGGATGAAACGATTAAAAAAGCATTGTACCATAAGCTGAGATGATGGTCACAGACCTGTAAATATAAGGAGGACGGCGACTTGGCGAAAAGGTGGGTTGATAATGAAGTGTATATTTCAAAAGTAAAATGTCCACTATTGGACATTAATGTCTGCTTTGAAAAACGAGGGAGGGGCAACTGCTGCACATTTGCAAGCAATTTTGATTTGGTATTTTGCATTTATTTTAAGGCAGGGGAGCAGAAAATGAGACACTGTGCATTTATGATTTTTTTTCTATGTAAATGTGCTGCGGGGTAGGGTAGTCAGCTTCCGAGGCAAAAAAGTGATAAAAGATGGTCGTCACCAAGGTAAATAATTGTATTTAGGTGGTCAGTCTAAGGCCAAGCCACAATTCTGTGGTAGCCATTTAGCTGTTGAAGAGTTGTGAGCGTCACAATTCACCGAAATGTTATAATAGAGGTCTATGGAAAAACAGTTACAGGTCTGGGCCCTAAAACAAACCTGTGATTGCTATCATCAAACCAGTATTGCTTTATTTATTCATACGTTAGTTAAAAAGGGGTCTTTAAACTATTCCTCACATTTACACAAAGCAGTAATGTGAGTTCTACTGATAATGAGTACATTTTTCCCTAATAGACATACTTACAAGCATCCAAGTTTCAAATTTGCCCTATGTTTTTAAAATAATATACCAAAATAAACATACTACGCATTAAAATACGCTTCAACGCAAATAATCAGTTGCAAAGTCGTAAAAATGCATTTTATCCCCATCCCTTAGTTTTCTTCTTTAAACTGGGTACCGTTTTGACCAGACTAGCTAAATGCATTGACATATTAAGGATAGAGGTGCTCTTGAGATCCAAAAGTTTAATGCCTTCTTTCAGCGCATGCGTACGGACTATGCTAGAATATGTGACATTTGTCATTGGAAAGTTGAATTTCATGTATTTTTAGTTTTTTTTAGATGCTTTCCCCCCTTGACCCAATATGCCCTCTACATATGTTGTGTATGTATGTAGCGACATTTCATTGTCCAAAGAACATTTTGGGCAAGGGAGGAAAGCATCCGAACACGTCACATATCTTAGCACATTTCTTACGCATGTACATATATATTATTAAGCTGATGGATTTAAACTTTTATGATGCTGTCACATATTAACGGATAAAGGCAACGGACGCCAAACGGACAGAAAAAATGAAAAAAATGTTTATCCGGTGATGGAAGTTGTCTCGGAAGTCGTAATGAGCGCATATGTATCGAACGAGAAACGAACAAAGAACGGTCAACCAACGTACGTGTAACGGATGTAAAACGGACACAACGAATATGTACCGCATAAGAAACGGTCAAAACATTCGATGAACGATCAAAGAATGCGCATGTGATATTCGTACGTGGAACTCTCTTACCTGTCCTAAAGTTGACTGTTCACAACTCAGGTCGAGCGGATATCAACGGATACATACAGGATACCTACAGGATGCCGAACGCATGAGAAACGGATAAACCGCACGAGAACCGGACAAACAGCATACCAACGCACGAGTAACGTTCATCCACCGGACATCTTAATCCGGTGGCGTCCGTTCGAAGTTTTGAACATGTCCAAAACTTGCCAACAGATAGGACCGGACAAAACGGATATCACCTGACACGGAACCCATTCACCGCATGGCGAACGGACAAGAAACGCATGCGAACGGACACGAACGGACAGAGAATTTTGCTGTCCGTTACGTGTCTGTTAGCGCTATCCGGTAAGGTGTGACAGTTGCTTAACTCTTTAAAAATAGCAATGCGTTCGCAAATAGTTTGGGTCGAAACGTTACCCAGCGTTTGGTCGAAACATGAGGGATGGGGGCAGAAAAGGCAAGTAGTTAACGACTTTGTAAACGATTAGTTGCTTTAAACGTATTTTGATGCGTATTATAATAAACTTATAGACGGACCACGCGTATTTATAAACTATACTCAGAAAAACAATTGAAGGATATTTAGCTTTAGTTCCATCTCTAACATTTAATACAATAAAAACTAAACGAATTATGCATGCATTTCATAGTTCCAGATATTTGCAATCAAAATGAATGTTTAATTTAAGTCACGCTTCAATGATTAAAGTACAGTACATGCCCAAATGGTGCAACCCTCTATACTGAAAAGTCACAAGCATTCAAAATGATTGAAACCCATTTCTATCGTTTGTATTCCATAATGGCTGGCTCCAAAATTATTACTAGCTCTTAGCCAAAGGTATGACACCTAATTTATGTAGTTTTTGTTAGTGTTTAACTTCCAATTTGTTGTCATATTGGTTGGGGAATGCCATATCTGTACATTTTTGTTGAAGAAGTTGTCACGTTATTAGGTGCAATTACTGATAAATGTGTGTGAACACTTGTCTGTGGTCAGAATTAGAACATTACCAATGACCAGCTAAAGGTTGCAGCCTAAAATATAAAGGCTAGTTTTTTTGCTTGTGGTATCGTAACCAATGACCCGTATAGTTTATTTTGCATTCAGCTGAATTGCATAATTGTAGTTGTATCAGATACGAAAATGCCTTGTATGGAAATTATTTTCTCAACTGTTATATAGTCAAAAGAATTTTAATATCATTCAATTGTTTTTCTGAGTATATTATATCTTAGCTGTAATATCATGAAATGTCGGATCATTGGATGGAGTGTTGTAAGTTGTATATTAAGTTGAAGTGGGTGGGTTAATTCAGTTCCAATTATGGGTACGTTACCAAAACGACTATAATTTTATAATCATACTTGGCTGGGAATCAGCCTTTTCATGATTATTTATCGGATAACATATATAAAAACTAACACTAATAATGTGCCAAATTTCTATAAACGATAAGTTTATACGCGCTAATAAGTCATTCCAATATTCTAGTATTTTTTCTTCTCCAACCTACGAACACCACTACATTTTCTCATATTTGAAGCGATTCAATTGGTGTTTAGAGGTAAAAAAGTATATATAATGATATCTATAAAATTTAGAAGAATTGTTTACAAGGTGATTATTCTAAGAGTTATCTGCCTGCAAAACCATGGATTTTTAATCTATCAAAACATTTACTCTTGTCTTCGTTTTCATTGCACCCTACTTGGTTTGCCATTTAAACGAAGTCGTGTTTAATATTAGTTTTTGTTGCATTTGTCCAATCTATGTTTTTGTGGGCAGATAACTCTAACCTTTGAAAATAATCACCATAGAAACAATTCTTCGTAATTTCATTATAACCATCTTATATACTGTTTAACCTCAAAAATCCATTTGAAACGCTTCAAGCATTATAGGATGTGTGGTTATTCGTAAAGTTAGAGAAAAAATGCTGAAATTTTGGTATGAATTTTAAGTGAGTATATATTTATTGTCAATAGAAATTTCACAATATTACCAGTGTTAGTTTTTGTATATAATATCTTATAACAAATCACGCAATGGGTGATTTCCAGCTACATATGGTAATGAATATATTGTCATTTTCGTAATGTAACACTGTTGGGGTGGAATTAATCCACCGACTTCAACTGAATATACAACTCAAAAAAACTCACCAATTGATCCAACATTTCACGATGTAACAGCTGAGGCATACTAGTTCGATTACAAAAAGTTTGAAGAAAAATTGTAGTGATCATGAAACAGGCATTATATACACTAGTCCTTTACATATGTACATATAACTACACATCATGAGTTTCAGCATTTAAAAATACTAGGGGTTAATCGATGGGGGTTCTTTGCAAATATCCCCGCTTATATTAAATACCACATATAATAATAGTATAACATTTATACCCTGAGGTTTGTCTCCAATGTCATAGCAGGAGTCCCAAATCTTAATCCTCAGAAAACTAACAGACCCCAGAAATGTTTTGCCAAACCAGAGTGTGGTGTAGATTTGTTTTTGTGTTGTTATGAGAGATACTTCATGTCTCCTCTTGAAGATAATCATGCTTATGTCAGGGAAACATTTAACTCAAGATTTATAGATGGCTTTCCTGATACTTATAATCCTTCATTCGAAAATATGACGTAGGTCAGATATATCCCTCTTTGTACTTTCTAAACATAGTAATGCTACATGGCGTCATTTATATACAAATAAAGGGATTTTAGAATATCATAGGCTATTTTTGCAGGCTATTTCTTATTCAAACAAAAGTATTAATTTTGTTTTTAAATAAGGGTACCATAAATTGGTGATCAGTTACTTGGGATATCACCTGCCCTATTCGGTTACGCGTACATAGCGCTGTTCGTAGCTAATTTGCAACACAGTGGGTTGGTACCAAGGACAATTTCTACTTATCTGTCTGCAGTAGCCTATGCTCATAAATTTTGGGGTTTTTTGGTGATCCTACCCAGACATACATGCTTAGACCTGCATATGACATGAAATTACCCATTACTGTACAAGTCTTAGATAAATTGGTTCATTCCTTGGAACATACAGCTGTGAACAGATATGATTACGTCCTGTTCAGGGCGATGTTTTTATTCGCGTTCGAAACTTTGTCCCAAATTGGCGAGATAATATCAACGGAGTACGGAGCACACAAGGTAATTCAGTTTTCTGATGTAAAAATATGCCCTAGTTCCGAGGTTCACTAGTGGAAGTCACTTTTAGATAATTTAAACATAATCTCACTAAGATATCACATAAGGCAAAGGCGCTGTTTGCTTTTTGGCTGTTGGAATGATTTCACATCCACACTGGATACTTTCTCATCTCAGTGTATCCCGGTTAAAACTATTTCGGGAAAGAAATCATTGCCTTGGGTTACACAAGCAATTAGACGTCAAATTAGAAAAAGAAATCGCTTATACAAACAATTAAAGGGAACTGGAAACCAGCAAATTAGAAACAAATTTGTGGCACACAGAAACTCAATAAAAAGCAAAATAAAACTTTCTTATGAAACTTATCTTGAAGGTCTTCTTGGATTAAATGACGAAAACTCTGTATGTGACACCAATAAACTCTTCTCATTTCTGAAGTGAACAATTTGAAAGCAAGATCAGCTTGGCGGCACAGTCAAAATTTGTTACAAATACAGCTGAAAAGGCCGCCATACACAATCTACACTTCCAATCAGTCTTCACCACTTAAAAACCACTATCTCTCTCACGATTACGCAAAATGAAACTTCATGATGCGGCTGACAGTGGCAAGATACCCTCTGATTTACTACCCCCAGAGATGCAGAAGTCTACTCCTGTCATGCAATACTTCAGCATCTCTGTGGCTGGCATACTAAAACTACTAAAAAATCTGAAACCTGGAAAAGCAGCTGGCCCGGACAGACTCAAACCCATTTTATTGAAGGAATTATGTGAAGAAACTGCATCAATTATTCAGAACATCTTTGAACTCTCCATCCAAACAGGCAAACTCCCCGCAGAGTGGTGTCGAGCCCAAGTCAGCCCAATCTTCAAAAAAGGTGATGAAACATCGGCTGCAAATTACAGACCTATCTCCCTCACCTGTATTCTCTGCAAGGTCCTTAAACATATAATGGCATCACATCTGGTAAAGCACATACAGATAAAGATAAGCATGACCTGTTGTACGATCTTCAACACGGCTTCAGAGAAAAAAGGTCATGTGACACTCAGCTAATCATGTTGTTCGAGGACCTTGCAAGAAATACAAGTGCAGACAAACAACTGATCTAATACTGCTGGACTTCTCGAAGGCCTTTGACAAAGTTAACCACTCAAAGCTCATCTGGAAGCTCCACCAGTATGGGATCAGAGGAAATGCACTATCCTGGATCCGAGCCTTCCTATGTAACAGGTCGCAGACGGTCGTTATTGAAGGTGAGGAGTTTGGATCGGATCCAGTGAGCTCTGGGGCACCTCAGGGCTCATTCTTGGGACCTATCCTATTTCTTGTTTTCATAAACGACCTCCCAGAAAAGCTGTCATCGTAAGTACGACTCTTTGCCGATGACACGGCAGTTTACCTAACAATTGGAGGCTTGGATGATGACACAGTGCTACAAAACGACCTGGATAAATTATCATTGTGGGAGTCCCAATGGGACATGGAATTCAACCCCTCTAAGTGCCAGGTGGTGCGGGTGACAACGGCAAGAAAAGCAATCAACACAGTGTATACTTTACATGGTCAGATCCTGGAAGTTGTCACAAGCGCTAAGTACTTGGGGGTTGACATTTCCAGTAGCATATCTTGGAACTCCCACATTGACCGAATTACTGGAAATGCAAATAGAACTTTGGGATTCATTTGGAGAAATATTAAATAAAAAAACAAAAAGTGAGAGAAACCGCCTATAACACGCTTGTCCGTCCTCAGCTGGAGTATGCGACCCCATTTGGGATCCTTACACTAAGGAAAAAACACTATAGCTTGAAAAAATTCAAAGAAGGGTCGCACGCTGGACGACCAGTAATTACGATTACAGGTCAAGCGTTACATCTATGCTTGACCAACGCAGTTGGAGAACGCCTTTTATTTGTCTCTCCTACCAAGTAGTCCATGGAATTGTGGCATTACCCCTCCCAGATTACGTCCAGCCTACACACAGAGTGTCCCGTTACTGTCACTCAATGACATTTCGTCAGATCCATACAAACAGGAACTATTATAAGTACTCATTCTTTCCACTGGCTATAGTCCAGTGGAATGCCCTGCCAGAGAATGTTGTTAGTTTGCAAGACATCGAAGCCTTCAAGGTCGCTGTGAGCAAACTGCAACACTCAAGACCCTAGATCCTGACACTGTTGTTTTTAACCTGATTTTAATCTCATCTTCACTGTTTTTAGCCTATCATCTTTTATTCCCATTAACTACCTTGATTTTATTCTTTTTCTTTTCTACTAACATTGCTCGAGAGCGCGCAACTGCCTAAAATGTCCGCGAGGGCGTATGGCAGAATATAAAGATAGACAGATAGAGGCTATAACTGAGTATATAAAAATGCGGGATGAAGTAGCTAGACCTTTTTTCGGTGATGGGTAAACCAATTTCCAGGGCTATTTTCGACAGGCCGTTGCATAGATTTCTTAGTTTTTGTAAATTGGATAATTTCAGATACAGAGGTCATAGTTTTAGGATTGGATACGCTTCGGATAAAGTAGAATTGGGCTACCCCGATGCCATGTTGAGGGCCTTCGGTCGTATATTTATCACACTGTCCATCTCTCCGTCCGTCTGTCGGTCCGTCAGTTCGTTTGTCCTGCTTCCTGTCCAATGCAAATCTCCTATATTCTTTGTGGTAGGAATTCAAAATTTTGTGTGTAAATGCATCTAGGTATGGCGGAGTGCCACGTACCATTTTCGAGTCACTGTGATATTGCCCTTGACCTAGTTTTAAGAATTATTGTGTCTGGAGCAAATCTCTTATATTCTTTGAGGTAGGAATTCCAAATTTGGTGGTAAAATGCATCTCTGATGGCAATTTGGTGTAGGAATGCATCTTGGAATGCGGGATTGTCCCGTTCCATTTTCTGGTCACTGTGACCTTAACCTCTGACCTAGATTCTAGAATTGGCATCAAGTCTGGTGCATAACATCTATATTCTTTGAGGTAGAAATTCCAAATTAGGTGTGTTGCTGCATCTTGGGATGGCAGAGTGTAGCGTACCACGTTTTGGGTCACTTTGACCTTGAATTATCGGGTCCGGAGCATTACACCTATATTATTTGAGCTAGGGATCCCAAATTTGGTATGTGGTTGCATCTCGGGATGGCAGTGTGTCATGTGTTAAATGTGTTTTAGATGCGCACTTCTTTTGTTACCACAAGTCAATCACCACCAAGGTAAGCTGGGCTGGCCAGGACCTTGCTTGTTTGTCAGAAACAGTGGAAGGTAGTCTGATTTTGAAACTGTATTGCCTCTGCATTGGAGGTCAGCAATTTAATACATTGCGACAGTCAGTATGCCTGGCAGAAAACCAAATCATGGTTTAGCTATGGTTTCCACTTTAATTGCATCACGATGGAGCAGACCTCAGTCTCTATGCTGGCCCCAAGTGCGGATCAAGAGGGGGGATAGGGGTTCCGGACCCCCCCCCCTGGAAAAAATTAGCATTTGGACACCCCCCCCCCCCCGGACAAAAGTTGGACCCCCGCTGAAAAATGTTGGACCCCCTCTGGATCCATGGAAAAGTATAGTTTTCTCTGTAATAAAACCAATGGACCCCCTCTGTAAACTGTAAAATACTGTGAGGACTAAAAAACAAAACAAAAAACGTTGTCCAGACTGTTTTCTGACCGTCGGACCTGGACCCCCCCCCCCCCACCCCCCCCCCCCCTGGAAAAATCCCTGGATCCGCGCATGGGCCCCATATGCTTGTTTTCAGCTGGGCCATTTTCTTTGTTTCACCAAATCATTGATAGTTTGTTTCTCTGTGATAATGTTTTGTATTAGTTAGAAATCCTCTATTCGAGCTTAACACGTTAGTGTTTTAAAAGAAACCCAGCAGAAGCCAGAGCAAAGATTTGGCGCAACAACGCATTTAAGCCACCGGTAGCTTCCGCTGCTTCCATTCTTTGTCGGTGGTTCTGTCGTTCTTGATTGCTCCTAACTTTATAACCGATCAAACTTTGCATACGTTTTACATATGTCAACATTGTCCAAACACTGGCATGCGTAACAGTTTCGTTTGGCAGACAAGGTTTTGCCGAGCATCAGTCATGCGGGTGTGGTCAGTTAGTATAAATGCTCATAAATCTTAAACCACATGACATACTTATTACTTATTCATTTTAACATTGTTCAGACACTGGTGTGCAAAACGGTGACGACGCTTTGTCAAGCATCATTTTGGCCGGTCGAAAATGCTCATAACTTTGAACGGTATGTTATAGATGTATTTTGATCAAATATTTCATGCTTATCCTTGACACTGGTATAATATAATCATTTTGAATCTTGAAAAACAGCTGAGAATTTGATGTTGTGTAAAGTGGTGTTCTTGTTTTAAATCTGGTAGCCAATTTGTTTAGCTGATCAAAACCGATTTAGAAATTTTAGCAGATGACTTTATCTTAATCTTCGTGTGATTTGATTTTGAATTGGGACCAGTAGCTCGAGAGAATATGCCATTTAAAGATATTTCTTATCTACAGCTTTGGCAGCCAGCTTGGTTGGCGGAGCAAAATCATTAAGGCAATTTTGTTAGAGAGCATAATGAGGAACATTTCTGCGAAATTATTTGTCATTTTGTACCAGTGCTCTTTCATTTCAATTTGTAGAAATACCCACCCTACAAGTCTCTTTAGCTGAAATTTACTCATTTATCATGATTTTAAACTCAAATATGATATTTTGGACCCCTATACAAGAATATCTTAATATTCTTTCACTCCCAAAAACTCAAAACTATCCCTTTCTCAACCAGTCACAGCAAGAAAGAAAATTAATACGAATCTCAGGCGAAATGTATGTGAACCGCAACTGCAATATATCCCCTATAATGCTTTCGCTTTCATCAGTCTCGGCGTAGTCAGAGCAGTAAAAACTAATTTAACTTTAAAATGTTGTTTCTAAGATATACGTTCACCACGGGTCGAGCACATTAAGCTCAGTTGATTTTATAGTTTATTGTTGCTCTCATTGTGTGTGGGAGTTTTGTGTTTGGTCTTTGTTTTGCTATGCAGTACTTAATATCAATTCTAGTTTTGCAATCATTCCGCTAGAGAGCTAGCTGCTTGATTTTAATCGTCTACTTGCTATCATGCGAATGTAAGTGTTCCGTGTCTCTTCCTCACGATGTGGTTGGTTGGTCTGCAGTATGTGATTGTGGTATTTTCTGGGATCTTAGGTTTAAACATTGCGCTCAGTATCGCCACCTACCCGATGCTATACCTCAGATATCGTGAACAGAATAGCCTTTAGAATAAAGAAAGATGGACCTTATATCGCTTTTTAATCTTGAACTGCGCTTACAAAATTTATTCTACGCTAAAAATAGTTGACGCCACAATTATGTGCATGCTATTTCATGAGCACCACAGATCATCAAATATATGACTGAGTGTTTTCACATGCTATGGAACAGTCTGATAACTTCAAAAAGACCGTAGCTGAATTTCACAGCCGTCTATTGACACAATTGTACCTTAAGCCACATTCTCTACCGTGTTAAAAACGGGATAGTTCTAACGTATTTGCATGCTGGTTTATTTTGCGTGCTTGCTATTTTATTTCTGCTCAGTTTCTCTAAATTAGTTATTTTCTAAAAAATAATCCAGAATACCGCCAGAATGTCAAATAGTTACAAAGTTCATGTTGTCGGTCTGATCTGGTTCTAAACTGTAGCCGAAGACACAACTCATCTCCAACGCGGAAAGAGTTAATCTCGTCAGTTACATTGGCAAGATAGAAGCATGTGTGAAATACACTGACCCAAAATGAAAACTTTACACTTTATTTCTTTGAATAACTGTTTTGTTAGTATACAGGTCGTTGTAAGATTTACGCATGCTTATTGAGACTTCGTCGCAGATAATGTTTATTCAATTTTTATTCAAATCCAAGGTCAATTCAAGTGTCAACGCCTGAAAAACGTGTTCGTTACGTTGCACGTGCTGAGGAACAGGTGATTCATTGACAGCTTTAAAACCGACAAGAAAACATTTGCAGCTGAGTACTGGTAATAAAAATTAATTTATTGTTACAAAACGCTTCCATTTAGTGACGGCACGCCTTTCAAAAGATCAAAGAAACCAAGTTATTGGCGTGCTCAAGGCGGGGTCTACGGTAAATGATATCGCGCATCATTTTGGCTGATCTAGACAGACTTTTCATTATCATATGAACCCGTACAACAAAATTGAGTATGTCAGATTTCGTGCAAGGCCTGGTAGCGCACGTGTGACGACGTTACGTCCTTGTCGCGTTAACACGTTAGCTCAACCACGTAATCGTTTTAAACGGCAACCATTATTGCTCGTCTTTACTGGGTTAATGCACAAATGATAATTAGTCATTTCGTGCAAAATAACGGACCTGGCATTTTCATGCATGACAATGCACGGCCTCACACAACACGTAAATAACCACATAATTTCATGCTAAAAACGTCAATCTTGCCTTGGCCTGCTTCATCCCGGGTCATGAGCCCCATAGAACACGTACAGGATGAATTGGGTCGGAGGGTCAGGTCCAATCATCAAATGGATGCGTTAAATGACTCCATTATGCACCTCTGTTAGCATTACATATGTATCCCTAACGTGCTCATACAACGTTACGTAATTTCAATGAGGCGACGTATTCTGCTAAGCGTTCGTAAAAATGGAGGTCACACTGGTTACTGATGATTTTTTTAACATCACTTAAAGCATGCAGTCAGTTATTTCCTGTTTCCAAAATCTGTGTGATTGTTTTAATTGTTTTTAGAAATTTTCCTTTTGACCCCGCTGAACTATATTATTCATAAAAATTATGCAATTTATGATTTTCATCCAATAATTTTTTCAGGGACATCGATAAGGCATTGAAGATTCGATGACAGAAAAAATTAACCCCGAAACTTAATTAATCATCAAAATATATACTTTTGAATACAGTGTAAAGTTTTCATTTTGGGTCAGTGTAGTACAAAATCTTGAGTTCACGAGAAAAAAGGCATTCGAGGTCGCCATTTCTAAAAAAGTGAATTCAACATCCAAATTGTGTACAGCTGTTCGGTACATGTAAATGTAGGTCACTCCATATTTTCTATATACGTCCGCTGAGGTACATGTACATGTAGGATATTCCACGTAAGAGGGAAATCATCGGTGCAGCAGGCAATGTTTCATGTAAGAATCTCATATTTAATCTGTCCTAGACAGTATGGGTGAAATTTATAAGGACTATGGAAACGACTTTCTTTACGCCATAAATCGGAGGATACAGTCATGACTGTAAAGCATGTGAAATGACGAGCAAAGGTTATATTGTATCAACAAGCGTAGACAACGGATAGACTCTGCAATACAGTGTCCGACAACTTTAAACTGCAGACGAATAGACCGTACCGATGTACATGTAAAGCTATCCTGCGTATTCTGAGAAAATCCCCCAATATCTTAACCAGAGCATGAAATATAGCGATTGTGTTTTTGTGGGCAATAATTCCTATTACCCCAAGATGTCTTGTTAACTGATACGTTGTTATATGTAGCCCAGGGCAGAATGTTGGTCTTATATTTGGAATTTTCTAATCGCTCAAAGCACACGAAAATAGTGGCTGAAATATTTGTAATTTCCAGAAACATGTCATTTGCAGTTTTGCGGGCATCACTCTTAATTCACATTAGGTTTAGAGACGATATAAATAGCAGAACATTATAAAGTTACAGCCTTTTCATAATGCACTAAAGCATATTAGACAGCATATCTGCATATAAGTTTGCTTCGTAAAAATTAAAAAGTTGACCGCAAATGCACAATACATTGCACAATTAAAGTCAGTGTAAGATGTAAGCGTAAGGTGTCCGCCTGTGGGTAAAAATGTCTATTAAGAAACAAGGATATGCTTTAAATGCTACACAGCTACATGTATGGATTAAAAGCGGTTTTTATGTCATAGTGACAATCTGTACAGGATGATGCTTCAAAACATCCGCACTAGTGCTACACTTGATAATCTGCTGCTGTTGTCATGCTCAGGGATGGGGCAAACCATGGCGCTGGTGCGCCAGAATTTTCGGAACATTTGAAGTTTGGCTCACCTGCACTTTGATTTTATGGCACTAATCTTGCCTCACCTGGTTTGGGAATGAGGTTTTTAGGGTATTTGAATTGTTGAAAATCTGGGTATCAATATCATTCCTTGTTAAAATTGATCAATTCAGGACATTTCAATTTGTCCAGAAATTCAGGAAATAAAATTACCGATTCCGCCCAGTCGATAAATAACTGGGCCGTATCCAACAGCAGCTCTGTGGTTGTTATTATATATGAATTTGTCCATGTTGGAACATTGCACGGATATAGAGGATCATCCATCTTTTGATAGATTCATTGTACATTGCCTTAAAATCTTCACATGTGACCTTGTGAGGATTAGCTGGGATAATTGTCGGATATGCCCAATTGATGGCTGTTCCTCTTATTGGGTGCTTATGCTAGTTTCATAAATAATTTATATATCCGGCATATTACAAGCAGAGGCTATCGTAAATCCTCTGCTGTGTTTTCTGGTGTTACATGAGGTGGAGGTGAGATAAATGATAGCTATCTCGAGGATAGCGAATGTTATCGAACATCAGCCCCTAAGCTGCCTCGCAGGTTTTCCCCTGTTGTGAGCCTCGTCGGCTGATCACTGACCGTCGCGTGACATTTAACCTCGCCTGTTATTATTGGCTGTGACTTACAGCTAAAGCAATTTCATTGGTTTGCGCATCTTAAAGCGATGCAGCATTTTGGCCAGTTTCTGCGGCGTCATTCGTTACCTATGGCAAAGCTTTGCATAGCATTTTACTGCAAGAAGCTTTGATTTTGTCGTCCTCCTCCCTCCATCTCTGATTTAGTTTTGCTTGATATGGTATTTTTGTATGTTTGTGGGCACACTAGTCTTGCCCCATCTGGTTTAAGAATGAGGTTATTAGTGTATTTGAATTGTTAAAAATCTTGGCATCAATATCATTTATTGTTAAAATTGACCAATTCAGGACATGGCAATTTGTCCAGAAATTCAAGAAATAAAATTACCGATTCGGCCCAGTCGATAAATAACTGGGCTGTATCCAACAGCAGCTCTGTGGTTGTGAAAGAAGGGTTGCCACCCCTTGATTAAGTACTGCTTAATTATCTATTTTAACACAAAACCTCCAATATTATATATATGTAATTCCCTTACATATACTTTGCTGTTATTTGGTATGGTTATTTATAGGAAGTCATGATGGTATGTCTTATGCACAAACGTTATTACTCTCCTTTGTTTACCCTTTGATTTATCGCTCGTGAGCAATTCGAAAGGTGAAACCTTTACATTTTAATAACGTTATACATTTTGAGATTTGAATGATATTAAGTAAGAATATATCAGTGTCATGGTGTTTTGTTAGGTAAAAGAGTGAATGCTCTGCATGGTTTACGATTTCACTTGCATATTTTGTTGACTGGGATGTAAAACCTTAAACCTAACAAACAAACAAAACTTACCACTTCTTGATGAATACAGAGATACATATGAAATTGTTTCTCTATAGACACCATTTCATATTTGCAGTTTTACTACATATTGCATTGACTTATAGAGGATCTTACACAAGTGATCATTTGATATTGAATTTATGAACGAGCCTTTAATACCATATTCAATGTTCAAGAGTGTAAGATTCTTTATATCATATTACCTTTTAAGTGCTATTTTTTCAATGGAAATTTGCATTGTTGTAACGGGCGTCGTCATGACATTACTTGTTCCCGCCGAAAGTGTTGTGTTACGTGTGGTCATGACACTTTTTATGACATGACGTTAAAAAGTATTATCTCATTCATTTATAATTGGTTGACTGCTTATTATCTACGTTTAGATCTGGAGATTTGCAATCTCCTCCGATGGATATTTCTGTCACGTGGGTTAGTTTAATCTGCTTATTGATTAAAACAGTTGATAACTAAATCAATGTCTGCAATGATAACAATGATAACAGTTGGTAACAAAATGAATGTCTGCAATGTTTGATATAAAATGACTCATTAGTTGAAACTCTTTGACATTTCTATAACATATCTCTCATAAGGAATGACGAACCACATCAACATGATTAATTTTTGGATTTCCCCATATAAATTGATACAATAAATATTGGTTTATATATTTTCTCATTTAGGGGGTCACGTTTAGTATATTCTAATTTATGGTGTATTTCTGTCCATGAAGTTAGATTTTACTTTTAAGCAAACAGTGCATACTCTAATAAAATGCAGCATTATGCTGCATTTCATCTGGGTTTTCATTGTTCGCCACAGAACTCATTCAGGGGTTTCCAGTATACTATGGGTGAAATACATATTCAGTAAAAATAAGATAAGCAAAAGATAGGTGAAATTTTAGTTTATTGTGTTTCTTTACTGAATAAGGAATCCTTCAAAAGCATGGCAAATAAATCATTGTGATCATCGATTTCACCCGACTTCCATAGATATCTGAAATGAAATGTGTACGATATTAACCAAAATAACTGCATCAAAAAGTGTCGCCTGATTAAGTCGTCTGCTGCTTATATTTGTTAACCTTGTGGATGTAAGTATAGAGGCAAACAATGTGGACCCAGATAAGACTATACTGGTGTTACTAATTACCGCTGTACTTACTGTTTAAGACAGTCTATAAAACAAACTATCTTACAGAAACCAATAAATAACGTCTTGTTCAACTATTTTTTCATTCCTTCAATGAAAACAAACCATATATGCTTCAAAATAAAGTTTAATTTGCTGAAAACTTAATTAACATTGGGCTACCCTAGCCAATATTTTGAATGCCCATTGTTACTTATTACCGGTGTATATGTAAACAAATGCTCTAGAAAATTATCTTGGGTGGAAAACTCTACATGTGATGGGTTTCTACATTGAAAGAATTAGTGACCTTCAAAATAGTAGTAGTAAAGGGCCTGTTTGAAGGCTTGTTATGTTTTTGTTGCCTGTTTTCTGTACGGTATACCATTTTTTATTGTAGGTGAAAAAATATAAGTCAACGCTACAATATTTTACATCGAAATACTTGTTGTCTTTCATTCATGGTAACTAATATCATCACAAATATGTTTCATAATCATAAACAGACTACACAGTCTATATTGGGCATATGCCCTACCAGAGGGTGCACCAAAAGGGCGTAGACAAACAAGATAAAACACAGGTGGACTTTTTATGTCTACACCTTTCAGCCATATTAGAACATAATGTGACCCATGTGCTGAGACAAGACTTGACGTCATTTTCAGTTTTAAGCAGGGAACCAGGCTGTCAAAATCTTCCACAACAAGCAGACACACTTTTCCAACGGCAATTTCTCATTTATTTTCAATGAAAATATCTTTTTTAATGATATATAACGACGAATCCGCATCATGATTTAGGACTACACAAACAAAAAGTAAGTCACATACTCTCAGAAACAACATTTCTGCTTTTTTTCTTCGATGAAGAGAGAAAAATGCATTGTAAACAATGTTGAGTGGAAAATTCTGTATGAATATATCGCACGCGACAGTCATTTGGAGGAAATGGAATACACCGGTAATTAGTATACACCGGTATTTAGTGAACAAGGGATACTCCTCTATTCGAGCAGTCTAATCCGGGTCTGCTATGTTTGTCGAAGTGGCTTATAAAATAAATCAGAAGACGACAAAGACAGTCGAGTATACATGTACGTCAATTTGTTGTTGTTGATTTTTCAGAACCGGTAACGGTTTGATTGCATATGCGTAAAGTGATTGTTCAAACATGCTAGCCCAATTCACTGAAAAGCCTTCCAGCTAAAAAATACAATTTTGACGCAACATAAGGGCCTCAGAACAAAAAGTGATTGCAAAGTTCCCTATTCAAAGTCGTATGAATATACAAAGGGCTACGTGCCTTTAGGGACTATTTTGCCCACTCTGAAGCAAACCATTTAACGTTGTTTTCACAAATTTCCTCGGATTGGTTTATTAGATCAATGGCTCAAGTGTAAAAGTCTGACATTTATCTACAGTTGCGGAAAATGGTCGTCAATGCCCGTATTAAAACTTAAGAAAAATAAAACGTAATTGTCTCCACCTATATGCCTACATTTTGCAAATGTTAATGCTTCAACCAAATATCACCAGGACTCAACAATTTACTCGGATTTATCATATGACGCCGCGTCTGAGAGTGAAATAACGCCTTGCATTAGAGTTGATAAACCACTAGTGGTTTACAGATTTTCTGGAAACGATATAAAATGATGCTTTTAACGTCTCGCATATGGCAGCAAAACCCTAACGTTTTTACGCCAAAATATGATTTCAAAATATTTGTATATCATATGATAAAAAGAATCTAAGATTCATGCTCTTGTATTATTCAATTTATTTAACTCGTTGCGAAAAAAAGAGATAAACTGCTCGGCAATCCTCAAATTTTATCTCGATTCCTCAACTCGTATAATAAATTCAATAAAACATGAGCACTCATGTAAGATCCTCTATATATTGTGGACAATATTAATATACATGAAGAGCCAAATATAACCAACAGAGCAGAAATACAATAGTACCATACAAGATTAAAATAACATAAACAGAAATAAATATTCAGAGTCTTTCAACTATTGACACAATTTTAACCAGAAACACTGTCAGTTTAAAGGAACAGACTATAAGACACCAGTGAGACTCAATTTTTGAAATAGAATATAAGTGATTTTCCAGTGATCAAATTTGTGAAACAGACCATGCTGATGATGACCTCATTCCGTCGACTTTGTGTCTGCTTTTTACATATGAGAAACGATCTGTGAAATCCAGCCTTAATGACAAAGTCGTCAAAATTAAGTTAATTACACATACAAAATCTACTAAGTGTTAAGAAGTTATTCTGCAAAGTTTATGAAGTTATCTCCATTATTCATGGAAATATGATCTTTTGAAACTATACAATGTCTTAACTTTAACACGCAAGGTCAGAAACGTTATGACGTTACTAATGACTTCAAAGTTAACTTCCTGATTTACGGATTTTCCAGGTGCATGAAAAATATGCTATTTCTTGCTAACATACTTTTTTATTATCCTTAGCATGTGTGCAATTGAATTCACAGAAAAGTTGACACTGTTTCATTTTTGCCCAAAGTTTGTATGATCTGAAAACGACTGACCATGCTTTAAACATTCTGACAATTGCTAAGGTAACGTTGTTGCCATGGAAACATATAACATGATAACGAAGAAGTTTAAATCAGAAATAATTGCCGGTTTTAGCCCATGACCCGCCCACTTCCTTTGGTTTTCAGCCAATCAGTTGCAAGAAAAGGACCATATTCAGCGTGGTATATTTTCCATAACCCACACTTTGTGAGACACATTCCCATAACTTGATGAGAGGAAATTGCAGTCCAAAATGTTAGTTTCACCAAACTTAGTTTTATATTTAGAACCCTAAATTAAACTGTGATAAGAATATTGACAAAAAAAGATGTAAAGTTCAAATGTAAGCTGCTACACCGAAAAGAGGTGACTGCAGAAAACACTGACCAGGCTGCACATGTACATTGAAGCCTGGTCAGAAATTACACTGCTTGTCCCAAAATGCTTTTTCTTAAAAGACAGCTTGACCAAACGGCACATGAATATACATGCTGATCTGAGTGTCTCCACTGTTTGAGAATCAGGATAGAGTGCACAAACAGTGGGGACTGATCAGCATGTACATCTGTAACGTGTGATCAATAAAATGCTTCCTAGATAATTTGTAAAAAATATAACAAAAATGCTGCTAATAAAATCCATGTGTCCCATGTGGACGCGTCCATGGCTAAAAATGAAATGAGAGACTCCTGACCAAAATGTAGCAATATGCTACATAATGTGTACATTTCAGGATGTGAAATCAACACAGGAAACAGCTGGGTCATGGCTAAATAGGTTATACAATGTTTTGTGTTGTTTATGAAATATACACTCGGGAGCTCCGCTCCCTCGTATATATTCCATAACCAACACAAAACATTGAATAACCTATACTTATTCTACAATCCACATGAATAGGTTTAAAGGCAATATGTATAGGTTATGCAATGTTTTGTGTTGGTTATGGAATATATACGTGGGAGCAGAGCTCCCGAGTGTATATTTCATAACAAATACGTATAGGTTATTCAATGTTTTGTGTTGGTTATGGAATATATACGAGGGAGCGGAGCTCCCGAGTGTATATTTCATAACAAACACAAAACATTGTATAACCTATTTAGCCCTGACCCAGCCGTTTCCTATGTTGGTTTCACATCCTGAAATGTACACATTATGTAGCGTTTTGCTGCATTTCATTTCTTTTATAGCCCTGGATGCGTTCACATTGGATAAATTGATTTTATTAGCAGTATTTTGATGAGATTTTTTTCTTCAAAATTATCTGGGAAGCATTTCATTGATCGCACGTTACAGATGTATAGGCTGATCAGTCTCCACTGTTTGTGCATTCTAACCTGATTCTTAAATAGTGGATACACTCAGATCAACATGTATATTCATGTGCCATTTGGTCATGCTGTTTGTATCAAAAAGCAGCATTTCAGGACAAGCAGTGTAATTTCTGACCAGGCTTCAGTGTACATGTGCAGCCTGGTTAGTGTTTTCTGCAGTCGCCTCTTTTCTGTGAAACAGCTAGCATTTGAAATTTACACCATTTTGTGCAATATTCTTATCGTGCAGTTTTATTTAGGGTTCTAAAAATAAAAATAAATTTGGTGAAATTAACATTTTGGACTGCAATTTCCTCTCATCAGGTAATGGGATGAGTCTCACAAAAGTGTGGGTTATGGAAAATATACCACACTGAATATGGTCCTTCTCTTGCATCTGATTGGCTGAAAACTAAAGAAAGTGGGCGGGTCATGGGCTAAAAAACATTGTATAACCTATTTAGCCCTGACCCAGCTGTTTCCTGTGTTGATTTCACATCCTGAAATGTACACATTATGTAGCATTTTGCTGCATTACGTTTAGGAGTCTCATTTCTTTTTTAGCCACGGATGCGTTCACATGGGAAAAATGGATTTTATTAACAGCATTTTTGTTAGATTTTTTTTTTCAAAATTGTCTGGGAAGCATTTCACTGATCACACGTTACAGATCATGTATAGGCTGATTAATCCTTGCTGTTTGTGTATTCTACCTGCTTCTCAAACAGTGGAGACTCTCAGATCAGCGTGTATATTCATGTGCCGTTTGGTCATGCTGTATTTTTCAAAAAGCATTTCGGGACAAGCAGTGTAATTTCTGACCAGGCCTCAATGTATATGTGCAGCCTGGTTAGTGTTTTCTGCAGTCGCCACTTTTCTGTCAAACAGCTAACATTTGAAATTTACATCTTTTTGTGTCAATAATTATCACAGTTTTATTTGGAGTTCTAAAAATGAAAATAAATTTGGTGAAATTAACATTTTGGACTGCAATTTCCTCTCATCAAGTTAAGGGAAAGAGTCTCACAAAAGTGTGGGTTATGGAAAATATACCACACTGAATATGGCCCTTTTCTTGCATCTGATTGGCTGAAAACTAAAGGAAGTGGGCGGGTCATGGGCTTTATAAACATGTCAAATTTCCGAATTTTGGTATTTTTCAAATGATTTTCACATGTAAATTTCATTATGGCAGGTTTTCACAGATCGTGGCTCATGTAGTTTTTTCAAGTGTAGTTGCATTTGAAACAAGTTTGTATGACAGTCTGAGGTATTTACCAATGAGCACACCACCAGGAAAGTTCAAAAATACAATATTATATAGTTTCTCAAGCTGTGAAAAACGGATTTTTCTGCAATATAGAAAACCTGTGTTCATGTGTTTAAGTGTGAAATGTAACAAACCACACGCCCGTTAGCAGTGGCTAAAGCGGTATACTGCTTCCTGACAGAAATCGTATACTCCAAAAGGAACACCGAATACAAAAACTATCAACACATGCTTTTCTGGACGTCCATGCATGTATACATGTAAAGATTCAGCATTTGTCTCAACTCATTATACATATTGCCCACTTACCACTATCAACCGACGACTAGGGTACAACATTTTCGAGCGACCAGGTTGCAGTAGCCACGCCCACATGAACTATCATATTCACAATAACCTCCAGTAGGACGCGTTCCTCTACGGCACACGTACGCATATCCTTCCGCTGAAAAAGAGTTACAAATTCTAATATTCATAAATATAAAATGAGCTGATACATGACCACTGAAACGAAGGTCTATTTTAGTGGCCACTTTTCAATTTCATTTTTTCTGACTAAGGCTAATAATATTGAAATGATTTTCCCAATTATGTGTAATTCAATGGATTAATTGGAAAAAATACTATGGCTTTACAATTTTTGGATTAAAAATGCAAAAAAAAACCTTAAGAAGAAATAAGGGTTTGACGTGCAGTTCTTTACATACTGAAGTACATGTGATTTCAAACCTGTCTAGCCGACTTGAAAAACGCAAAAACTCTAAACTTTTGCTTATAAACATTTTTTTTATGATTTTTTGAAAAAATGCTGATTTTCTACATTTTCCGACTTTTTTCGAAAATAATCAACTTCACATACTAAAATCATTGTATGCATTATATTTTATGTAAGAATGTTGGTTATACCACAATACAGCTTGATCAGCTCATTTTTTAACAGTTATTCTTTCAAGACTCGTGTCCACAACAGGTTTTAACGTGAAAGTTTAAAGGTCATTTAAATGGCAAATGCCAAAGATATTTTTGATTTTTAAATAAAACAGTGAAGCCTTTTCATAATAAATAATCACTGAAAATTTCAATGCCGTGCCACAGATAATAAATCGTACAGGGCAATGCAAAGTTGATATGCAAAATGCATGGTTAAAGCTAAAACTCTTTGATTAAGCCGCTGATAGGGGCTGACTTCATCTTAACGTAGAAGAGAAACGGAGAGTTCAATTGTCACAAAACTGTTGATTCTTTTTCATCTTATAGTTGTTATAACAGCTTCAAACTAATTAAAATATGTGAGGATAACATGTTAGAGGAGTATTTTATATCACAGTAAAAAGTGACTTTTTGAAATGAAGGTACATTTTCCTTTACTCTGATTTCGTCGGTGCAAGATCTACCAGTCATTTTTTAATTGAATAATTTTCAGAGTCTCGAAAAAGTCTTGAATTGTTTCATGGAATTAAAATTTTGTAACAGCGATGTTTACTTTCTGAATAGGCACTAAAAATGTGTAAGTGGCCACGTATGACTTCAGTTCAGTGTATATGATGTACATTGTATCCAGCATAAGGAACAAGTTGCTATATGCGTACAACAAAGAGTCAGATCCGCCTGCGTATGTACTCTCTCATACCTCCAAAAATGAAGGCGACGATGACTTCTTTATCTTAAACCTGTGTAAATCGGCCACTCCCAAAAAGACCAAAAATTGGTTTGCAAGCCAATTTATCGCTTAATGCAGGTTGCAATACTTTCGACCTTCATTAAGCTACCATTGGTTATTAAGATCTGTATTTTGTCTAGCTCGAGTGGCCGTTTTACACAAGTTTTGCTGTATTACTACATTCAATTATATTTTAAATTACCTACTGTCATTTGTGTGAAAATTATGCACCACTCTTTGGAACTCCAACTTGAAATGTGCAATGAGCCATTTCGCGGAATTTTATAGCACAACTTACATACACTCAGAGCTAAAAAAAACCCATCTTTTTAGCAACAGTATAAATGTATGCCCTGACAAAGAGAAGCAGAAAGGAGTAAAAGTAACAATAAACAAGAGAACTTTTAGGCACTGTGTCAATCACCTGAGAAAGGAGTGTTTATAAGGTAATGGGATTTCAGCAATGAATTTCGATGGATCAACAGTTTCATTAAGACTGTACATGGAAACGTTGTTCTTCCATTATATGTGGACGAAAGTAACATGATGTAGAACTAATGAAAATTATTATTTTAACAAAAAAATAAATGAAAGTAATGTGCATTGTTGTGGTTTTCAATGGCAATTATCGCTTAATTCAGGTCAAAATGATTGCAGAATGTTCCAAGGGAAGCATTCTGAAATACGTTCGACCTTCATTAAGCTACCATTTGTTATTAAGATCTTTGTTATGTCTATTTTGTGCTTACGCTTAAGACAGGCTTTAATGTAGTTAGTAGCTCACAGATGAATGTGATATGAGCCGTGATATGTGATTCCCAACAGTGTGGTACTTTGACAAGTGTAGCCTCAGACGAGCCAGTACAGCCTCCTTTTAAGCTTAGAAAGTCCAAATGATATGCAGTCAGTAGCTTAACAATCGTATAATATTCAGGCGAATAGCATAGGCTCTGATCAGACTGCACGTATGCGCAGGCTGATCTGGGCCTTTGCTGGTCGCACATACCACATTGTTAGAAAGCTCATGCCGCGGCTCAAATTACTTACCCGTCATGACCATGGCGCCCAGAAGGACAATCAAGCAAAGCACAGCTACAGCAGATTTCATAATTGACTTGGTCTGTTGACGATTTCGACTGGAATCGATGTACAAGACGATGCTTCATGTCGCCTTTTATACCCTCTCTGACTGGATTCGGGCTAAAAGTACATGAGTGTTTTCAAACGAAATCTGTTTGCGTCATATTCAAATCTGTTTACGTCATTGTTCATACAAATAAAAGTCATAAGCCAGCACACTGCAAAGTCTGATCTGCGTCTAAATTGTTCGCTGCCGCTAGATAATATGCTACATTTAAAAGGGTTTGGATAGTCTCTATTGCTGAGCAGGCTAGTTAGTTTCTCAAATGTCGACACACCTCGATTTTAGTGTAACGGCTCAAAGTAATTTGACCTTCATTACTTTCAACCACATATTTTTTTCTTTTAAGTTTTAAACACCCACACGAAACGACCGAGAGCGGTGAATTGAAAAAAAAGAAGACTGCCCACATGTGTGATAACCGATTGTTTTATGATTGTCTGTTCAAAAGAATTAAGATATATCTATGACCCCCAGCAGAACAACACGTGTACAAGTACTTAAGGGGATATATCTTTCAAAAGTTCTTACTTGCATGATTTTTTCCTGTATAAACTAAAAACTGCTTTTTTAGCAAGGAAACGGATACCTTTGGCCACATTGTTGTATAAACAATTTATACATCTCGCATAGATCACTTTACGCCCCAACATACAGCTTTTGAGCAATGGGCAGCATGCTTATCAGTGTTTTTAGAGTTACTTCCTGGTTTGATACCGACAGGCTGGTGAACCTTAGAGAAAACCATTTGCATGAACATAACCTTCAATTATCTGACTACAATATATAGAAGTATTTTGACCCAAATATGTGTATTTCTGGTATTATTCATAATTTTTCATTTTGGCCTTGAAAAGTTAATAAGCAAAAAGTGTAAATATATATTTTTCTACTAGAAATTTATACATTTTGGCGAAAATACTTCTATATATTGTAGCCGGATAATTGTAGTTCATGTTCATGCAGCTGTTTTTTCCTTAATTTCACCCAGCGTGTCACACTATTGCACGTATTGTAGCCAAAGCTCGTGGATTATCTCCACGTACAGGCGGACAAGCCATGGTATATCTATTACACATCCATTTTCTCGTGACAATGCGACTTTTTTGTTTGAAGTCACCAGATGTTGTTTTCATATAAACAAATGAGCCGCGACATGTAATTTCCAACAATGTGGTATTTTGACAAGTGTAGACTCAGATGAGCCTGTGCAGCCTCCTTTTCAGCTTAGAAACTCCAAATGCTGCTTGGTCAGTAGCTTAACACTCCTAGAATATTCAAGCGACTAGCAAAGGCTCTGATCAGACTGCGCGTATGCGCAGGCTGGTCTGAGCCTTTGTTGGTCGCACATACCACATTGTTGGAAATCTCATGTCGCGACACAAATACCGTTTGTGTATAATATGCAGGCAATGGCGACCAGCAACTACCCTAGCATATTCATTTTTTTCATTGAATATCGAACAACATCCGTCAAAAGAGTATATTCTAACAATCCGATAAAATCGACCAATAAGTACAAAACAGGCTTATTTGGGCTCCCTAAAGATGTCTATTTTTGAGTAATGTCTCCAACAGTAACCGAAAGCGTGTAACAGCTGTGTTTCGATAGTTGCCTGAATCCATCTAGAGAGGTATAAATAGGTGGCACAAATCCACTGGTTTGTTTTCAATCGGATTCGTGACAACAGAAACTCCATAATGAAATCTGCTGTAACTGTGCTGTGCTTGCTCGTGCTTATTGGCACACTTGCCATGTCAGGTTAGTAATAAAATTAATGTTCTTTATCACATTTACACCGAATAAACCGAGCCCTACCCATGACCACCATGGCATAACTCGTTTTATTCTGTGAATTTGGTCAGAGTTTACGATTGTGATCACCCAATGTCCGGCATATTGCTGAGGAAGAGAAAACTGGTGGATTTATCCTGAAATGTACACATTATGTAGCATTTTGCTGCATTTCGTTTATGAGTCTCATTTCTTTTTTAGCCATGGATGCGTTCACATGGGACAAATGGATTTTATAAGCAGAATTTTTGTTAGAATTTATTCCAAAATTATCTGTGAAGCATTACATTAATCACACAGTACAGATATAGGCTGATCAGTCCCCACTGTTTGTGCATTCTTCCCCGATTATCAAACAGTGGAGACACTCCGATCAGCATGTATATTCATGTGCCGTTTGGTCATACTGTCATTGTCAAAAGGCATTTTGGGACAAGCAGTGCAATTTCTGATCAGGCTTTAATGTACATGTGCAGCCTGGTCAGTGTTTTCTGCAGTCGCCTATTTTCTGTGAATCAGCTAACATTTGAAATTTACATCATTTTGTGTCAATATTCTTATCATAGTGTCACTTTGGGTTCTGAAAATAAAACTAAATTTGGTGAAATTAACATTTTGGACTGCAATTTCCTCTCATCAAGTTATGGGAATGAGCCTCACAAAAGTGTGGGCTATGGAAAATATACCACCGTCTGAATATGGTCCTTTTATTGCAACTGATTGGCTGAAAACAAAAGGAAATAGCGGATCATAGTCTAATTATCAGTATTTGGTACTGAGACGATCATTTATAATAACGGGTCCATAGATATTTCGAATACTTTTTAGTTACTATATGTTAGCCAGAAAATGCGGAAATATCCATCTGACGTAAGCGTATCTATAAACTGTGTTGATGCTAATTTGAAAATGGTCGAAAGACGGGACCCAGGCAACTCTCCTCGTTTCCCGCCGCAGGAATGGTGCGCGTGGACAATACCCGAAATTGCCCTTAAGTGTGGTTTTGTTTACATTCTGTGGTGATAAAACACTTTTACAGTATTATTCCACAAACAGTTTATGGCAGTGACCTTAGGGTAAATCCCAAATCCGTTATAACTTTCAATAACTGTATGAGATCTACTGATAAATTTTGTACCAAAACATACTATGACCTCACTGATGGAATCTCCGTGTTTTATTATAACTGCTGTGTGACTTTTTAGCTTTCAACTTATCACATGTACATGTGTGATAACGTTTATCAAAATACATATTTATAATTGTTTGCCAATGGCGATATATTTATCCAACCATTATCATGGATTTTTAATACAAAGTATACATATTCATACATACTGAATAAAAAGTATACATACGACCAAAACAGATCACAAAAATTCAACACACACACAACATATATCAAAACATACATAAAAAATATAAAACATTTATTAATTGTATTTAGATGATTCCTTCACTGTTTTATGATGTGGGCATCGCCAGAAACCGCCATAAAGACAGATTCGAAACGAAGCTGTCTTCCCCACATGAAAACATTTTTATATGGACGTAATGCTAAGCCGCACTCATCTCCCCAGTGCCTTTTGTTTGAACAACATTAAGTATGTTTGAAATCGTTTACATATATGTCCATTCATAGTCATGAAATTACAGTATCGCGAAAATCACTGATTGAAAATTTGACTTTTTTCACAAATGACTTTTAGGGAGATTACACGACACATATTACTACTCGTTTAATTACATGTATGCTGTTTGTAAGTTCAATCTTGCCTGGTTAAATGAACGGGTCGTCTGCTTACTACAATTAAATGCATTCGAGATACTGGTTTTGGTTTATATTGTTTGCAGTATTGGTTAGCAAAGTACAAAGCAGACGACAGTTGTCTTGAATTGGATGAAAAATGTTAATATGTCTACCTCTTCTTTCATTTCATAAAGTGGAGGCGAGTTATGTGTGTCGTGCCGGGTTCCGCCCTGGTGGCGGTGCATGCACTCGTGATGGACAGTGTGCGGGAGGCTACTGCAACCAGGCAGCTAACAGATGTTGTATTCGTAGACAGGGCTAACAATGGTAAGGTTGGTTTAACTGTTTGCCTTCTGGTTAATTTTAACCTTTTTCAGCAGAATGAACTGGCTTATCTCTATCAGTAGGACGAGTCGATTTCAAATTTTAGGAAAGTTGGGTGGTATTTTTCAATTTTATTCAAATTCTAATAGAACATTATGTGAGCGAACAGTGGAGACCCTTATCAGACGCCGCGTTCTGCGGCGTCTCATCTGGGTCTGTGCTGTTTGCCTATGTCCCACAAAAAGGACGCTAGGCTTATACATGTACGGGTTATTATGATTTGTGTCGCCTGCTGTGTTTTTAAATAAACTTTTACTAAACATTCAGGAATACATGTACCATCAGAGTGTCAAACAGTTTGGACCCTGATCAGGCCTGATGTGTCATCGGGCCTGATCTGGGTCCAAACTGTTTGCATACCATAAGGTTATCAGCAGATGTCACTCGTAGATAAAATGTTGCTCGCGGTTCGTTTATAATGGAACATAACTTCTCACGCGCCGATCCTGCAAGTCTTGTCAGAGGTTGTCGATGAGGGGTGAAAGGATTCAGGATCCAAATACATGTACCACTAAAAGCGGGCTATCATCGGCCCGTCAACAAAGACTTTGGTGTTATTTGTCAGGCTTAGCTACATGTACCATACACGCAACAACACATATGCATTCACATTTGAACCGAAAATATGGGAAGATACATTTGTAAATACCAGTTTTTGGTCGTTTCTTGATTGTACATGTACATGTGGACGTGTACTTTTTTAACTCTTTAAATCCAATTTTGGCAGGGGTTGTGTTGGCATCATCTCCACCTACACCCCCTTTGAGGGTGTTGCACCCATTAACACAGAGTAAAAAAGGGCCAGAATCATATAAACTCGCAATTTAATTTTTTTCTATTTTCTATCATGCACCATTTCCAAGCGTTTCATTATAATTGCAAATAGCGCTGATTGGTCACCGCAGCCACGTTGTTATTAAAGGTCCAAACGTCGGTCCTGATATGGATCCAAACTGTTTGACACTCCGATAGTGTTCCTGAATTATTTTTTTTTATAAAAAGTAAGCAGACAACAACAAAAGCATGCATGACACAGCATTCAAGAGTTAATTTATGTCTGTCTTTATCTTGTTTCAGGAATCCTGTTTGAAGACACATGCCAAAGACAACTCTGAAAACTTTTGGGATTTTACAGACATAACTTTTGAAAGATATTTCACCATTTTTTCTGAAATTATGTTGGTCTTTAGTCTATTCGAATACACCAGGATTTGAATATTACAATAAAAAATTCTAATAAAGCTGTTTTGATACACGTGTTTTATATACTCAAAGACACGAGTGTACAGGACCATGTTGAAAGCAAAAACCCTCCCAAAATATGCCAAACTTTTAGTTTGTCCCTAAAATTACTACACTGAGAACCCATGTATACTCCAAGACACTAGTGTACAGGATCATGTTGAAAGTGAGATCCCTCCCGAAATTTGTCAGACTAAAATTACTACACTTCTTCCAGCTCTTTGCTTTCATTTTAGATAGCATGACCCTCTTAATGAAAAGTACTTTGTCAGATATACGTATGGCACCAAATCGAATATATAAATAAGAAACCCTATGACATATGGAATCCTATCATGGTCACAATGTCAAAATGCATTATGACATGAGATTTCCAACAATGTGGTATGTGCGACCAGCAAAGCCTCAGATCAGCCTGCGCATACGCGCAGTCTGATCAGAGCCTTTGCTAGTCGCTTGATTATTCTATGATTGTTAAGCTATTGAATGAACATCATTCGGAGTTTCCAAGTTTAAAAGGAGGCTGCACTTGTCAAAATGACACATTGTTTGAAATCACATGTCGCGGCTCATATGTGCTTTACGTATGACCATTGCGATCAAGCTCCCTAAGAGAATGATATATGGCATATCAAAGTAAAATTTTAAAGGGGCAACTTTTTGTTGACTTATTATAACGGTAATTTAAAATCCAGAAATAATACCATGACAGAAGATGCTTCGACTGACTGTAAGATATTGTTGTCTTACAAGACATCTAACAGTTCCCCGTTAAAAAACTGATACTGACCAGGACATATCCCAATTATATTTCTTGCATACCAGATCGGGGTTTCCGCTGTTTTTACCCATATGAGATAACTCTTTCTCCCACCTTTGCCTATGTAAGATAGGCTGTCAGCTCATGTAAGAATATAACAATCCATAATGAGTGTCCATGTAGGATAGAGATATCTCACACGAGTGGTCGGAATTTTACCAGGGACGAGGCTTGCCGAGTCCCTGATGAAATTCCTACCCCGAGGGTGAGCTTTCTCTATCCTTCATGGACAGACTCATGGTGGATTCCCCCCCACACATTTCGAAGCTTTTTTGTCCTAATATAAAACGTCAATAAAAGTTGAACATTTCAACTTTTTATTCATTGGATTTGTATAAATTTTGAGCTCATGGGTGTTTTTATCGGGTATGGCAAGTGTAAGGATAGTTTGCACCTTGTTATTAGCTAGAAAATGCGATTGGAGAATTAGTTAAGTTGTAAGATGCAAAATATAATCCCGCTATGTTTCCTGTGCTGTAAACGTCACGTTACCAATATTGATATTGTCGCGTGTAGCAAGCTTGGTGATTTTGTTTGTTTGTTTGATTTGATTCTTTACGTCCCATTAACAATGTTTCAGTTAAACAGGGACGGGTCTTCCTGGGTTGAACCAGTACTCAGCTAGGATAAATGTGTCTTGCTCAAGGACCACAACGCAGTGCGGCCGGCGAGGCTCGAACCCGTGGCCCCTCGGTCTCGAGTCAAGCACTCTACCACTGAGCCACTGCGCTCCCTGCAAGTTTGGTGGCGTCATTTACTTTCAATGACGTCAGTAAGTGACGCATAACCTTGCTTGGTGCCTTTAAGTTACTTAGCCGCAGTATGATGGTTCTTTGATTACCTTGCTTGGAAATAATGAATATTTTAATCTGTCTAGTAAGAAATCTGTCACGTGGCCATATAAGATAGAAATTTCTCCCACCTTTGCCCATGTAAGATTGATGAGATGGTAGGGGCCTGATGCTTTGGCTGTTTGTCGGGCCCACCGGGGTTTACCTGTTGGATTTCTTATGCTCCGGTATTCAGTTAAAAACAGCCACCAGTTTTTTTTTGCCACACCAGAATTTGGCAAAATCACATCATCTTTCTAGTGGTGCAAAAGACTCAAAACCACTAAAATACATAAATACAGACATAAAGCAGCAAAACATATATGATTATGACTAAAAAATATATGCCATCATAATGAAAAAAATGGTCAAAGTTAAAAACCCCGCGGGGTTTTTCGAAAACCCCGCGGGGTTTTTTAAACCCCGCGCGGGGTTTTTCCCCCACATTTTCAAATGGGGGAAAAACCCCGCAGGGTTTTTTCAAAAAAATAAATATTAAAATTTGTTCAAGAAACAAGTTTGTTTGATTGTATTTATTGCAGAAAATGATTGATATGGCTTAATTCAAAACTTTGATTTCCCCCGCGGGGTTTTTCTCCCATTTCAGATTGTGGGGGAAAAACCCCGCAGGGTTTTTTGAAAAATTCAAATTGACTTTTTTGAATTATTATTCATCACAATGCATAATAAAAGGTATATCAAAAACTTTCAGCATTATATTGTGCCTCTAGAGGAAAAAGAAAATTCCCCCGCAGGGTTTTTCCCCCGCAGGTTTTTTCCCCCAAAAAACAAAATGGGAGAAAAACCCTGCGGGGTTTTTTATCCAAAAATAATATTTTTAGTTTTTAGCTCAAAGAAGCATTTTACACTCTGTGTTCAAAGTTGTGAGAGTTTTATATCAAAACAGAGAGATTTCAATTTCTCCCTTGGTGGGAAATCCTAAAATATACGTTACCAAAATGGCAATGTATCATTGTTAGACTGATGGCTGAGAATGTTTTGCTCCCCGCTAAAGAATTTTGCAGACACATCGTATCTTAAAAGAGCATTTCAAGCTGCGTAGAATAAGAGATGTTTGCATGTGTACGATTTGGTGTTTGCCTCTGACAGTCTGTTACATATGTTACCATATAAAATTCAGAAAATGAAAAGTTAAAAGGCTGTGCTACAGAAAGAAGGCATTAAACTAACTATTTAAGTCACGCATATAGTCTGCCTGCTGGATACCTAAGCTGCAGATAAAAGTTTTAAAGCAAAATTACGGCATCCTAATGTGTTATGTGCGTTACTTACATAAAACTACCCTTTAAAAACGGTAACTGTGACCAATAGCATTTAATTTTACAGCTGATTTGTGAATTTTTAAAATGCTTTTAATCTAGTTGTACTAACACACTTATTTGGCTTATAGAAAAAAACAAACAAAGTGTGTTTATCTATCTTTAATGCATTGCCTTATATAAGCAATTAAACAACACTACCCCAAGTTTTAAGGAGCCCAATTTGGTAGGTATTATTTACGTAAAAATTATATAAAATCTTCCATATTTTGATAGTCTTGCTCATATAATAAAGAATCATAGATTTTGCATGTTAAACAACAAGATAGGAGTACTTGTTACAGGTTGTGTTACAGGTTGTAACTTATGTTACCTAACATAATAAATTAGCAAGGCCATTGACTTGGTGTAAGAGATGATATTTCAAAGAGAAATGAATATTTTTCGCATGGTTTCTTATAAATCTCTGGGCTTTGGTGCTTTAATCTTAGGAAGCAATTCATTGCTCTATTATCAAGACCTTTTTTACAGATGTTATATATAAACTTTTTCAATATTTCCATATATGTATAATACTACGATATAGATAGAGGGGCGTGGAAAATAATAGTTTCTATTTTAACATGACAATTTAGTATTACTGTTAAATTGGTTAAATGTTTTAAAATATCTTAACTAATCCTTATCCAAGTCGTATACAATATCTATCATTATATCTGCTTGTGTGGCAAAATAATTGATCGTCTCATCTCATCACAACCAGTAGAGTAATCAGACAGAATTATAACTGTAGTCTAAGTAAGGGCCCTTTGGAATTCTGTAGACATACTTATATTCTATATTAAATATAATGTACACAGTGGTCAAGAATAAATCAAAGGATGAGAAGATCCAATTAAAATCAAGTTAAACTCATTTATTGCCCATAATTAGACATTTAAAAAACATCAAACAAAACCATCATTGCAGACGACCTTAATAAAATAATAATAATAATAGTAATAATAATAATAATAATAAAAATAATGATAATAATAATATTCTTTATTTCCTCCACATGTGAAGAGCATACAAATAAAGCACAATTACAAAAGCAAGATAGAAACATTGAACATATATACATCATATACATTATTGGTTTGGTTTTAATATTTTAAAACCTGTTTGTTTATATATCGATATTCAGATTTGAATCGTTTCATTCAAAATCAGGTCACCAACATCCATGCTGTATATGACAATAGACCACGTCAACACTGATGAAGTATTATTGTAATGGCATTCACCTATTTTTTTCTTATTATTAATCTATATAATAAAAATAAACTTGACCAAACAAAGAAATCATGATCACCATGCGTGACATTTGGACTTCGAATCTTGAAAGGTAATTTAATAGCCATTTCTTTTATCGGGACCTACAAATCACTTCGAAAAATTGAATTTTTCCGATAATCGAAATTCGAATAATAGGTAGTTTTATTGCAATAGATAATAGAGAAAAAAATCAGGACTGTCCGTAGTCTTCGAATAACCCAGTAGTTTCGGATAATTGAAAATTTGGCTGGAAGGTTAAAAAAATAAATGTTTTTTACCACTCCCCACTTGTGAGAAAGGCGACCTTTCAACAAAGTAGGTTGAATTCAGCCCAGCATGTTTGGATTAGCATAAAAGAAGAATGGGCAGACACTTTTGTCCCCATTATAGGGCGCCTCTGAGTGGGGTACCCAAAAATAAGCTCTTGTATACACGATTTGTTTAAGTTGTGCACAAATTTGGTTGAGTTCTACCCAGCAATTCAGAAAGAGACTGCAATTTAGCCAGAAAATGCACACTCTCTGAGGCCCATGCAAAGGGGATCCAAAAAGCAAAAAACAGTAATGCTCCTGCTCACCCACTTGTGCAAGTAAGTCACCAAACAAATTCGGTTGGATTCAGTATGACCGTTTGCGCAGTCGGTAACGTGTCTGGCAACAGATGTGAGTCTGAATCCAGGGGTCGCGAGATTGAATCCCAACCCGGTCCCGTACTTTCGTGGAGATTGATCATGAAATAATTTCTACGGTCATTCTCCTGCCTTCTGCTGAATCATTCAAGAAGGGTTGTTGTCAGTTACAAGTGAAAGTATGTGCACGAAGTACTGGTTAACTGATTGTTAAAGCTTGCCCAGGAAAAAGTGTGGTTAGGTGAACTAACTGTCCCGCCATGACCATAGCTGTTGACTTGGGAAGTAAAGCAACAAAACAAACAAACCGTTTGCAAGGTGAAAGTATTGCAGGCAAATGGGCAGACAGAAGGACACTTTTGACCTACATCCCACATCATTGGGGTATTGGAATTTTGCTGTTGCATACACCAGTTGCATACACCAGTTGCTCAACAAATTTGGTTGGATAATCTGTCCAGTTGTTTAGAAGATAGCATAACAAACAAAAACCTGATATACAGACGAAGGCAACACCTTTTAAAAAGAGAATGGATAAAAAAAATCAAATAAAAAAAAGCCCCAATGATCAGCCTGATTATCCTGTAAATTCAGTAATTAACCTGCTTACATGTACCACACTAACTAAGTGTTGTACTGCCATAAGTGCTGCTGTAAATAATAATGATAATGGTAAAATTGTATAACCATAATGAACACAATTCAGTATTAAGCGTCTTTCATCAGCATTTAAAGAAAGAAACATCTAAAAATGGCTTTGTTTCTGAGAAACTAAATTATATGATGAAAAGTCTCATGCAAGTATAATTTATAAGCATAGAAGTATGTTCTATTTACTCACATTGTCTGTTGTAGGATTTATTTTGTGCAGTTTATGCAGTATATATCCAAAATTAACACAGGATTTATCAAATAGTTAGAGCCTTGCAAACCACGAGGTTTATTTGAATCTTTTTCTGGTTTCCTGCAAGATTAAAGAATTTCAGCTTGATTCATTGAAATGAGAGAACCAGGTTAACACAGTTATATCATATTTCAAGGCCAGACTGAGTTCAGAATATAATGGTCCTATGCAAATCTAGGTTGGGATTATTTGGTATTAAATGGAACCAAATTATTTACTAGCAGTATCAACAGATTCCATTTAATCCCAAATTATATGGATGTGTTGAATTGATGAAGTCCCAGAAAATCTTAATAATCCCATTTAAAGTACCTACTGGGACTTTCTGGGATTAAATGGAATATTTATCCCAGAAAGTAACATAAAATCCCACTTCTATTTTAAGCAGAATTGTTTGAGACTTTCTGGGATTTTCCAGTTCCAGATAGTGACAGAAAATACCAATTGTTCCAACTTTTGGGATTTAATGGAATTCCATTAAATACCATGTAAAGTGAAGTACCACAAAATCCCAGGAAGTTCTATTCAAGCAGAATTGGAACTGGACTGAGACTTTCTAGAACATTCTAGAACATACCAAATATTTGGGATTATAACATTCTTCTAGGCCCTGATCTGGGTCCTTACTGTTTGCAAAGGTTATCAACAGATGACAAAAGTCTTTGTTAACAGAACAGAACATATCTTTATTGACATAAAACTCAGGCCACTCATAGATAGCGTAAAGGCATAAGATACAAAAACAAAGCATATACATGATATACATAAAATACATGAGTATAAAGAGCATGAAAAAGGTGAAAATTAAAATGCGAGCAAAATCAACCCTGAAAGAGCCTTCTATAACTTACAGTAGGCAACATAAACGACTGTTGTTGCTTCATTAAGAAACAAAATAAGGCTTCACATTATTGATTATAGACAATTCGCATGATTTGACATATCATGTGAACTGTCTATAATCAGGTTATTCCCATGAAATATTAAGCCAAGACATAGTAAGAAGTATATTATCGTACTGATTGACTCTTTTAGGGTTAGGCTGCACATGAAAATTTATTCATTATAATTTCTACAAAACTTGATAACTTTACAAGCTTCCTGGTATTTGCTGAAGAAAATAGTTCTTTGAATTTTATAATGTTAGGACTTTTGTAAAAATATGATCTTTAATATTTCTTTCTGTCAGATATAAAGTGATCACAACAAAGATAGTGAAATTCGTCACCGATATCATATTTGCTACATAATATGCATTTTCTGTCTTCTAAAGGTGTGTTTTCCCAGCGACCAATTTCAACCGGAAGCCGATGATTACTTAACCTAAACTTTAACAATGAAGAACAGTGTTTCCTATTTAATTTGATTAGGTAATTTTCAAAATTTAAATCTTGCTTGAAAAGAGTATAATTCTTTCCTTTAGAGGATGAAGTTACTTTGTTATGCCACTCCTGAACATAAAGGTCTGATAGAGTTTTAGAGATTTGATTTTTGATTGATTTTGGGTTTTCAATGACTTCCTTGTTTAAAAGATCGGGACACCCAACAGATATTAGAATTTGTTTAATAAAATGGATCCATTTATGTTGATGGATGCCAACATCATATTCTCCTAGTAGAAGTAAGTATAACCATTTTGATAGTTTTGTTTGTTTACCATTCACAATATACATCCAAAAGCTAATAATACGGGTTTTTATTCTAATGTCTACTGCCTTGCAACCTAGTTAACAAGGATAGTTAAAATGATATAATTCAAAATAACATAAGTTATCAAGCAGGATACAAAATGACAATCTAGCATAAAGCACATTTCTTTATTCGCTTAATATTTTCGAGTTATGAATTATAACAATACAATAGAATTAGAAAGATCTTTATCTATAAACTTTTTTGTCGTCTGCTGACTTTTTTTTTTAAATTACTTTTTTCAATAAATTCTTTCAGGAACGCACTATTAGAGTGTCAATCCTTTTGGATCAAGATCAGGATCGACATTCTTCTCGTTCCAGATCTGGGTCCTTACTGTTTGCAAAGGTTATCAGCAGATGACAAAAGTCTTTGCTAACAAGGATAGTTAAAGTGATATAAGTTATCAAGCAGGATACAAAATGACAATCTTGCATGAAGCACATTTCTTTATTCGCTTAATATTCGAGTAATGAATTATAACTTAAGTTGTTATGTGAATTGCATGATGTTCACTATTAATGCACTCTATGTCTAAACTTAGTAAACATAATGTGCACTAGGGTGTAAGGTTTTTGTTTTTACACACCTGAAGGTGCCGTCTATATCTGCTCCCAAAATGATACTCCCACAATATATACTCCCAAGCAAAAATCCTAAACTATTCATTTTAAGTACATGTTTGTAGTTTGTATATATCTTTTTAGTGAATATTTTGTTCATTTCTCTTCTATCGATTTCTTATTTTACCTATCACAATTCTTGCACCTTACAGTGTGGATCCTGATCAGCTGGCCTCTCAGAAGCTAGCTGATCTGGATCTACACTCATAGGAAATAGTCATAATCAGGCAGTATCCTAAATTTCTTCTGTGTTTTTGTCGAATTTTATGTGCATATAATTCGGAGAAAATTAACAAAAATAAAAATTAAAGAAATATGATGACCTGTAAATAATGTAAAATGGCCCATACCATGCTGTACCTGGGTATAACTTGTTTTGAAAACAGTATAGATCTGAATCAGCTGGCCTGAAACCAGCTGATCAGGATACATATTGTTTTCTACTTTGGTTATAAATGCATACTACTAAGTGGAACCCTGCAAGTTGGTTAGATATACACTGCTGAAGTTTCTCTTTGCCTACAATTGTTGTCTGCTGATAACCTTTGCAAACAGTTTTAGAACCAGATCAGCACCGACAAAATGTCAGACCTGATCTGAATCCAAACTGTTTGACTCTCTGATAGTGATAATGAAGGAACTATATAGTAAATTAATTTAGAAAAGACAGCAGATGACAAAATACCTAAATAATTTCCAACAAGCAGAGTAAAATAGAAATGGATGCTTGTCGAGACAAATAGGGTTACTATGTTATAATAAATGCACTTGCATAAATTAACCTTTGTCCTGCTGAACCTAGATATATCCCGTTTTTGGAAACAACTGATCATCAAACTTTTGTCATCTGCTGATAACATTCATGAACAGTTTGGAGTCAGATCAGGACCAACAGTATGTTTGGTCCTGATCTGGATCCATACAATTTGACACCTTGATTTTTTTCCTGAAATTTCTTGAAAATATTTATTTTGAAAGGAGTCAGCAGACGACAACAAAATCACTTAGTATGTCGCATGTAAAGATTTATATAAAAATTCAATGCAGTCTGATCAGGGACTATTTTTTTTGTTCTTTGAACAAAATAATTTATTCACTAAAAGTAAATTCCAGAAGACTATCTTAAAGGACCTTAATGATTTCACTCTTTCCTTATTAGCTGCTTCTCATCTGTATCTACACTGTTTGCTAAAGCTGGTATGTGATTGACAGTGTAAAACTGAAATTTCGGTGTTTATTGGGATTAAGACACCAGGTAATAGCCTCGCCATGTGGTCAGAAGCCTGCTATTTGTTGCCAGGGTAACAAGAACACTTCAATTTAGATGAACAAATCCAAATGTTTTGAGGTCTGCTGACCATTAAAACCAAAAATATCTTTTTTAACTAGTTGAATACTTTTAATGTCTTTTGCAAATATCCTTTCAGGAACTCAATTAGAATGTCAAACATTTTGGATGCAGACCAGGAATGACTTTCAATTGGTTCTGATCTTGGTCCTAACTGTTTGCAAGGTTATCAGCTGACGACATTGTCTGTCTGATAAAATGTTATAAACAGTAACAAGGGTCTTTCTACACATTTCTGTACAGTGACATAGGTCACAGTTCTACAATATAAAATGCAAGTTGTACCTTAAATTCAAATACAATACAATAGAACCAGAAAGATCTTTTTTCTATAAACTTTTTGTCGTCTGCTGACTTTTTTTTAAAATAACTTTTTTCAATAAATTCTTTCAAAAACACACTATTAGAGTGTCAGTCGGTTTGGATCAAGATAAGGATCAACATTCTTCTCGGCCCTGATCTGGGTCCTTACTGTTTGCAAAGGTAATCAGCAGATGACAAAAGTCTTTGTTAACAGAACAGAACATATTTTATTGTCATAAAACTCAGACCACTCATAGATAGCGTAAATGCATAAGATACAAAAACAAAGCATAAACATGATATACATAAAATACATGAGTACAAAGAGCATGAAAAAGGTGAAAGTTAAAATGCGAGCAAAATCAACCCTGAAAGAGCCTTCTATAACTTACAGTAGGCAACATAAACGACTGTTGTTGCTTCATTAGGAAACAAAATAAGGCTTCACATTATTGATTATAGACAATTCGCATGATTTGACATATCATGTGAGTTGTCTATAATCAGGTTATTCCCATGAAATATTAAGCCAAGACATAGTAAGAAGTATATTATCGTACTGATTGACTCTTTTAGGGTTAGGCTGCACATGAACATTTATTCATTATAATTTCTACAAATCTTGAAAACTTTACAAGCTTCCTGGTATTTGCTGAAGAAAATAGTTCTTTGAATTTTATAATGTTAGGACTTTTGTAAAAATATGATCTAAAATATTTCTTTCTGTCAGATATAAAGTGATCAACAACAAAAAGATAGTGAAATTCGTCACCGATATCATGTTTGCTACATAATGTGCATTTTCTGTCTTCTAAAGGTGTGTTTTCCCAGCAACCAGTTTCAACCAGAAGCCAATGATTACTTTACCTAAACTTTAACAATGAAGAACAGTGTTTCCTATTTAATTTGATTAGGTAATTTTCAAAATTTAAATCTTGCTTGAAAAGAGTATAATTCTTTCCTTTAGAGGATGAAGTTGCTTTGTTATGCCACTCCTGAACATAAAGGTCTGATAGAGTTTTAGAGATTTGATTTTTTGATTGATTTTGGGTTTTCAATGACTTCCTTGTTTAAAAGATCAGGACGCCCTACAGATATTAGAATATGTTTAATAAAATGGATCCATTTATGTTGATGGATGCCACCATCATATTCTCCTAGTAGAAGAAGGTAAAACCATTTTGATAGTTTTGTTTGTTTACCATTCACAATATTCATCCAAAAGCTAATAATACGGGTTTTTATTCTAATGTCTACTGCCTTGCAACCTAGTTAACAAGGATAGTTAAAATGATATAATTCAAAATAACATAAGTTATCAAGCAGGATACAAAATGACAATCTAGCATGAAGCACATTTCTTTATTCGCTTAATATTTTCGAGTTATGAATTATAACAATACAATAGAACCAGAATGATCTTTATCTATAAACTTTTTTGTCGTCTGCTGACTTTTTTTTTTAAATTACTTTTTCAATAAATTCTTTCAGGAATGCACTATTAGAGTGTCAATCCTTTTGGATCAAGATCAGGATCGACATTCTTCTCGTTCCAGATCTAGGTCCTTACTGTTTGCAAAGGTTATCAGCAGATGACAAAAGTCTTTGCTAACAAGGATAGTTAAAGTGATATAAGTTATCAAGCAGGATACAAAATGACAATCTTGCATGAAGCACATTTCTTTATTCGCTTAATATTCGAGTAATGAATTATAACTTAAGTTGTTATGTGAATTGCATGATGTTCACTATTAATGCACTCTATGTCTAAACTTAGTAAACATAATGTGCACTAGGGTGTAAGGTTTTTGTTTTTACACACCTGAAGGTGCCGTCTATGTCTGCTCCCAAAATGATACTCCCACAATATATACTCCCAAGCAAAAATCCTTTTAAAATGCTAAACTATTCATTTTACGTACATGTTTGTAGTTTGTATATATCTTTTTAGTAAATATTTTGTTCATTTCTCTTCTATCGATTTATTATTTTACCTATCACAATTCTTGCACCTTACATTGTGGATCCTGATCAGCTGGCCTCTCAGAAGCTTGCTGATCTGGATCTACACTCATAGGAAATAGTCATAATCAGGCAGTATCCTAAATTTCTTCTGTGTTTTTGTCGAATTTTATGTGCATAAAATTAGGAGAAAATTAACAAAAATAAAAATTAAAGAAATATGATGACCTGTAAATAATGTAAAATGGCCCATACCATGCTGTACCTGGGTATAACTTGTTTTGAAAACAGTATAGATCTGAATCAGCTGGCCTGAAACCAGCTGATCAGGATACATAGTGTTTTCTACTTTGGTTATAAATGCATACTACTAAGTGGAACCCTGCAAGTTGGTTAGATATACACTGCTGAAGTTTCTCTTTGCCTACAATTGTTGTCTGCTGATAACCTTTGCAAACAGTTTTAGAACCAGATCAGCACCGACAAAATGTCAGACCTGATCTGAATCCAAACTGTTTGACTCTCTGATAGTGATAATGAAGGAACTATATAGTAAATTAATTTAGAAAAGACAGCAGATGACAAAATACCTAAATAATTTCCAACAAGCAGAGTAAAATAGAAATGGATGCTTGTCGAGACAAATAGGGTTACTATGTTATAATAAATGCACTTGCATAAATATCAAATTAACCTTTGTCCTGCTGAACCTAGATATATCCCGTTTTTGGAAACAACTGATCATCAAACTTTTGTCATCTGCTGATAACATTCATGAACAGTTTGGAGTCAGATCAGGACCAACAGTATGTTTGGTCCTGATCTGGATCCATACAATTTGACACCTTGATTTTTTTCCTGAAATTTCTTGAAAATATTTATTTTGAAAGGAGTCAGCAGATGACAACAGAATCACTAAGTATGTCGCATGTAAAGATTTATATAAAAAATTCAATGCAGTCTGATCAGGGACTATTTTTTTTTTCTTTGAACAAAATAATTTATTCACTAAAAGGTAATTCCAGAAGACTATCTTATTTAACTCTTTCCTTATTAGCTGCTTCTCATCTGTATCTACACTGTTTGCTAAAGCTGGTATGTGATTGACAGTGTAAAACTGAAATTTCGGTGTTTATTGGGATAAGTCACCAGGTAATAGCCTCACCATGTGGTCAGAAGCCTGCTATTTGTTGCCAGGGTAACAAGAACACTTCAATTTAGATGAACAAATCCAGTCATGCCCACATTCATGTTTTGAGGTCTGCTGACCATTAAAACCAAAAAGATCTTTTTTAACTAGTTGAATACTTTTTATGTCTTTTGCAAAAATTCTTTCAGGAACTCAATTAGAATGTCAAACATTTTGGATGCAGACCAGGAATGACTTTCAATTGGTTCTGATCTTGGTCCTAACTGTTTGCAAGGTTATCAGCAGACGACATTGTCTGTCTGATAAAATGTTATACACAGTAACAAGGGTCTTTCTACACATTTCTGTACAGTGACATAGGTCACTGTTCTACAATATAAAATGCAAGTTGTACCTTAAATTCAAATACAATACAATAGAACCAGAAAGATCTTTTTTCTATAAACTTTTTGTCGTCTGCTGACTTTTTTTTTTAAAATAACTTTTTTCAATAAATTCTTTCAGGAATACACTATTAGAGTGTCAGTCGGTTTGGATCAAGATAAGGATCAACATTCTTCTCGGCCCTGATCTGGGTCCTTACTGTTTGCAAAGGTTATCAGCAGATGACAAAAGTCTTTGTTAACAGAACAGAACATATCTTTATTGACATAAAACTCAGGCCACTCATAGATAGCGTAAGAGCATAAGATACAAAAACAAAGCATATACATGATATACATAAAATACAGTGTACAAAGAGCATGAAAAAGGTGAAAATTAAAATGCGAGCAAAATCAACCCTGAAAGAGCCTTCTATAACTAACAGTAGGCAACATAATCGACTGTTGTTGCTTCATTAAGAAACAAAATAAGGCTTCACATTATTAATTATAGACAATTCGCATGATATGACATATCATGTGAGTTGTCTATAATCAGGCAATTCCCATGAAATATTAAGCCAAGACATAGTAAGAAGTATATTATCGTAATGATTGACTCTTTTAGGGTTAGGCTGCACATGAAAATTTATTCATTATAATTTCTACAAAACTTGATAACTTTACAAGCTTCCTGGTATTTGCTGAAGAAAATAGACTTTCGAATTTTATAATGTTAGGACTTTTGTATAAATATAAACTTAAATATTTCTTTCTGTCAGATATAAAGTGATCACAAACAAAAAGATAGTGAAATTTGTACCCGATATCATGTTTGCTACATAATGTGCATTTTCTGTCTTCTAAAGGTGTGTTTTCCCAGCAACCAGTTTCAACCAGAAGCCGATGATTACTTAACCTTAACTTTAACAATGAAGAACAGTGTTTCCTATTTAATTTGATTAGGTAATTTTCAAAATTTAAATCTTGCTTGAAAAGAGTATAATTCTTTCCTTTAGAGGATGAAGTTACTTTGTTATGCCACTCCTGAACATAAAGGTCTGATAGAGTTTTAGAGATTTGATTTTTTGATTGATTTTGGGTTTTCAATGACTTCCTTGTTTTAAAGAGCGGGACGCCCAACAGATAATAGAATATGTTTAATAAAATGGATCCATTTATGTTGATGGATGCCACCGTCATATTCTCCTAGTAGAAGTAAGTATAACCATTTTGATAGTTTTGTTTGTTTACCATTCACAATATTCATCCAAAAGCTAATAATACGGGTTTTTATTCTAATGTCTACTGCCTTGCAACCTAGTTAACAAGGATAGTTAAAATGATGTATTTCAAAATAACATAAGTTATCAAGCAGGATACAAAATGACAATCTAGCATGAAGCACATTTCTTTATTCGCTTAATATTTTCGCGGTATGTATTATAACAATACAATAGAATTAGAAAGATCTTTTTCTTTAAACTTTTTTGTCGTCTGCTGACTTTTTTTTTGTAAAAATTACTTTTTTCAATAAATTCTTTCAGGAACACACTATTAAAGTGTCAATCCTTTTGGATCAAGATCAGGATCGACATTCTTCTCGTTCCAGATCTGGGTCCTTACTGTTTGCAAAGGTTATCAGCAGATGACAAAAGTCTTTGCTAACAAGGATAGTTAAAGTGATATAAGTTATCAAGCAGGATACAAAATGACAATCTTGCATGAAGCACATTTCTTTATTCGCTTAATATTCGAGTAATGAATCATAACTAAAGTTATTATGTGAATTGCATGATGTTCACTATTAATGCACTCTATGTCTAAACTTAGTAAACATAATGTGCACTAGGGTGTAAGGTTTTTGTTTTTACACACCTGAAGGTGCCGTCTTTGTCTGCTCCCAAAATGATACTCCCACAATATCTACTTCCAAGCAAAAATCCTTTTAAAATGCTAAACTATTCATTTTACGTACATGTTTGTAGTTTGTATATATATTTTTAGTGAATATTTTGTTCATTTCTCTTCTATCGATTTATTATTTTACCTATCACAATTCTTGCACCTTACAGTGTGGATCCTGATCAGCTGGCCTCTCAGAAGCTAGCTGATCTGGATCTACACTCATAGGAAATAGTCATAATCAGGCAGTATCCTAAATTTCTTCTGATATGTTTTTGTCGAATTTTATGCGCATAAAATTAAAGAAATATGATGACCTGTAAATAATGTAAAATGGCCCATACCATGCTGTACCTGGGTATAACTTGTTTTGAAAACAGTATAGATCTGAATCAGCTGGCCTGAAACCAGCTGATCAGGATACATATTGTTTTCTACTCTGCTTGTAAATGCATACTGCCAAGTGGAACCCTGCAAGTTGGTTAGATATACACTGCTGAAGTTTCTCTTTGCCTGCAATTGTTGTCTGCTGATAACCTTTGCAAACAGTTTTAGAACCAGATCAGCACCGACAAAATGCCAGACCTGATCTGAATCCAAACTGTTTGACTCTCTGATAGTGATAATGAAGGAACTATATAGTAAATTAATTTAGAAAAGACAGCAGATGACAAAATACCTAAATAATTTCCAACAAACAGAGTAAAATAGAAATGGATGCTTGTCGAGATAAATAGGGTTACTATGTTATAATAAATGCACTTGCATAAATATCAAATTAACCTTTGTCCTGCTGAACCTAGATATCCTGTTTTTGGAAACAACTGATCAGCTGATCAGGATCCACAGTTTTGCATTCAGTTTACGGTCTTGCCAAAATTTAGCTATAATTGCTCAGCAGTACAGGGTTAAACAATTTAAATTTGATAGTTTGTGTAGAATTGTTGTTTTTTTTTGTGTGTGTACATATTCTTTATTTTGAGGGCCTCATGGAAGATAAGTTGTACCACTAAATGTTGTCACCCTCTTTAAATAAAGACTTTACTTACTTACTTGCTTACTTACCAATATACTCCTGAAAGACCTATTCCATCATTACAATTGATTTCTCCGTTTTTTTTTTTTTTTGATTTGATTTGATTCTTTACGCCCCAGTCAATAATTTTTCAGTTATGGCGGGATGGGTCTACCTGGATTGCACCAGTACTAATGCAAGGATTAAAGTGTCCAAATTAAATGATAGTGCTACAATCATAACCCTTGATTGAAGTAACTCTAATGAATTTTTCAGGAATACCAGACTGTAAAACCATTTTGGATCCAGATCAGACCCAGCAAAGTCATTTTGATGTTCCTGATCTGGTTACAACCAGTTTACAAACTGTTACTAGCAAATAGAGGGTTAACATGATGACCATTGTCATAATTTTCTCTTATGAATTTTCAGGAATACCATCAGAGTGGCACACAGTTTGGATTCTGAGCAGGCCTACCGTTTTGACAGTCTTTATCCAGATCCAAACTGTTTTCAAATTGTCCCTAAGAGGTAAAAAGGTTAATACGATGCATACTGGGGATCAGAGATTGCTGAAACGGGCATGGGCATCCGCCCGGTCTTGCAAGTTGCCATAGTAGACATCATGGGAATAGACATTTTGGCACAGTAGACATTTCAGGAACAAACATTTTGGGGGACATAATAGCACTAACCCATTTAATACATACTTCCACAAAGAATGGCTTGTAAATTTTCAATAATTCCTCCCCAGTCACAAATTGAATTTCCAATTGAATGCATCCATCTCCAGTTGGGATTATAATTACACTCAAATATTAAAAGTATGTAATGTTAGGAAACAGTGCAGAACCTGATCAGAGGTCACATTATGTCATATCTGATCTGGTTATGTACTGTTTGCCAATGTCCCATAAAATGATGGATAAACCCTTGTCCTGCTGAAACCGGATATGTCATCTTTAGAAAAGAGAGTAAATCCAGAATCAGCTGGCTAAATCTAGTGAACACATCTGTGGACATGAGATCTAGATCTGACTGCTTTCCAGACAGCATAAGATTCCACTGGAAAACAGAAGTGAATGTGCCATATTCATATTTATCATGGACGTTATATAACAAGTATACATCCCTGTATTTATGCAGCAGAACAAGGGTTAAGGCACTGATCAGCAGAGGACAACAAAAGCTTGTAAAACTATCCGCATGCAAACATTCATGACCTGACCTCATGGTGTGCTGTCAATTGAAAATGCGCATGCTAAGTTTAGTGTTCAGAAGGGCCTCTTGTCTTGACACACAAATGACAGACACACCATTCACATCTTGCAGACATATTTGAAGGCAATATTAAATGTATAGCTCAGTTTGAGCACTTAATAGCCAGGTGACTTAATATGTCCAATTCCAAATCCACTATTTGGCCTCCAGATGAAAGTGCTTATAAGAAAATATTTTTCAAATTGTTATTTCAAAACCAAATCCAGGAGTGCAGTGGCTCAGTGGTAGAGTGCTTGACTCGAGACAGATGGCCCCCGAGTTAGAGCATCACCGGCATCACTGCGTTGTGTCCTTGAGCAGGACACATTAATCCTAGCTTAGTCCTGGTTCAACCCAGGAAGACCCATCCCTTTATAGCTGAAAGATTGTTCATGGGATGTAAAGAATCACATAAAATAAAACAACCAGAACAGATATTCTGGATGTTTAGATAAAAACTCTCATTTGGTGATATAGAGGCTTTTGAAGGGCTATTGAGCGGTTAACCTATACCTGTGTACTATATGACTAAATTCCCAGTATGGCACCTGTCCTTGATTTGGCTGCAGGCAGTCTCTTATCAGTTAAGTCCATTATAGAAAATTGCTAATACACTTTAGGTATCCAGTTGAATGTGCTTAAAAATCATATCAAAAAACAATTTTCTTGATGCTCAAAAGAGCCGTCTCAATGAGACGGTTATTTTGAGCACCCAAAACAAATGTTCAAATGATTGAAAAATTCCATATGTTCTCACAATTTTGTCAATAAAAGTTCACTTATCTGGACTTATGTTAGACCAAACTCCATGTAAATATAAACTCATCTATTTCAATATTTAAAAGTTATACAGCTTAAAATTATGCATTTTATTAAAACAGATGACATTTGATTATTTCTTCAGTCTTTTCTATTTAACCCTTAAAGCACCAATCACGACTGCAGCAGATGACAAATATGGCGACAACTTTCCTAATTTTTGAAAAAATAAGGTATGATATTTCATGAGAATCGTCTGCCAGCAGACTATTCTCATGAAACGTCGTGCCTTATTTGTTTTTTTATTCTTTGAAAAAGCAGCAAAATTTGCAATTGTCGTCTGCTGCAAATTGTATGTGGCACTTTATGAGTTAACTTTTTGCCTATTATTGTTGTCTGCTGATTACCTCTGCAAAATCTAGAGGCGGCCACTGGCCCCCTTTAAGTGGCCCCCTTTTGTATCAAATGGCCCCTTGCTAAAGGTAGAGTTGGCCATCATCAACATCATGCAAATGGGCAAATATTAGACAGTGTTTTTCCATCTGAAATCACATGAAAATGACCACTGAAAATTTAATGGATTTAACACTGAAGTCGGTCCTAATCTGGATCCAAAGTGTTTGATTATGGATGATTTGTTTCTTCAACCAGTCAATAATTTTTCAGTCATGTCGGGATGGGTCTTCTGTGTTGAACCAGTACCAATCAGTCTCAGGTTAAAGTGTCTTGTACCACTCCTGATTTCCTGCTGACATTGAAGCTGCCCATCACTGGCCATCATTCGACAAGCCAATCAGTTTGTCAGAACTTGTTCCTTATTTATCACATCCAGAAATCATGGGTTAGGGATTCAATATTGGAATAGAGTCCTAATGGCCAAGAAAGATGTTATATGTTCAACTCTTGCTGAGACCATACTGAGTAGTTAAAATTTGGCTCAGTGAGTAACAAATCTGTACTCTTATCAAACATTAAAATGAAAGAGGTATAATTCCCTTGAATCACATCAGATATTGCTGTAAGTTGGTGACTGTGGTCAATGGACTCCTTAGAACTGGACTTTCTCTGAGACCAAACTATCTTATCTGTGAGATGCTGTTCACCCTGAAAAAATTATTGCACAAACCAATATGACATATTGTTATATAACTGGAGAGAATCCCATCTCCTGATTCGGTGCCATGATTAAACGAAATCAACAGATATCACCGAAATCACCAGAAAATCACCGAAATCACGAGATAAAAGTAAGAAATCACCTTTTTATAGTTTACTTAATGCAAAAATATGATAAGAATTAGTATAATATGCTTATTTCTAGTCTGTTTTTAAAAATATGTTGATAAAAAAAACACTTTCAAACTGCTATAATGTGTTGCTATATTTTTTATTGAAATATTTATTTGCTGGCACATTAAAATATAAGCCTTTTGTAAACACATCAATTATTCTACTATCATTTATATCATATAAAGGCATAAAATTAACATTAAAATGGATATTTCCTTTTTTTCTGGTGATTTCGGAATACCTTGAATTGGAAATTGAAATGTACATTTTTTTTCATATTTTAATCAAAGTAGAAATAAGCTTATTATTCAAGTTGTTATCCAGCTGATCAGGATGCATATTGTTTTCTACTCTGCTTGTTAATGCATACTATTAAGTGGAACCCTGCAAGTTGGTTAGATATACACTGCTGAAGTTACTCTTTGCCTGAAATTGTTGTCTGCTGATAACCTTTGCAAACAGTTTAAGAACCAGATCAGGACTGACAAAATGTCAGACCTGATCTGGGTCCAAACTGTATGACTCTCTGATGGTGATCATGAAGGAACTATATAGTAAATTCATTTAGAAAAGACAGCAGATGACAAAATACCTAAACATTTGCCTGGTCCTGAAGTCAGCTGATCAGGATATATATTGTTTTCTACTCTGCTTGTAAATGCATACAAATAAGTGGTATAATGCCTTCAATGTTGGCTCCCGGTACCGTTAGTTTAACAGGTAACAGGGTCCAGGGCGACAACGGTAAACATTGCACTTACTGTGCCCTGCAAGTTGGTTTGATATACACTGCTGAAGTTACTCTTTGCCTGCAATTGTTGTCTGCTGATAACCTTTGCAAACAGTTTTAGAGCCAGATCAGGACCGACAAAATGTCAGACCTGATCTGGGTCCAAACTGTATGACTCTCTGATGGTGATCATTAAGGAACTATATAGTAAATTCATTTAGAAAAGACAGCAGATGACAAAATACCTAAACATTTGCCTGGTCCTGAAGTCAGCTGATCAGGATGTATATTGTTTTCTACTCTGCGTGTAAATGCATACAAATAAGTGGTATAATGCCTTCAATGTTTGCTCCGGTACCGTTAGTTTAACAGATAACAGGGCCCAGGGCGACGGCGGTAAACATTGCGCTTACCGTACCCTGCAAGTTGGTTAGATATACACTGCTAAAGTTACTCTTTGCCTGCAATTGTTGTCTGCTGATAACCTTTGCAAACAGTTTAAGCCAGATCAGGACCGACAAAATGTCAGACCTGATCTGGATCCAAACTGTTTGACTCTGATGGTGATCTATATGGTAATCTATATAGTAAATTAATTTAGAAAAGACAGCAGATGACAAAATACCTAAACATTTTCCTGGTCCTGAAGCCAGCTGATCAGGATGTATATTGTTTTCTACTTTGCTTGCAAAGGCATACAAATAAGTGGTACCCTGCAAGTTGGTTAAATAATTTAACACTGCTGAAGTTACTCTGCCTGCAATTGTTGTCTGCTGATAACCTTTGCAAACAGTTTTGGAACCAAATCAGGACCAACAAAATATTGGGCCAGATCTAAATCCAAACTGTTTGACTCTCTGAGAACTATATAGTAAATTAATTTTAAAAAAATACAGCAGATGACAAAAATATCAAAAAATTTCCAGCAAGCAGAGTAAAATAGAAACGGATGCTTGTCAAGATAAATAGGGTTACTATATTATAATAAATGCACTTGTGTAAATATCAAATTAACCCTTGTCCTGCTGAACCTAGATATATCCTGTTTTTGGAAACACTAACAGTGTGGAAACTGATAAGCTGATCGGGATCCACAGTTTTGCATTCAGTTTACGGTCTTGCCAAAATTTAGCTATATTTGCTCAGCAGTACAGAGTTAAACAATTTAATTTGATAGTTTGTGTAGTTTTTTTTTTTTTTTTTTTTTTTTATGTGTGTAAATATTATTTATTTTGAGGGCCTCATGGAAGATTAGTTGTACTACGAAATGTTGTCACCCTCTTTAAATATAGACTTTACTTACTTACTTATTTACTTACTTACTTAATTACTTACTTACTTACTTACTATCCAACTATGGCATTAAATTAATAATAAAATTGTGATTTCCTATTTTTATCTGGTGATTTCGGTGAATTCACTGTGCACTGAATTTGAAAGTGAAATCATAACATTTTTTTCATTTCTTTTTAAAATCAAAGTAGAAATAAGCTTTTTATACTAATTCTTATTATATTATGACATTAAACTAACAATAAAATGGTAGTTTTTTCTTATTTTTATCTGGTGATTTCTTGGTGATTTCTGCTGATTTCGGTTAATCATCGGACCCTCCTGATTGGCTCAATTTGTCTTCATAAATCTCTGTCTACCTGAAAACCGGTCTAAACTGGCCTACAAGTTAATATTGCATGAAAACCAGCTCAAACTAGTTTCCAGAAGTTAATATTTTGACACTAATATCACCAACTGTAGAGCTAAAAATAGCATGATTAATATAAAACTAACATATGCTGCATGAAATTGACATGATTTGCTGTTTCACATCCCAGACTTTCATGATCTTTTTGAAAACAGTTTTGTATTATCTTGTTTGTTAATTTATCTTTGTTTTGAAAAAAACAAAAAGTATAAAAAAAAGTTTTATATTAATTAAATTTTACGTTCCACACTCAGAGAATTAGTATCCTTTTCAACATGCAAAATACTATGTTTAAATATTTTAATAACAGTTGATAAAACTTATGAGAAAGTCCTTAGGCTGAAGGTTGAACATAACTTAAACAACAAAACAAAAAGTAGAAAAGTTTCATTCTTAGTTGAAACGCCATACAACAAAACAGTTATTGACTTCAACTTCGGTAGACATAAGGATTATCTACCCTGTTTCATTCCCTTTAATTTGATATGCAACACAACTAATTCACACCGGGTAGGCGGCAACATCGAACGCTGAACACAATCGAGGAACTGCGATCAATACATGTATGTACAGCCGCTGTTATAAATAAGTCAGTTTATCTGGGTTTTTTTTTTATAATTTATAGCAGTATTTTAATAAAATTGGTTTCGCCTATCTATTCTGAAATGAATCGTGATTTGTTCTATGCAGGTGTTGTTTCTGATAAACAAGTAAAATGAACTTACAGTCGGCCGATCGCAGACAATGGGTTCTTAGCTTTCTTTCATATGAGCTCCGTCACAAGAAAACCTTTTTTTTCGATGTGTCTGGTGATGTCCAAACAGACCTTGGAAGGAGTACAACTACCCTGCCGTATATATTGTAGAACTGGCAGGCTCATCGTGTGGCCCGTTAGCTAAGTGGTCAGAGTATTTGCACGGTCTGTGATAGGTCCCGGGTTCGAGTCCCCATCTGGTCATATGCTTTTTCTTCACATGTGTCATCTACACACCCCCCCCATGACCCGTCCTGAACTTGAACCCAGGACCCTCTCAGAATGTGGGTGTATGTTTACCACTGAACTGTCGGGCCACACAGTAGGCATGTGACATAGGGTTTGATCCTGAGCCTTCCAGGTCCGATTTGAGTTTATGGATCAATATAAAACAGAAAACATACTTATAAAGCTCGGATATATATATATCGGACAAAAGCAAACAAAAAATTGCTCATTGATTGCCAAAAACATTGATTGCTATCGATAACCGATTGCCATTAATGAAGTTTTCGATTGCCTTAGTATCATTACCATCATCCTTTAAAACAGATGCTGCGCTTTTCACTTATCAGATAGAAATTATTGAATACACACAGGATATCCACCAATAATTTAATTTTACCCTTCTGTTTCTGAAAGATCGAAATACGACAATGAATGCGAAAAAATATACATATTTTTCAGTTTTAAGTTGAAATAAGTAATGATCAGAAATAAAATGTTATTTTTCAGCCAACTCTCACACATTTTTTGGACAAATATAACACCAAGCACATTTCTTTGATCTTACCTAAAACTGATATCATGCTTACTTTTACTGAAACCTGAGCATTCCAATGAAAAAAATAAACTATTAAACTTACCCAAAACGGCGGCTGTAAAATATTAATATTGATCACAGTTCCTCGGTTGTATTCTTGTTGCGCCTACCCAGTGTGTAATTTCAGAAAAGAAAAAAATGATCTTTTGACCACACCCCAGGGGTCAAGGGTGTGTGTTGGCACAAAATATTAGCTAGCATGTTATTGTATGCTTCATTCCCTTAAATTTAATATGCAACATGACTATATTCTGAAAAAAAATTGATTTTATATTTATAAGCCTATGACATAATGTGAGGTGATGCTACATACCAAATATCAAGGCTCTAAGCCTTGTAGTTTCAGACAAGAAGATTTTTTCAAGTTTTCCTTATTAAAGCCTATGTAAAATAGTAAATCATGTGACCACTGAGGCGGGAACATTTTTGGCCCCAGGAGTATAACTTGAACAAAGCTGGTAGAGGTCTACTAGGTTATACTTCATATCAAATATCAAGGCTCTATGATTTGTGGTTTCATACAAGAAGATTTTTCATGTTTTCCATAAGCCTGTGTAAAACATGTGGCCCCTTGGGACAGGACCATTTTTGGCCCCAGGGTCATAATTTGAACAAACTTGGTGGACCTGGATCATAGTTTGAACAAACTTGGTAGAGGTCCACTAGTCTTGGTGATGCTACATACCAAATATCAAAGCTCGATGCCTTGTGGTTTTAGACAAGAAGATTTTTTTATGTTTTCCCTATATAAGCCTATGTATCACATGTAACCCCAGGGACAGGCCCATTTATGACCCATGGGCATAATGCGCATAATTTGAACAAGCTTGGTAGAGGTCACTTAGATGATGCACATACCAAATATCAAATCTATATGGCTTGTGGTTTCAGACAAGAACATTTTTAAATTTTTCATCTTGAAAATCTATTTTTAGCCTGTGTTGACCAAAATCATTTGAACAATTATCAAAGAGGGCTATATAAAGATCATTCCTGCCAAGTTTGGCCAAAATCCAGCTAGTAGTTTAGGAAATGTCCTTTGATGCAAATGTTGACCACAGACGACGACTGACTTCCAACGATCACAATAGCTCATCAAGTACTTTGAAGCAGGATTTCTGTGTAGTTTGGTGAAATACCACCAAGTGGTACAGAAGACATTATTTAAAGGAAATTGTTGACGGACGACGGACATCCTATGATCACAATAGCTCACCTTGAGCCTATACAATTGACTAGTAGTACTTAGTACATAACAATTGGTGACTTGCAGTGCTCTGGAAGAATGTGGGTGGGGGATTTGTGTTAAACACATCTGTTTTACTTATTTAGATAATTGTACAGCTACCTAGATTCTGGGTCAGTCTCTCAAAGTATTGCAGTAATCTCATCAGCGCAAAAATATTTACTGTTCATACTAAGGTCAAAATCTTACCTCATTTATCACCATTCAGCATGTTCAGCTGAGGGACCAAACTGCCTGCGGTGTCCCTCTTGTCAGTGAAGTATGTGTTCATCATAGAAGCCTCTACAGCCTCCTGGCTACTGATAGCCATACTTATCCTGCAATTCTGGAATGACTTGGACTGCTGGATGGCAGCTGTTGCATGTTGATGCTCTGAAGAACATTTAAATATAAACAAAGTCCTGCTGAGTCTGGATTTATCCTTTTTTTCAAATACATGTACTGTCAATTAAGATCAGCTGGTGTCTGTGGAGCTATCCGAGCAAAATCCTTACTGTTTTTCAGTCTGAAAATATACAAGGCCCTATATTAGGTCAGGGAAAACAGTGTTCAATCTAAAGCCTTTGACCCCTTGCTGAAAAGCTAGAGTGGGCCATCTATTACATTGTATGTGGATGGGGAAATATTGAGTTATATTATCACGTGAAATCAAATGAATATCACCCAGATTTCCAAGATTGAACAATGGAAAAGTATTATTAGGCCAAATATTCAGCTATGAAAATCTTAAATGGATCAGGGTGATTTCAAAAATAATGCATCCATTTCTATAATTAATGTTCATAGACTATCTAAAGCAGATTTATTGTTAAAATTAATTAAGATATGTAATTAATGTTTTTCTTGCATCATGCCAAGTTTCATCGCTTTAGAATGTTCCGTTCAAAAATTACATGGAAAAATGTCATCCAAATTGTCACAAGGGTAACACTTTTTTGTGACATTTTTTCCCTTACCTTCAATTCAACTGTAAACTGTATTAAACACTATTCATGTATAGTCAAATGGTGAATTGCAGTTGAAATATAGCATAAAAGCTGTAGGAAAACAATCTTTTCATCTTTTTTAAACCAGATAAATCGGAAATTTGTAACCTTTTATAAACACACCCTTTCAAATTTTTATCATACAGAATTTCATATGATTGGAGTAAAGTGAATTGCCTCATAAAATATACAAAGTTTTATTCAAAAGGAATGCTGTTTTAATGACTAGCTGTCTTTAAGCTTTCTAAAGGAACCAACTTGCCTATAAAACAACAAGTATGATTTTATGTAGCCAGTACTGAATAAAACCACCCAGATATGTCACAAGTGTAACATTTAAGGTTTCAACCATCAGCATTTCATTTTGTTTTGCATTTCATAGCTTTTTTGCTGTTTTTCTGGTCAAGGGAGCCCCCAAAAAACATTATGAGGAATTGTGGTGAAATCCTTAAAGCTGCATAGTCTGTAACTTTTGATCTTCTTATTTTAAAAATAATGTTTTTATTTTTCAAGAACGCAGTAAAAATACTCAAATTCAGGTAAACATTTTACCATTTTCGTAAATCTTAACAAGTTATCACTATCAAAACAACTTCATTTATGTTAAAATTCAACGGTCTATGATTATTGGAGGGACGCAAATAATTACCAACAAGAGAAAAATACACCTATTTGATAAGATAATTCACTTTTCCATGCAGTTTTCAGCTGTACTGAACATTTTTATTGTGAAAACATAGCTTAATTCTACTTTTACAAATGATTTAAAAAGAAAATAAAATTTTTCGAAAAATGTTCACAGTTACAGAGTATGCAGCTTTAAGCTGCTGACTTTGTGGCATGATTTTAACTGATGTCACAAGTGTAACACATTTTAGGAATATGTGATAAATGCATATACATGGCAAATCTTAAATGAAATATTACTTATTTGGTCTATTTAATAATTCTTGAATGCATAAATATAATTTAAACACAACAAAAAGTCAACAACTTCACCAAATGTGTAGTCAATACTAGTTACGGTCCAGCAGGAATGATACTTCCTCAAGCCCATATACTAGTTTCATTATGAAGCTGGCCATCCTTGAGCTACATTCTGGGATAGGAATCATGCTAAATTCAACACTGAAGAAATCAGACAATCTTAAACCAGACTATAACTTGATTTAGACAGGTATACTTTGAAATGTAATTTGTGTCACAAGTGTAACATATATTATGGATTGAATTCATCTCACTTTTTCCTGTGTTTGGTCAAAGGATGATCTATTCAACAATTAATTTGATATATTTTGGTATTTAGGGTAGTTATTCACTCTTTCGATACAAAGAAAACACAAAATGGTGTAAACAAAAAGGATAAAATTATGCACTCACAAAGAGGGAAAGGTATTTTTTCACAATTCAAAAAATATTTACAGGAATTTATTGAAGAAAACCAAAAAAGATGCTAAGTTGTACATACTATAGTAGGTCACATAAAGTATAAGAGATAAGAAAAGACAAAAGGGTCATAATCAGTTCCTTTGTTTGCTTGTCACAAGTGTAACACAATTATTTCTTTCTATTTAAGCCTTAAATTTGTTACAGATTCTTTAGAATTGCAAAAATGGTATCAATCAAATCATTCAATTGATAATTTATCCCACAATGAGTGCTGTCAAATGTTTTCTGATCATTAACATTTTATAACTCCTTACTATGCTTAATAAACAAATCTGAATAGTTCATTTTTTAAAGTCTTGTGCTAAAAAAAGGGAATTGATTTATGTTTTGATACATTTTAATCAATTTCCATGAAGCCAATTCACTTCATCCTATATAAAATCTATAAGAGATAAAAAATTCAAAGGAGAAACTCCCTCTTCTGATTTTGTCACAAGTGTAACACATTCCATTACCAACATATGTTATTGTGTTTAATATGTTTTATATCCTATATATTCAAATGAAATTTGTTCTATGTTTTTCATATACCCAACTTGTTATCTAAGAACAATTTTTAACAAAAATCATGCTTGTTATTTAAATTAGAAAAACTATTTCCTCTACACAGTGAAAATCCAGGGGTGTATTTTCACATAAAATTTTATAACAAGTGCAAATTTTGAGCGAAAGATTAAATTTTACTTTGAAAATGTGTATACATAACTACTTCATCAGTTCATGAAAGAATATTTACAATTCTGCATACCTGTGTTGTTTATAATCAAGCTAAGTGTAGCTTATAGAATTGTAAAAAAATAAGGAAAAAATGATTAAAGTATTAAATTTAAAGCATTGTCCTAAATTTTATTCTTAAACCAGTATTTGTTTCTGAAATTTTGATGTTCCCTGGTTAAGAGGATGTAAAAAAGATAATGATAGAGCAATTTTGAAATTTGACCCCCAATGTCACACTTCGGATGCATTTTTTTTTTAAATCACCCATCAGCGGTTTCAATTGGATCAAATATTATATTTTATTCAAATTAATTTGTACATGTATGGTATATACAGCTAGAAACAATAAGATAAGGAAAAAAACACTAGAATTCCGAGAATCGGATGTGTCGCCTGGCCAAACAGAAGTCAATCAAGGCAAATTTGTCGAATTTATATTCCGGGCGAAGGGTTACTTTAGAGAAACTTATAAATGACAAAATATAAATCGTCAAAAACGCAAGAAACGCACTCTCGCGGAAACACTGCTGATATGGGTATAGGGAATAAGCGATTGCCCCCCCCCCCCTGTAAAAAGTTGGACCCCTCCCAGTGGCGTAGCTTCCTTTAGGCCATGTAGGCCGCGGCCTACACTTTTTCAGAAAGTAAAAAAAATATAAACGCCAAAAATGCAATAAAATGGAGGGGGGAGGGGGTAGGGGGTGAGTAAATCAGAAAGATATTCCAAATTATCCTGATACCAGACGTCACCCATTACCCACTGTAGAAGAACGGTTGTTTGCGTTCCAGGACGAGCTGTCACGTGATGTTGCTAGCCTACCCAATAGGAAATGAACCATCGCACGAAGCTTTGCAACCTGTATAATTGCATTTTCACCATAATTGGAGTCCTTTTGACCATGCCACCGACGTCTGCAACATGCCAAAGGTAGCATGAAAAGAATTAAAAACTACTTGCGCTCAACAATGATGTCTGCCAGGCTGTCCTTCGTAGCGATGATCTACAGACACTTGATGTTGACAGGGTGATAAACATGTTTGCGTCAGACAAATTTAATGCAGAAAATTAGTTTTTTTTTCTAAGTTGGCTTGTGATTAATAGTTTTGTTGCTACCTGCATTTAGATATTGAAACTTGATGTCGCTTGTTTTTCAACATACATGTACAGTACATTGTATCTTTTATTTGGGATGATCATTACAATGTCACATGTCTTCTTGCTATGTAGGCTCCTATAAGCCTTCTAACCCTTAAAGCACCAGCCAAAAACTGCAAATGAAAGACGCGTCTGCCTAAGTCCTCTGTTGCATATATTTGCTAATATTATTGACTAATGTCAGTATTGAGGCAAACAGTGTAGACCCAGATCTGGATCTCTCACTGTTTGTCGAAGACGCTTGTAAAACAATTCAGCAGATGAGAAAGCGGACTACTTTTGTAGTGATTGGCCATTTAATGGTTAAAAGAGTATGATACCTGTCCCTGACTCCCAGGTCGATGATTTTGTTTTTGCATTTCAGCACCGTAAGTTGATCAAACTTGATAAGCATATTAGGCCATATGGGCGATGATGGTGATAACGACCTGTAATTTCTAACAATCACATGAACGCATTTATAAGTGCGAAATAATCGCAAAATCCATATTTGGACAGTCTAGGACCGAAAATTTTTCTGGGGGAGCATGCCCCCAGACCCCCCTACCATTAGGCCTACACATTCATTGAAGCCAAGCTACGCCCCTGCCTCCCCTTGGAAAAAATGATAGACCCCCTCTGGATCCTTGGAAAATTACAATTTCTTTAAATATAAACCATTGGACTTCTGTAAAATAAGTTGAGGACTAAACAAGAAATGTAACAAACACGTGACGAATGCCCCCAAAGGAATTGGTCTAGCATAAGACACATTTGAGGAAAGTAAGCTGTAATATAGGAGATATGCTCCAAACAGGAAAAACCTAGAAATGAGGCCAGAAGTCAATGTCAAGGTCAAAGTGACCCAAAATGGTATGCACCACTCTGCCATCCCAAGAGGAATCATCACCCCAAATTTGGGATTCCTACATCAAATAATATAGGAGATATGCACCAGACTCAATGCAGTTTCTAAAAACTAGGTCAGAGGTCAAGTTCAGTCACAGTGACCCGATTATGGTACACGGCACTTCGTCATCTCAAGATGCATCCACTTACCAAATTTGAGATTCCTTACCCAAATAATATAAGAGATATGTTCCAGACACGATTATTCTAAAAACTAGGTTAGGTCAAGGTCACAGTGACCCGAAAATGGTAAACAATACTCCGCCATCCCAAGATGCATCCACATCCTAGGATTTAGGCTCCGGCCGCAATAATTCTTAAAACTAGGTCAGAGGTCAAGGTCACAGTGACCCGAAAATGATATGTGACACTCTGTCATCCCAAGATACATTTACACACCAAATCTGGAATTCCTATCTCTAAGAATATATGAGATATGCACCAGACTCATTACAGTTTCTAGAAACTAGGTCAGAGGTCAAGTTCAAGGTCACAGTGACCCAATTATGGTACGGGACACTTTGTCATCCCAAGATGCATCCTCACACCAAATTTGAGATTCCTGCCTCAAATAATATGAGATATGCTCCGGACACGATTATTCCAAAAACTAGGTCAGAGGTCAAGATCAAGGTCACAGTGACCCGAAAATGGTACGCGGCACTCCACAATCCCAAGATGTATCCACATACCAAATTTAGAATTCCTACCTCAAAGAATGTAGGAGATAGGCTCAGGACATAATAATTCTTAAAACTAGGTCAGAGGTCAAGGTCATAGTGACCTGAAAATGGTATGTGACACTCTGTCATCCTAAGATGCATTTACACACCAAATTTGGAATTCCTATCTAAAAGAATATAGGAGATATGCACCAGACTCAATGCAGTTTCTAGAAACTAAATCAGAGGTCAAGTTCAAGGTCACAGTGACCCAATTATGGTACGCAACACTTTGTCATCCCAAGATGCATCCACACACCAAATTTGAAATTCCTACCTCAAATAATGTAAGGGATATGCTCCAGACACGATTATTCTAAAAACTAGGTCAGAGGTCAAGGTCACAGTGACCCAAAAATGGTATGCAACACTCCGCCATCCCAAGATGTATCCACATACCAAATTTGGAATCCCTACCTCAAAGAATCTAGGAGATATGCACCGGACACGAAGCGGGACGGATGGACGGACACACGGACGGACTGTGCAATTACTATATGCCTCCCAAAGTTCCTTTGGGGGCATACAAAACCCAAAGAAAAACGTTGTCTAAGATTTTTTATCTTTTTATGACAGATAAACCTGGACGCCCCACCTGACGAAAATTCCTGGATCCCCGCATGTAGGCCTATTGATACAAATCTTGAATTTATGCTCGAATTCCTTATAACAATAGCTGGGAACTTTTCTTGAAAAGGATAGCTTTTATGACAGGCTGCATATTGTACCAAAGGCATTGAGTGTTCTACTGTTGTTAAAGCTCCTAAGACATTAGAGATCACATCTAAATGATCGCAAACCGATAGCAGTTCACCCCACCCACATCCAAGTTTTTCAATAATTTGTGAATAATCGGTGAAATTATAATTAAATTAATCGTGGTGGGACAAAAGACAATGTTTTTCCTTCGAATTAAGCGCAGACTGGTGAAAAAATCAGAGAATTTGAATGAATGCAGCACGTTTTTCATCATTTTCCTGTTACCCGTAATGTTAAAATTCACTGTCCAATTCACCTCGGTACATTTGTTTATGTGCGGCTAAGGCTGTGACGTCACGGCGGTCCCGAGAATGCAGCATCATTTCTTCTGGTTGTGAGGCAGAGGTTCTATCGACTAGTGGTAGGAATCGGCTGGATTTTTATAATCGATCATTGAAAATAACAAGTGACCAATGATCAATCATTTATCGACTAAAATAAAATACATATTATATATGGTACATATCATGCCAGGTATGTCTAAGATGCCTTACGGGGTCAAGTTGATTGACCAGACATGTTAGGTGTTCAGAGTGTGTACCAAAAAATTAATTTTCTCAACCAAAACATATGTTGTGGGTACTCAAAAGAACCATCTCAATAAGACGGTTCTTTTGAGCACCCAAAACATATGTTCAAACTGATGGATTAGTATATATTTACAATTTTACACTCAAAACTTTTGTTTATTTAAACCTATGTACATTATTTGAACCATATGCTGTTCATACCAGAAACTGAAAATGCAGAAAAGGGTCATATTAAATAAATACACCAAGCTAAAAATTGAAGGCCAATGAAGCAGAAGGTCTATACTGAGTAATCGATTATTGAAAAACTACCGATCAATGAATCAGTTCACTGAAAATGACCAATGATCGATGAGCTCGATAAATGGGCCTACCACTACTATCGACTGTACATATACATCTACATTGTACTGTCACAATTGACTTTAACACAACAGGCTCGGTCCCCAGTGGGCCCGTTCTATCTGTTCTGCCAATGGTTTGTCTGTACCGGCTTAAAAATTGTTACTTAAAAATGTGACAATGCAAAAGTTTATGTAAGCTGTTATTAGGGCTGGCTAATCGAAGCCAAAATGCTAATCGATAATCGGTCCTTGCATTTCGATATATAGGGAGCGCAGTGGCTCAGTGGTAGAGTGCTTGACTCGAGACGGAAGGGTAGCGGGTTCAAGCCTCACCGGCGTCACTGCGTTGTGGTCCTTGAGCAAGACACATTTATCCTAGCTTAGTACTGGTTAAACCCAGGAAGAACCGTCTCGCATAACTGAAAGATTGTTGAGTGGACGTAAAGAAACAAATCAAACAAAACAAAATTTCGATATATAACCGATTAGTAATCGCTCAAACTTGACAGAGGGTCTCGGAACATTTTGACAACTCTTGCATGGTCAATGACATTGATTTTCCCATCATTTGGCAAAACAACACTAAGTAGGACGTGTTATAGATTCAAAAGATAATAGGTTTTAAATAAAAAGTGGCACCTATGCTCAAAACAAGTTGTCATCCACTCTGTTGGAAGAAAATTGAAAGAAAGTCGGTAATTGAACTCGCAGTCCGCCATTGTTTGTTGTTAATTTTGGCACGTTGCGTGACGTCATACAAAAGGAAGCCAAGTATGCATGACACGAACAACTTTGTGTAAAATAAGACCCACTGTAAACGTCGGTAAAATTGAAAGCTTCTAAACTCGAATTTAACCGCGGAGAAAAATAACTTTCATGCTAGATTATTTATCTGATGAATTTTCTTGATTTTGTACTACTTTATTTAAAACAGAGGAGCGTAGGTATAACTTTTTCTAACAATCAGTTGTTGAGTTAGCCTGCAGAGTACAACGTTTTACTACTTCGTTACAGCAATTTATACGCATCTACTGTTTACGACAATGCACTTTACGGCACTTCCGGTTTAAATAGAAAATAAAAGGAGGCAATTACGCTTGGATTTTAATTGAATAAATAGACAGAACATACATTAAAAGTAACCGATTTTTGAATTTTCATATCGATAATCGTTTTTCTTTTGTATATCGACCGATTAACCGATATTTCGATTAATCGTGCCAGCCCTAGCTGTTATTGTTATTAACAGCCCTTAGACTGTATTGTCTCGCAAGGGGACAAGGTAAAGTGCGAGTTGCGAGTTGCGAGTTGCAAGTTGCGAGTTGCGAGTTGCGAGTTGCAAGTTGCGAGTTGCGAGTTGCAAAATGTTGGATTCAAAATCTGAAAACTTATATCACAACGTTTTGTTGGAATCAAAATCTGAAAACTTATATCACAATGTTTTGTTGTGAGTCCATTTATAAGAAAAACTAAGGTATTGTCTCAGATACTGAATAAGTTGGCATCTTAGTTCAAGATGGCATTGCACAATGGGTGTCTAAATGATTACTTCTAGTGGCTATTAGGTCATGACCTTGCTTTAATATCCCTTTAATACTAGAAAAAACAGCTGTTGGGAAGTGTCATCACAGTCATGCCGGCAAAGGATTCTCATGAAATATAACTTATTTTTGAAAAAGCCACAAAATTTGGAATCGTCAGCTGCTGCAAATTATAGGTGGCGTTTTATGGGTTAACTCTTTGCTTGCTGGGTAATTTCTCATGCTTTTGATGTAGTCTGCTGACATTTTTTCTTCTTCAAAAAATCATCCAGAAACATGCCTTCCAGAAACACCAACAAATTGTCAAATAGTTTAAATCCAGATCAAGGCTTATGTTCTGTCAGTTCTGATCTGGATCCAAACTGTTTGCAAAGGTTATCAGCAGACAAATAGTTTAGATCCACATCAGGACCAATTTTCTGTCGGTTCTGATCTGGATCCAAACTGTTTGCAAAGGTTATCAGCAGACCAATTGTTTCGATTCACATCAGGAGTCTCAAGACCAATGCTCTGTCGGTTCTGATCTGGATCCAAACTGTTCACAAAGGTTATCAGCAGACAACAAAGTATCCACTAGAACACTATCTGAGTTAAATATGCAAATGCCTTGTTTATTTAAATAAATGCCCCCTCTCCAGTCATTGCACCCCCTATATCTAAGTGATTTAAATATATTTACATTTTTAAAGCAAGCCCTTAATATTTAGAATTTTTGCAACTATTCATAGCCTCATGAACGACACAAATTTGACTGACAGCTGCCCAGCTCACTTGCCCATGCAATTCGCTTCAAACATTGAATTAATTCCCCAGAAGTGACACTGGTGTTGTGATTCACAGCGAGCCACACATGAGTTGCACGTGCAAAACAAGCTTCTTGTTTGCTCCATTGGCTGTCCGTGTCCACACTGCTGTTTTACACTCCAACAAAAATAGTTAAGACGATGAAATGTTCAATACAAAATTGTTTTATCTCCTAAATTATAAAGAAGTTCTATATATTAGTTATTTAAAACAAAATTATATATATGCAATAAATTCAATTTTTGGAAGTTTTCATGGAATCATGAATAATTCGGGTCTCTTGCAAAGTTATCGTGAAGCCCTTCGAGTTTCCCTTACTTTGCAAGAGACCCGAAGTATTTATGATTCAATGAACCTTCCAAAAATAGAATTCACATCTTAAATATGCATTTGGACAATAAAATGAGATTTAAACTGACCTGGCCGAACCAATTTTTTTATGCAGACCTAAAATTTTTATTTCCATGTAAAAAGAAAAAATATCATAGTATTCCATGCTTCTTTTTACATTATTCCAATGAATATAGTCAAATTAAGGAAAACATTCTTATTTATGCTTCTGTATCATTATTCAAAGTTAACCAACCAGTAGTGTGCGAAACGGATGTGAAATAGTTTTGACTGTTTTGCACAGACAGTACAAAATCTGATCAAATGCCATGTTATCTGGGTTTTCACTGTTTGCCGATGTCCTACAAAAAGGACGCTAGGCTTAAATAGGTTTAATCAAGTATCTCATACTGCAAAAATTGCAAATGCATGCTGGTGCAATAAGAATAGTTATTGTATGTTATTGCGTCTGTGCGGGAGATAATCCACTGGCTAAAGCTTGTGGATTATCGTCCTGTATAGACACACAAACAATACATGGTATCATGACTTTGGCGCATTTCTTTTGATCTATGTTGTTCATTAAGTTCGACAAGACCCTATCTTTTTAAGGGGAGAAGCTTCAAACTGTATCCTTTTTTCTAGATTTGGAAATTATTGAAGATATACAATAATATCCCGGAAAAAACTCAGTTTCGAAATTTCTTTCCACGGCAGGTGGTGATCACAGATGCACTTTTAATATTTATATCAAAGTTTGTTTGGATTGCCAAAATCAAGTTTTTCTATCGCCAAAACGATGCATGCAGAATACAGATATATTGCATCGCCAATATGTGTAATTTTGATCAAAAATATAGTTTTTGGCGATTGTAAATGCCCCTATGATTGAATAGAACCTTCTAGACTATAATCCAGTCTAAAACAATGCTATATCAGATATCCTCCTTTATATATTGATATCACATGTTCACTTCTATTTTCCAGTTAGGTCAGTTGCATGATTTCAATTAAAACATTTGAATCTGATGCTACATGGAGAACTGTAGCCGGCTGATCTGGATCTACACTATCAAGTAGTAGTTAAAGAGGGTATTATAAGGTTCAGTAGGGCAAGAGTTAATTAAAAGAGCTAAATTTAAATACATATATGAAGATCTTTTCAGCATATCAATGTTTCAGACTGGAGCCAGTCTAGAGCATTTCTAACAAAGTTGGTTCAAGAAATTTCAAAACCCCAAACTTGACTAATAGTCAAATCAACTGACCACAAAGCCATAAACCTTGAAACATTCTGCTGCTACTGTATATTTCTGATTAGTCAAGGATTATTAACAATGACCTCACTGGATGGGATGAAAATTTCCAGCTTTAGAGACCGTTAGGCAATTTCATGCTCCAGCGTAATTCCCCAGACCAGTAAATAAGACAGTCAGTGATTTTTTTCTTCAGAGATGTAAATGCTTGTTTATGTATGTGCACATATTTTACTATTTTTCTATTTACTGGTCTGATACCAGTCTAGGGTAGCTGTGGGCCTATCAGGTTTTCCGATGCTGGCATCTTAGATCCAGATTGCCATTTTTTTTAATTTGCACAATGGGTGTCTAAATGATAGCATCAACAGGCATTTTACTGTTCTATTAGGTTATGACGCTGCTTTAACTCTTCACATGCAGGATAACCTTTTCCATGCTTTTGGTGGCTTTTTTTCAAAATAACTTCTTAAAAACTTTCAGGAACATTATCAGAATGTCAAACGATTAAGATCCAGATCAGGACCGACGTTCTGATGGTGCTGGACTGGGCCCAGACTATTTGCAAAGGTTATAAGCAAAGAGCAAAAGTCGCCATTAGCAGGCAAAATGTTAATGACAGTATTATGCAAGTGAGTCCAGTTGCAAGACAAATCAGGGTCAGTGTTTAAAACTAACGGACACTAACCCCCATTTTAGAAAGCTTAATGACCATTAATTTCTGACACAAACTCCCATGGGACATCTGAGCAGAAGTATCTCTCATAAGCACAGATGTTACATTGTAATCATTGCTGGGCATTGAACTTAGTTTACCTTTCACCTTGCATGCTCCAATTTCAATCATGAAGATCCAAAGCTATTTAACATTAAAGATTTTGTTTTCCATTTCTGTTTTGAAGCTAGATATCTTAAGTGTATATATTGCAACTTGCAAGCCTTGAAGGTGTAACTCGCAACTCGCAACTTGCAACTCGCAACTCGCAACTCGCAACTTGCAACTCGCAACTCGCAACTCGCAGATTACTCAGACTCGCAAGGGGACAAGGTAAAGTGCGAGTTGCGAGTTGCGAGTTGCAAGTTGCGAGTTGCGAGTTGCGAGTTGCAAGTTGCGAGTTGCGAGTTGCAAAATGTTGGATTCAAAATCTGAAAACTTATATCACAACGTTTTGTTGGAATCAAAATCTGAAAACTTATATCACAATGTTTTGTTGTGAGTCCATTTATAAGAAAAACTAAGGTATTGTCTCAGATACTGAATAAGTTGGCATCTTAGTTCAAGATGGCATTGCACAATGGGTGTCTAAATGATTACTTCTAGTGGCTATTAGGTCATGACCTTGCTTTAATATCCCTTTAATACTAGAAAAAACAGCTGTTGGGAAGTGTCATCACAGTCATGCCGGCAAAGGATTCTCATGAAATATAACTTATTTTTGAAAAAGCCACAAAATTTGGAATCGTCAGCTGCTGCAAATTATAGGTGGCGTTTTATGGGTTAACTCTTTGCTTGCTGGGTAATTTCTCATGCTTTTGATGTAGTCTGCTGACATTTTTTCTTCTTCAAAAAATCATCCAGAAACATGCCTTCCAGAAACACCAACAAATTGTCAAATAGTTTAAATCCAGATCAAGGCTTATGTTCTGTCAGTTCTGATCTGGATCCAAACTGTTTGCAAAGGTTATCAGCAGACAAATAGTTTAGATCCACATCAGGACCAATTTTCTGTCGGTTCTGATCTGGATCCAAACTGTTTGCAAAGGTTATCAGCAGACCAATTGTTTCGATTCACATCAGGAGTCTCAAGACCAATGCTCTGTCGGTTCTGATCTGGATCCAAACTGTTCACAAAGGTTATCAGCAGACAACAAAGTATCCACTAGAACACTATCTGAGTTAAATATGCAAATGCCTTGTTTATTTAAATAAATGCCCCCTCTCCAGTCATTGCACCCCCTATATCTAAGTGATTTAAATATATTTACATTTTTAAAGCAAGCCCTTAATATTTAGAATTTTTGCAACTATTCATAGCCTCATGAACGACACAAATTTGACTGACAGCTGCCCAGCTCACTTGCCCATGCAATTCGCTTCAAACATTGAATTAATTCCCCAGAAGTGACACTGGTGTTGTGATTCACAGCGAGCCACACATGAGTTGCACGTGCAAAACAAGCTTCTTGTTTGCTCCATTGGCTGTCCGTGTCCACACTGCTGTTTTACACTCCAACAAAAATAGTTAAGACGATGAAATGTTCAATACAAAATTGTTTTATCTCCTAAATTATAAAGAAGTTCTATATATTAGTTATTTAAAACAAAATTATATATATGCAATAAATTCAATTTTTGGAAGTTTTCATGGAATCATGAATAATTCGGGTCTCTTGCAAAGTTATCGTGAAGCCCTTCGAGTTTCCCTTACTTTGCAAGAGACCCGAAGTATTTATGATTCAATGAACCTTCCAAAAATAGAATTCACATCTTAAATATGCATTTGGACAATAAAATGAGATTTAAACTGACCTGGCCGAACCAATTTTTTTATGCAGACCTAAAATTTTTATTTCCATGTAAAAAGAAAAAATATCATAGTATTCCATGCTTCTTTTTACATTATTCCAATGAATATAGTCAAATTAAGGAAAACATTCTTATTTATGCTTCTGTATCATTATTCAAAGTTAACCAACCAGTAGTGTGCGAAACGGATGTGAAATAGTTTTGACTGTTTTGCACAGACAGTACAAAATCTGATCAAATGCCATGTTATCTGGGTTTTCACTGTTTGCCGATGTCCTACAAAAAGGACGCTAGGCTTAAATAGGTTTAATCAAGTATCTCATACTGCAAAAATTGCAAATGCATGCTGGTGCAATAAGAATAGTTATTGTATGTTATTGCGTCTGTGCGGGAGATAATCCACTGGCTAAAGCTTGTGGATTATCGTCCTGTATAGACACACAAACAATACATGGTATCATGACTTTGGCGCATTTCTTTTGATCTATGTTGTTCATTAAGTTCGACAAGACCCTATCTTTTTAAGGGGAGAAGCTTCAAACTGTATCCTTTTTTCTAGATTTGGAAATTATTGAAGATATACAATAATATCCCGGAAAAAACTCAGTTTCGAAATTTCTTTCCACGGCAGGTGGTGATCACAGATGCACTTTTAATATTTATATCAAAGTTTGTTTGGATTGCCAAAATCAAGTTTTTCTATCGCCAAAACGATGCATGCAGAATACAGATATATTGCATCGCCAATATGTGTAATTTTGATCAAAAATATAGTTTTTGGCGATTGTAAATGCCCCTATGATTGAATAGAACCTTCTAGACTATAATCCAGTCTAAAACAATGCTATATCAGATATCCTCCTTTATATATTGATATCACATGTTCACTTCTATTTTCCAGTTAGGTCAGTTGCATGATTTCAATTAAAACATTTGAATCTGATGCTACATGGAGAACTGTAGCCGGCTGATCTGGATCTACACTATCAAGTAGTAGTTAAAGAGGGTATTATAAGGTTCAGTAGGGCAAGAGTTAATTAAAAGAGCTAAATTTAAATACATATATGAAGATCTTTTCAGCATATCAATGTTTCAGACTGGAGCCAGTCTAGAGCATTTCTAACAAAGTTGGTTCAAGAAATTTCAAAACCCCAAACTTGACTAATAGTCAAATCAACTGACCACAAAGCCATAAACCTTGAAACATTCTGCTGCTACTGTATATTTCTGATTAGTCAAGGATTATTAACAATGACCTCACTGGATGGGATGAAAATTTCCAGCTTTAGAGACCGTTAGGCAATTTCATGCTCCAGCGTAATTCCCCAGACCAGTAAATAAGACAGTCAGTGATTTTTTTCTTCAGAGATGTAAATGCTTGTTTATGTATGTGCACATATTTTACTATTTTTCTATTTACTGGTCTGATACCAGTCTAGGGTAGCTGTGGGCCTATCAGGTTTTCCGATGCTGGCATCTTAGATCCAGATTGCCATTTTTTTTAATTTGCACAATGGGTGTCTAAATGATAGCATCAACAGGCATTTTACTGTTCTATTAGGTTATGACGCTGCTTTAACTCTTCACATGCAGGATAACCTTTTCCATGCTTTTGGTGGCTTTTTTTCAAAATAACTTCTTAAAAACTTTCAGGAACATTATCAGAATGTCAAACGATTAAGATCCAGATCAGGACCGACGTTCTGATGGTGCTGGACTGGGCCCAGACTATTTGCAAAGGTTATAAGCAAAGAGCAAAAGTCGCCATTAGCAGGCAAAATGTTAATGACAGTATTATGCAAGTGAGTCCAGTTGCAAGACAAATCAGGGTCAGTGTTTAAAACTAACGGACACTAACCCCCATTTTAGAAAGCTTAATGACCATTAATTTCTGACACAAACTCCCATGGGACATCTGAGCAGAAGTATCTCTCATAAGCACAGATGTTACATTGTAATCATTGCTGGGCATTGAACTTAGTTTACCTTTCACCTTGCATGCTCCAATTTCAATCATGAAGATCCAAAGCTATTTAACATTAAAGATTTTGTTTTCCATTTCTGTTTTGAAGCTAGATATCTTAAGTGTATATATTGCAACTTGCAAGCCTTGAAGGTGTAACTCGCAACTCGCAACTTGCAACTCGCAACTCGCAACTCGCAACTTGCAACTCGCAACTCGCAACTCGCAGATTACTCAGACTCGCAAGGGGACAAGGTAAAGTGCGAGTTGCGAGTTGCGAGTTGCAAGTTGCGAGTTGCGAGTTGCGAGTTGCAAGTTGCGAGTTGCGAGTTGCAAAATGTTGGATTCAAAATCTGAAAACTTATATCACAACGTTTTGTTGGAATCAAAATCTGAAAACTTATATCACAATGTTTTGTTGTGAGTCCATTTATAAGAAAAACTAAGGTATTGTCTCAGATACTGAATAAGTTGGCATCTTAGTTCAAGATGGCATTGCACAATGGGTGTCTAAATGATTACTTCTAGTGGCTATTAGGTCATGACCTTGCTTTAATATCCCTTTAATACTAGAAAAAACAGCTGTTGGGAAGTGTCATCACAGTCATGCCGGCAAAGGATTCTCATGAAATATAACTTATTTTTGAAAAAGCCACAAAATTTGGAATCGTCAGCTGCTGCAAATTATAGGTGGCGTTTTATGGGTTAACTCTTTGCTTGCTGGGTAATTTCTCATGCTTTTGATGTAGTCTGCTGACATTTTTTCTTCTTCAAAAAATCATCCAGAAGCATGCCTTCCAGAAACACCAACAAATTGTCAAATAGTTTAAATCCAGATCAAGGCTTATGTTCTGTCAGTTCTGATCTGGATCCAAACTGTTTGCAAAGGTTATCAGCAGACAAATAGTTTAGATCCACATCAGGACCAATTTTCTGTCGGTTCTGATCTGGATCCAAACTGTTTGCAAAGGTTATCAGCAGACCAATTGTTTCGATTCACATCAGGAGTCTCAAGACCAATGCTCTGTCGGTTCTGATCTGGATCCAAACTGTTCACAAAGGTTATCAGCAGACAACAAAGTATCCACTAGAACACTATCTGAGTTAAATATGCAAATGCCTTGTTTATTTAAATAAATGCCCCCTCTCCAGTCATTGCACCCCCTATATCTAAGTGATTTAAATATATTTACATTTTTAAAGCAAGCCCTTAATATTTAGAATTTTTGCAACTATTCATAGCCTCATGAACGACACAAATTTGACTGACAGCTGCCCAGCTCACTTGCCCATGCAATTCGCTTCAAACATTGAATTAATTCCCCAGAAGTGACACTGGTGTTGTGATTCACAGCGAGCCACACATGAGTTGCACGTGCAAAACAAGCTTCTTGTTTGCTCCATTGGCTGTCCGTGTCCACACTGCTGTTTTACACTCCAACAAAAATAGTTAAGACGATGAAATGTTCAATACAAAATTGTTTTATCTCCTAAATTATAAAGAAGTTCTATATATTAGTTATTTAAAACAAAATTATATATATGCAATAAATTCAATTTTTGGAAGTTTTCATGGAATCATGAATAATTCGGGTCTCTTGCAAAGTTATCGTGAAGCCCTTCGAGTTTCCCTTACTTTGCAAGAGACCCGAAGTATTTATGATTCAATGAACCTTCCAAAAATAGAATTCACATCTTAAATATGCATTTGGACAATAAAATGAGATTTAAACTGACCTGGCCGAACCAATTTTTTTATGCAGACCTAAAATTTTTATTTCCATGTAAAAAGAAAAAATATCATAGTATTCCATGCTTCTTTTTACATTATTCCAATGAATATAGTCAAATTAAGGAAAACATTCTTATTTATGCTTCTGTATCATTATTCAAAGTTAACCAACCAGTAGTGTGCGAAACGGATGTGAAATAGTTTTGACTGTTTTGCACAGACAGTACAAAATCTGATCAAATGCCATGTTATCTGGGTTTTCACTGTTTGCCGATGTCCTACAAAAAGGACGCTAGGCTTAAATAGGTTTAATCAAGTATCTCATACTGCAAAAATTGCAAATGCATGCTGGTGCAATAAGAATAGTTATTGTATGTTATTGCGTCTGTGCGGGAGATAATCCACTGGCTAAAGCTTGTGGATTATCGTCCTGTATAGACACACAAACAATACATGGTATCATGACTTTGGCGCATTTCTTTTGATCTATGTTGTTCATTAAGTTCGACAAGACCCTATCTTTTTAAGGGGAGAAGCTTCAAACTGTATCCTTTTTTCTAGATTTGGAAATTATTGAAGATATACAATAATATCCCGGAAAAAACTCAGTTTCGAAATTTCTTTCCACGGCAGGTGGTGATCACAGATGCACTTTTAATATTTATATCAAAGTTTGTTTGGATTGCCAAAATCAAGTTTTTCTATCGCCAAAACGATGCATGCAGAATACAGATATATTGCATCGCCAATATGTGTAATTTTGATCAAAAATATAGTTTTTGGCGATTGTAAATGCCCCTATGATTGAATAGAACCTTCTAGACTATAATCCAGTCTAAAACAATGCTATATCAGATATCCTCCTTTATATATTGATATCACATGTTCACTTCTATTTTCCAGTTAGGTCAGTTGCATGATTTCAATTAAAACATTTGAATCTGATGCTACATGGAGAACTGTAGCCGGCTGATCTGGATCTACACTATCAAGTAGTAGTTAAAGAGGGTATTATAAGGTTCAGTAGGGCAAGAGTTAATTAAAAGAGCTAAATTTAAATACATATATGAAGATCTTTTCAGCATATCAATGTTTCAGACTGGAGCCAGTCTAGAGCATTTCTAACAAAGTTGGTTCAAGAAATTTCAAAACCCCAAACTTGACTAATAGTCAAATCAACTGACCACAAAGCCATAAACCTTGAAACATTCTGCTGCTACTGTATATTTCTGATTAGTCAAGGATTATTAACAATGACCTCACTGGATGGGATGAAAATTTCCAGCTTTAGAGACCGTTAGGCAATTTCATGCTCCAGCGTAATTCCCCAGACCAGTAAATAAGACAGTCAGTGATTTTTTTCTTCAGAGATGTAAATGCTTGTTTATGTATGTGCACATATTTTACTATTTTTCTATTTACTGGTCTGATACCAGTCTAGGGTAGCTGTGGGCCTATCAGGTTTTCCGATGCTGGCATCTTAGATCCAGATTGCCATTTTTTTTAATTTGCACAATGGGTGTCTAAATGATAGCATCAACAGGCATTTTACTGTTCTATTAGGTTATGACGCTGCTTTAACTCTTCACATGCAGGATAACCTTTTCCATGCTTTTGGTGGCTTTTTTTCAAAATAACTTCTTAAAAACTTTCAGGAACATTATCAGAATGTCAAACGATTAAGATCCAGATCAGGACCGACGTTCTGATGGTGCTGGACTGGGCCCAGACTATTTGCAAAGGTTATAAGCAAAGAGCAAAAGTCGCCATTAGCAGGCAAAATGTTAATGACAGTATTATGCAAGTGAGTCAGGTTGCAAGACAAATCAGGGTCAGTGTTTAAAACTAACGGACACTAACCCCCATTTTAGAAAGCTTAATGACCATTAATTTCTGACACAAACTCCCATGGGACATCTGAGCAGAAGTATCTCTCATAAGCACAGATGTTACATTGTAATCATTGCTGGGCATTGAACTTAGTTTACCTTTCACCTTGCATGCTCCAATTTCAATCATGAAGATCCAAAGCTATTTAACATTAAAGATTTTGTTTTCCATTTCTGTTTTGAAGCTAGATATCTTAAGTGTATATATTGCAACTTGCAAGCCTTGAAGGTGTAACTCGCAACTTGCAACTCGCAACTCGCAACTCGCAACTTGCAACTCGCAACTCGCAACTCGCAGATTACTCAGACTCTCTCGCAAGTAGTCAACTCTTTCACTCAACTCAACACAAATTTATTTGCAAATCACAGTTAATCACTGGTTATATTCTGTCTACAGAGGCAGGGCCAGGGGGTGGGGAACTTGTCAGCTTGTAGGCAAAATGAAAGTAGCTAAAAACTAATTGACAAGGCAAAATCAATTTACCTTTCATCAGCTAGTTGTAAGTGAGCACATTCCAGTAATCCTTTTCTTGTAAATCTCACTATACCTCTGTAACTAGTAGAAAATAGAATGTCAAAAGATTTAGTAATCAATCTGCCATCTTAGTTTTTTTAACTACCCAATCCGTACTCTATCTTCCTGTACACTCCCCAGGACTTTGGTGCATTGCTATAGGCGCGACCCCCGTCATGGACCCTTGGATGCATGAAAGACACTGTGTAGTCGGAATTGGTACATTAATTAAGATCTGTGAAATTGGTCTGCTTTAGACCAGGATCTTTCTATAGGATACACACAGGGTTGTAGAAAAGACCCAAATTTCTTGATGCCCAACCCATTCTATGATTCCTAAACAATCAATGAAGACCGTGATCAGATGCTACATTCTGCTGCATCTGATCCTGGTCTGCACTGTCTGTCAATGTACTACATATTAACCAGTTTATAAGATTGCAGTTATGTATGACAGGTACTGCAATGGCCGTTATTAATATTATTGCTTTTATCTGCTGTTAGAACTGTTTCAACCCATAAGACGCATCCTAACATGACTGATAAATGGTTGACTGGGATGTAATGAATCGTGCTAAACAAATAATATCAGTGCTACCTGAACAACATTTTTGGGCCGTTCGGTGGTGCAAACTTGGTAGTGATCACCGCTGATGCAGTGCATGGCGGACGAGGGGGGGGGGGTGGCGGACAAGGGTGGGGGGGGGGGGGGTAGGAGGGGTCATCGAGAGAATTGTTTTATGGCCTTTAATTACTGTAAAAACTTAAATAATATGAGCTCTAAATGTATAACTGATCTCAGTCATTAATAAAACTGATAATCACTCTTTGGTGAAAACCCCGCAGGGTTTTTCTCCCATTTCATTTTGTGGGGGAAAAACCCCGCGGGGGTTTTCCCCCGCGGGTTTTTTTTTATTTTGCTTGAAAGGCTTCAAATGATGAGAAAAACTTCAATTCAGCTTCTATATTGTTTTGTAAAGCAATACAATTAAAAACAAAAATTTTTATTTTTAAAAAAAACCCTGCGGGGTTTTTCCCCCACAATCTGAAATGGGAGAAAAACCCCGCGGGGGAAATTAAAGGTTGGAATTAAGCCTTACCAATCATTTTCTGAAATAATTACAATAAAACAAACTTATTTCTTGAACTTATTTTGATATTTATTTTTTTGAAAAAACCCTGCGGGGTTTTTCCCCCATTTGAAAATGTGGGGGAAAAACCCCGCGCAGGGTTTTAAAAACCCCGCGGGGTTTTAAAAACCCCGCGGGGTTTTTGGAAAACCCCGCGGGGTTTTTGACTTTGACCATTTTTTTCATTATGATGGCATATATTTTTTTAGTCATAATTATATATGTTTTGCTCCCTTATGTCTGTATTATTGTATTTTAGTGGTTTTGAGTCTTTTGCACCACTAGAAAGATGATGTGATTTTGCCAAATTCTGGTGTGGCAAAAAAAAACTGGTGGCTGTTTAAATTTACTGTTGAGTCCTTAACCTTGCTTTATCTCCTTGTTATATTATGATTTATATGTTTTAGGAGATGATGCATTGATAAGTTAGGGGTCTTTCATGCAAACCAGATATCTATGTGTCTTGATCCACATCTGAATTAAGGGTGATGTTGGCGCCGTTAAACCGGTTTAAGCCCTTTAGTAAAATATTTTACTGACCGTACCAAGGCGGTACTTCTTTTGTGGATCTTTTATGTTTTTGTTCTGTCTTGTGTTTGCTATGCCTTTGTGCGCGTCTGTTTATATGTGCTTTGTGGTCACCTGCTGGGAAAGGGCTGACCTCTTGGCTCTCGTTTGTGGTGTCTACTGTGAGTTTGTCACTTTCCTATTGGTATCCTGGGTCAGGTGTGGTACTTGATTGTATCGATTCATGATCTTTGCACCTTTACTTACTTTGTTTGATTTGATTTTTTACATCCCATCAACAATCTTTCAGTTAAACAGGGAGGGTCTGCCTGGGTTGAACCAGTACTAAGCTATGATAAATGTGTCTTGCTCAAAGACCACAACGCAGTGACGCCGATGAGGCTCTAACCCTAGGTCCCGAGTCAAGCACTCTACCACTGAGCCACTGCGCTCCCTATGTAAGATAGGCTGTCAGCTCATGTAAGAAATGTCTGTCTTACATGATCACCTGACTACTTTCTTACTTGGGCAGAGTAAAATGTTCTTTTTTTCCCTGAAAAAAATGTATTCCAAGAAGACAATTTAAGTAAAGCAACCAGCCCTCTCTTCCTCAGCGAGATGATTGCAAAACTAGAAAAGACACTAAATACTGTATAACAAAACCAAGATCAAACACAAAACAACCAAACACAATCATGGGAGCAACAACAAAAATGAGTCAACAAAATCATTACAGGGAACAATCAAATTAGCATACTATAAATCTGTCTTTAATTGCATGACGGTGGATCACGCCCCAATGTAGTAGAGGAGCCAGGGTTCAAAAATGTCAAAAATAAGCATTTAGGTATGCCCCCTTTTTAGCAGAATTTTCACTTGTTTTATCCTTTAGTGCATAGTATAGGCAGTATGAAACCAGATATTGCACTCAATTTAAGTCTTGCAAACATACCTGTAACAGTGTGTTTCATACGTTACCCCTCATTTTCTTAAAAACAAAAATATGTAATTAAGTCTATTTAGGTAGATGTTGAAATGTTTAAATGAACCAAACATTTGTGCAATCTGTAAGAACATGGTATTTTCTACACATATTGATGTTTTTAAAAGTTTTTTGGGTCCATTATAATGTCATTTACGTTACATTATTAAATATACCCTTAAAATTATTGATATTTTGTTAAAAAGTTTCATTTGACAAGTTTTTCCATATGTGTTTAACTTCAGGATAACATGTATTTAAAAGAACGTTTACTGACCATTTCAATACTGCAAACAGATACGTTCTAACATAAATACTTTGTCAGTTATAAGCTGTTTAATTAGATGACCATAGATAAAACTTTATATAAGCTTAGAACCTCTTAAGTTTGAAAATAAGTAAACATTTTTTCCTGTTAGCTTTTAAACACCTTATGATAATTGTTTTGATATCACCGAATTTAGAGTAATACTTTACAACATTTCTGAGGTAAAATATCATTTTGTTGTTCGATTTTCAATAAGTAACGTATAAATCAAGTTGAAGACAAACAAATATTGCTTAATAGCTTAAATTATACATCACTGGAAAGTTTATTTCATTTAAAAGGGGGGGGGTTGATAGGTATAAAAAGAGCATTTGTTCCAAAAGAAGAAGTCATCATTACTAATAAGGAGACTGTGTATATTGTTGTAATTTTTTCTTTTACGAAATGGTATACTTCTTGACTTAAAAACAAAACATATTAATTTTTCTATGTTATGTTATGCAATTTATAAACTTATAAAATGATGAGTCTGGTGCAACATCGCAACTAGGATACATTCCTTTAAGCTTGTTAAGTCAAATTTGCTATAGTAACATATATAACTATAAATAAATGAAATATATATCATGATTACATATTTGTCTCAACCGTTTTCCATATACAACTGAGCCTGAAAACCTAAAACAAATTTTGATATTTGCATATTTTTTTTTCTTTTAATTGAACAAAACAATCTAATAAGCTATTCAGAAGCACCCAAAGCTTTGTGACCAACCTGTTCACACTCATCACAATTTATAAAATATTAAATAGCATATCTGTTCTATCAAATCAGATTCAATTGTGATAAAATATCTAAGAATTTCTGAAATGATGTGTGGATGTTGGAAACTTTGTTTGTTGTTGTTCCTATTGGTTGTGGGAGTTTTGTATCGGGCCTTTGTTTTCTAATTTGTTTCTAGTTCAGCAATCATCTTGACAAGGAAGAGAGCTGGTTGCTTCACTTTAATTATATTGTAGATATCTGTGTTCCGTGTCCCTTCCTTAAGGTGCAGTGGGTCAGTCAGGAGTCTGTGATTGTGACATTTCCTAGTCATGTTCACTTATAGAAAGAAGACATATGCTGGCAATCTAGACAGCATCACCCATTTATGAATAGATAAAATAAAATGTTGTTTACGTTACATTAAATTTAAGGAAACATAAGTGTTTGTCATCATTTATTCTTTAAGAGAGTGGCTCTGTTATGCAATTTTTTTAAGCCACATCTAATCATGCATATATCAAAACTCAGAAGGTGACTTTTAAATTTATTCTAGCTATGAACTTTAATTTCAGCTCATTTTAACATGGCGTTCATTGTTTGATTAATGAAACTGATAGTCCTTTTAACTTAACACTACTGATCATTTGTCAAAGCAATGCAAACTTTAGAACCTATTTTTTATGGTGATTTAGTCTATAAATTCAAACGAATTGTTGGAAAACCTAATTTTAGTGATCAATTCAAAAAGATAGTTAAACGTTATATAAGGGTTGGATATAACTTGGATATCATGCGACAATCTGCATGCCTAGTTGTAAACCCAATCACGGTTTATAGCTATGGTTTCCTCTTTAATTGCACTACGGTGGGTCAGGCCTCAGACTCTATGACGGCTCTGACGTAAAGCTTAAATCGGTGGGTTGGTGCCTGATGCTATCTGTAGCTGGACCCACCGTGGCTCAACTTGAGGTTTTCTTTAGCTCTGACTATCTGTGAGTCATGAGCCCTTCTCTTTGTTTCATCATGGTGTAGTATTTTGATTAGAGTGTTTTTCCATGATGATACATTGCATTAGTTAGATGGCCTCCATGCGAGCTGAACATTTTTTGTACTTTAACAACAGCAGAATCTAGGGCGAAGATTTGGTACCAGTAAAATGCATTTAAGCCCCCCTGGTGGCTTAGGCTGCTGTCCGTTCTAAGGCGGTGGTTCTGTTGTTGTTGACTTTCTGTTTATTGTTACTCCCATTGTGGGAGTCTGTAATTGTTCTATGTTTTGTTGTACGTTACTTTATGTCCATTTTAGTATTGCAATCATCTTGATGGGGAATGGAGAGCTGATTGCTTTGCTTAATTTGTCTTCCTGGTGTCTCGTGATGGTTGAACGGCTCTTCCTCGCGGTGCCACGGGGTTGTCTGCAGTTTGTGATTGTGGTATTTCCTGATCATACTCATTTACTATTTTTAAAACTGAATGGGTTATTCAAAATGAATTATTGCCGTTGAAATTGGGGAAATCATCCATAAGGATGGGTTTTACATGGCAAAATAGTGATCATATCCAATAAATCTAGATTTTTTTCAGTTTTAATTTACGATACCAAATTTACAATGTACTTTATAAAATTTCAACAGAGGGAAAATATTTAAGCCAAATTTAACTAGGATGCATTAAAATTACCGTTTGAAAAGACTGTTTACGTTAATCAGAATGTTGATAGGAATAGTAATATCTTAGAGTAAAAATAGCAGTCATAAGATCAAACTTAGTTTTAGCAATTAGTGCTAACATAGCTGATGTGAAGTTCTATCACAATACCATAGCAGTCATTGGACCCCATTTTAAACAAACTGTTGCAGGATTCCTGTCAGTTGATTCCTTTTATCTGCGTTAAATAATAGATGAGTTGTAAACACATCAGGGTATGGAGACAAAAAGGCATACATTAAATGATTTACTGTGCTAATAAAATAATAATTATATTGACAATAGAGAAGGCACATATTTAGTATCATTACTTACACAAATAATAGATTTACATGTTATGCTAAGAAAGTATGCATTAACTTAACATTTAGTATGTATGCATGTTTAATGTGTCTCGCTCTTTTTTTATCAATTGTCTGCATAAGAAATTGTATTTCTTTCGATTTGAAAAAGTATCATGATACATCTCAGATAGTGATAACATTGTCTCTAATGCCAATTGCACTATATGTAAGCATGATACAGCATAGCATTTGTTGAGTATACTATCTAAAAATATTCTTTGAAAGTAGCATAAGTATGAATTTTGTTTCTATTACATGAACTATCAATATACCATAAATATTGCATCGTTTAACAAGTTGGTACACGTTTATGGGTCTCAATAAGTTAATTTTAAGGACTGAATGACGGTCGTTATGATTACTTATTGTGAGTGTAACTGCTGAATAAAACAAACATTAAAGCAGAGTCTATCACGTATGCTGATAAGCTATATAGCTTAAAGCAAACGTCTGCAAACATTCTAGAATATATGATCAATCAAGTCCTATTCTAGAAAGGTGTTTGCTCAAGATCCTGATTATTGAAGTCTAATCATTTAGAAATGTCTACAATATTAAAAATGCAGGGGAGCTTTTCCAACTTATTAACAGACATGTGCCTGTTTCTAAAGTATTAAAATGGTAAATTAGAATAAATGCTGTCCTGTTTCATTGATTCACAAACGTGTAGAACCAGGCAACGCAATGATTAAAGTAATGATCTTTATATTTTTGTTATATACGTTACTAACATAAATTATACTCTATTTCCAAAGTGAACACGCTGTAGATACTAAAATATTATAACACCAAGGATAGCTAAGGCGGGTGCTAAATCAGAGACAGAAATCATCACGAATTCCACAAACTTCAGTTTTGTTTCATATGACACCGATGAAGGTATCTTCAATGTTTCACTTCTTGATTAGGAATTCTGCTTGGAATATCTTATATGTTTTAGAGTTTTAAGGTATATTTTGGGCCTTATTGTTTTAAATATAGCTGCTGTAACGAATAATTGATTATAAATGCATATATTTGATGGCTTTTACAATGTGTGATGGATCTGACTATGTTACTGCCTGCTTTTTATTTATTCATTGAGCTGTTGACGGTGAAAGAAAATGTCTTATATATGTCATTTAACGCCATTTAATGCATAAAAAGAAGCAAATACATGGTAGTGGCACAGATTTTAAAGATTCATTTAAGCTTTTTTAAACAATTTAGTTATGATTAATAAATAGGTATCAATTATCCTATTTACATGATTCCTAAAATATATACTTAATGACATTTGTTTTCAAGCTTTTCATTTAAACCAAATACGATTATGTTGATGTTGCATCTCATTCATATTAAATGTTTAAAAATACAATATTTCCAATCTAGTTTCAAGCACTAGCTGGTAGTCAATTTCATTTTCACCTACTAGTTGTTTGAACGCATATATACATAGCATTGCACAAAACATTGTTTTAAAAGAAAGTAACATATATAACAGAACTTCCAGATACCCAAACTAATATTATTATTCTGCTATTAAGCTGCATCTAATTAAAATATCAATCATAACGATATGTAAGAAAACGATGCAAATGATAATAACGCTATACTAGGAGTTTCCCTATTATCTAATGGTAACGTATTAGACTTGGCTATTGCATGGTAAATGCACATGTTCATCAAAAGCTAACAGGCAATTTTATAATATATAAAGTAGCTAAGAAAATCTCAATGTACAAAAATCTCCCTCCACAAGTCTTTTGGCAGCCCATGGCCAAGTAAACAATAGTAATATATTTGAATGTAAGTAACGTATATAACAATTACATAAGCGTTTAGTCATTTAAACTTATTGTCAGTTTGGTGGTTTGAATTAAGTTACTGTAAAGCAATATGCAGATAGTAGGGAATGTGACCTATCTGTCTAAATAACTTTTCTTTTCAGTAATGTAGCGAATAGCCTACTACATGAAGCCTGCATGAGGGTAGCTATGGTTACCTCATAAATAAACATCTTTTGCAAGACTTAAAATTTGTGCAATATCTGTTTTCACACTTCTGAAACACCATACTTACTGAGGATATAGTCTAAAATTCTGCTACTTTCCGGCCACTTTTTTCCATTTTTTGAATCTCTGGCTCCCCTACTAATGAGGACCCTGACTCATAGTATGTTAATTTGATTTGATTATATCTCTGTGATAATGCATTGTTAAAGTAAGAAAAGTAAAAACAGAGGCAAAGATCAGGAAAGTATACAATCAAGATCCACACCTGACCCAGGATACCACATGAGAAAGTAACAAAAATACAATAAACATCACCAACAAGGGCCAAGAGGTCAAACCTTTCCCAGCAGGTGACCACAAGGCAGCCTCCATGCGAGCTAAACAATTTTAGTTTAAATAACAGCAGAACCTTGGGAAAAGACATGTAGCTGTCCATTCTAAGGCGACTGTTCTGTTGTCATATATTCATTGCTCGCATTATTTGTCGGGTTTGATTTTGGTCCTTGTTCAGTAATGCAGTACATTAAAGTCTGTGCAAAACGGCCAATCAAAAATAAGACAAAACAAAGATCTTAATGACAAATGGTAGCTGAATGAAGGTCGAAAGTATTGCAGAATCCCCCCCCCTGTGTTAAGTGTCCTGTCTAGTTTTGCAGTCTACCTTTCCTCCTTCCACTGATGCAAGAAGAGTTGTTCTCAGTTACAAGCGAATGTATGTGCATGAAAAACTTGTTAACCTGTCTACTTAGTCAAGCTTAAATTGCCCGGTTAAAAGTTTGGTAGGGTAAATTGACCGTCTAGACATGACAATAGTTGTTGACTGGGACGTTAAACCTCAAACCAACCCAACAAACAATCACCTCGATGAGGAAGAAAGAGCTGGCTTTTCTACTTTGATTGTGTTCTTGTTGCCATGTGGCTTTGAGTGCCTTGGTCTGCAGTGTGTGATTGTGGCATTGTCTGGTTGTGCTCACTTATTAATTTTGTTTTTGTTTGCTTATAGAGAAAAATACAGCATTTGCATATGCATCCAAAGTTCAGAATTTGAACTGAACCAGAAGTTACTACTAGGTGACCAGATTATATCTAAAGCAAAATAGAACATCTAAAATATGGCCGTTAGGGACGAAAGAAGTCTTTTAGTAGCATACAGAGAGAGAGAGAGAGAGAGAGAGAGAGAGAGAGAGAGAGAGAGAGAGAGAGAGAGGGGGTTGGGAGGCAGTTTAACTTTTAAACAATTGTGCGATTTTCAGCAAATAGGCGTCACGTGGCTTAATTCCGCTTTCTTAGTCTATTCAAACAGGCGAACGTCTAGTCATTCAACTGCACTAAAGAACCATTTCGCATTGTAAATTAAGATTATATCAAGGGCGACACAATAATCTGTTGATTCTGTCGAATCGTGTGAACCAGGATACAGCAATTTCGTTTCAATATACTCTATACAATACTAATCATTGACCTATTGCTTTACTGATGTCTACATCTGATAAATGAATACAATGACCAGCTTCTGGTAAAACACTTTAATCTACTGGAAGTTCATTGATTTGACAAGCACTATAAAACGATGGAGAACAGGGCAAATTATGCCTTTGCTGAAGAGGAAGGAAGAGATATTTCATTTTAATGATCTTATTGTTACATAAACACGTTCGCTCCTTAGATAACCTCAATTGGTGTATATATGCTAAAATGATTATTTTTAATCTGCCTTAAAAGCATATATTTTGTGATATATGGAATCATTAGTGAATTTACTGATAAGGGACAGTTTCAGTATCTCACAAACTTAAGGGGGCCTCAAGAGGGGTCTTACCTGTATACAACACAATTTCTTTCACTAAGATAAAGATCAATATTTTACCAGAAAATACCTTATCCCTTCATGGGACCACTTGATTGCCCCCTGTAAGGAAGTCATAATCACCTAATAAAGATTAGCCTTTGATCTGTCAAGTATGACCCCTGGAGAGAATCATAATGAGTGGTACCAGTATTATTGCTAAATTTTCTATGTCTTTAAACATGACAAATGATAAAATAAAAATGTGGTATCACAAGTATAAGCTTTTCAAAAAAGCTTGCCATCTTTCCGCACTTTACTTAAGTGGGTTGTTGTCTACTGACAGAATGTACAGTTGTCATTTGAAAGCGAAATTTCAGTAGCTGCTTCAAACGAAAGTGATGATCTATTGTATGATACACCCACCTCATTGTCATCTCCGCAAGCGGAGATAGCGATGAGCTGGGTGTATCATTTTTTGTTGTGACAACACCATGAGCCAATATATATATATAGGTAATTTTCACAAACAGGACAATCTCAAGTGCTTCCACATATCCGGTGCTACCTGACAGGTTGCAAACTTAGTCGATTAGCCATTAAAGCGCCAATCACGACTGCAGCAGGCGACAAATTTTGTGGCACCTTTCCTAGTTTTCGACAAAAAATAAGGAATATATTTCATGAGAATCGTCTGCCAGCAGACGATTCTCATAAAATGTCATGCCTTATTTGCTATTTTTAAAAAAGAGACAAAATTTGAAATTGTCGTCTGCTGCAAATTATAGGTGGAGCTTTATGGGTTAAAATTACTTTTGTCAATCCTAAAGAGGGTGGCAATCAATACCAATATATACGTACATGTAAATTACAGCATAGATATTATATAACATAAATGCACTGAAGAAATTTATATCTTAGAAAAAATGACTCGCAAATAATAAGCCCTTACATTTAAAAGTAATAATGCGCTAAAATGTGTTTGAATTTTCTTTAAATAATCGATTAAACTCTTTGAAAACTCTAAACATTGGTGATCCAATGTGTGAGAATCGCCCTGGAAATTCAAGACAGCGATTTAAAGTAAGCCTCTTCAAGGTCAGTATTACAGAAAGAACATTTTTTGTTAATCTCATAAGACACATAATCATCTTTGTATTGTTTAATTCAAACAACAGTATGATTAATTTAAGGAAGCTTGTTGATAGACTTCTACATGCAGTAAGTGAACAACAACCGCACTAGTTCGTTGAAGCAACTACCGGTGCTTTTACATTGACCAGTGTGAACCGCCGTTCTACTCCTGTGATCAGGGTAAATTCCAGTCTTTTTTTTTTTTTTCAAATAAACGAACCAGAAGACATTTGTGAAAAGCATCTTTCAATTGTGTTTAAGGGATTCAGTGAAGTTGTGCCGCTGGTCCAAAATAACCCATTTAACCCTTCACACCATAATAACACCTTTTGACGCCTTTGAAATATCATGTGTTTGTAAATATTGTGGAAAATGGAGCATTTGCTCCAAAAAAGCAAATGCTCCATTCTCCATAATAATTTCAAAAGTATTCAAAACTTAACTAAAAAAATTCTTGAAATTTTCAATGTTGTCTATAATAGAAAATGGTGTCATGATCTACAAATAGCCTATGGTATCAAAGGTTAGTTCACAGAGCTATATACATTATGGTTGTTATGGACGTCGTCTCAACTATACAACAGTTCGGTAAACGTTTTATTCACCCATTGGTCGTGTCAATAATTATCTTCTCTTCTGAACCATTTACAATTAATACGATTCTTCTGTCGTATCGTTTTATAAAAACATGAAGCAATAATTCACCTGAAACATGGGTTTTACGACGCTGTAATATCCCACGCATATGATATCTTTTGAAATAAAATCGCTATAAAAGATAATAAAATGGAATACTGTATATTGACACGAACACATATTCATGCTTTAAAATTCTATACATCCGGCATCATCAATTATTAAAACCATCAACGACTTTCTCAAAAGCGTGTTGATCATATCTTGATTGAACTAGTAGATGTAAGAACAGGTCCCTATTTTATCAAACTTTTTTCATGCTCAACTCAACTGAGCATTAAATTTAAGCTGCTTGCAAAAACTAAATTGTTGAAAATTAAAGACTCTTCTTACTTTCAAACACTGAGATGTAATATTTGACATAGTGATAAATGTAAAAATGCCAACATTTATGAGCTTGACAAATTCCATGCTCAGTTCAGTTGAGTATGTTCAACAAGACGAACAGCAGTAATGAAAATCGAGTTAATTTAGTAACGAATCTAAACAAAACTAATGCAACGAAATTTAATAAAAGACGTCATTTCAATCTTAACCGACGAGCCTTCCCTGACAACAAGCTTAATTTTCTTTTTTTCAGTGGTCAGAATAGTGGTCATACTATGCCGAGTATAGGTCTTACATCAGCGCAAAGTGTATGTACATGACAGTACTCTGTCAGAGTGGATTCATTGTATGATAATAATAGCAAGTTCTGAAGTGAACCAATATAAGTATGCTATTAGTCAAGTGGTTTCGTATTGGCCCAGTTACAGAAAGTGATTATGGCCAGGAAATGCCACAATAACGCACTGCAGACCAAAATAAGATCTCGTAAGAATCTGTTTGGTCTATTTCAAATTCAGGTGAGGTATTAAATAAAGGAACACTAAATACATCGTTTTTGGACTACAAAGCTATATACAGTCAAGTATTAATCAAAGAATATTTATCATTATAAATTAACTATAATGACTTTAATGTTTACTGTCGTGGGTTGGCTCCCGGTACCGTTAGTCTTACAGATGACTGGGCCCAGGGCGACAACAGTAAACAATGCTCTTACAGTTCACTGTAATGATTTCTGTATTGATCGAGGATCAATATCAATATTGGCTTGAAGCAAACAGTATTGGTCTCAGATCAGCTGTATTAAACTCAGGTAAAACTATACTCAGAAAAACAATTGAAGGATATTAAACTTCTTTAGACTATATAACAGTTTAGAAAATAATTTCTATACAAGGCATTTTCGTATCTGATAGAACTCCTAATATGCAATTCAGCAGAATGCAAAATATAAATAACAGGTCATTGGTTACGATACAGTACCACACCAAATGTACCAACCCTATTTACCCAAAGTTCACAAGCAAAAAATTTAGCGTATAAATGTTTTGCTGCAACCTTTGCCTGGCCATTACTTATGTTCTAATACTGACCACAAACAGTTGTTCACACCCACTTATCAGTAATTGCATATAATAACGTGACAACTTCTTCATCAAAAAATGCACAGATATAGCATATCCCAGCCAATATGACAATAAATTGGAAGCAAAACACTGACAACAACTACAAAATTGGATGTCATACCTTTAGCTGAGAGCCAGCAATGATTTTGGAGCAAGCCATTTTGGAAAACAAACAATAAAATGGGTTTTAACCATTTTGAATGATTGTGATTTTTCAGTATAGAGGGTTGCACCATTTGGATATGTACTGTACTTTAATCATTGAAGCGTGACTTCAATCAAACATTCATTTTGATTGCAGATATCTGGAATTATGAAATGCATGCAGAATAAGTTTTTATTGTATTAAATGTCAGAGATGGAACTGAATCTAAATATCTCTCAATTGTTTTTTCTGAGTATAGTATGACACAGACACATTTCCGTGTAAAAGTGCAATATATTAAGTACATTTTTCAATGCATGCGGTTCAACATTTTCTCGTTAACACCAACGATTACTGAAGTCATGTAATGAAGCAGCATTTAGGGAAATCAATAATAGAGGGAAGTCTATATTTAGGGCTTTTAGAAATAATATTGCGATCTCTAGCGTCAGGAATGACATTTAGATTAACTGTAATAACATGCCCTGCAGGGGGATATAAATATATTTTTTTTACAATCTCAGGAGTCGGGAGTATTGGAATCTATATTCATGTCCATTACAATTTTATTAAAGTTGAATATATTAGAACTAATAGGTTTGTTACAACCCTTACATCCTCTGAATCGTGGTATAGTCGCACATGAAAGTGCAAAGTATATGCAAGCTTTACAGCAGCCCTCTCTCTCTCTCACACACACACGCGCGCACGCACGCTCGCACCGAATTCATATGCGGGTCCATTGGAACGTTGCTGAAATATTCACTGTTTGCCAAACAACTATTGTATGAGTTTCAAGTACAAGCGCGGATCCATAGGGGGTGACATGGGGTCAGGACACACCCCCCGCCTTGAAAATCTCAAAGCGTTAGAGTTCCTTTAAGTTAGCAATACTGGTCAGGATCCCCTGTACAATCACAAAGCTACCAAGCCAGCATTCAATGTTGGACCATTATCTGCGTTTCGCTTTTAGTGGTATTTGGATCGTCTCTTCCCCCTCATTAACTTAAAAAAACTCTGCCAAAACTTTCCGCGCAAGAAGTGCATAGGGGTTAAAACCTAACATAATACCGACTTAGTCTGAACTTACTTTAAATGTTCTATTAGTCCAAATGGAACATTAACCTACAGAGAAGCAAAGCTTGTATACATCTTATGTAATGCTTTAGCAGCCATAAATTCCCACCAAACAAACCAACTGTCGCTTTCCTTTTTACTAATCTTTTAACAAAAATGGTTTATCGGTTGCTTACATGCATCCTGACAACCTTATTATGTAATAAACACTAAATGAGTGGGTATCCAGTAAGAAGTACAAGCTGGCATGTGCGCCCATCGAAGACTCAGATCAGTCTGCGCATTGGCGCAGACTGATCAGAGTCTACGATAGGCGCTTTATGGAAAGCCAAGTGTCCAAAGTTTCTTCAGACAGAAAACTAAGACTCTGATCAGACTGTGCGGGATACGCAAACTGATTTGAATCTTCGCTGTACGCACATGCCAACTTGTACCTTATGCTGGTTACCAGCCCATTATTGTAAGCTTATATTTATGTAGCAAGAAACATATTATTAAGTGCCAATAAGCTTTGCTACAGACATGGCGAGGTCAAAGTGACAATATTAACTGAAGAAGTAGCAGCTTGTATAGCAATATGAAATAGTTTACTCTTGATAACCAGAACTTTGATATGTTGAACGACAGGTTTAATTCGAACCTATTTGACATACATTCGAATCCCCTAAATTCGAAATCCTCTATCGTGATTTTTGACGAACAAGCTTCAAATATGTTTGCCTCACCCTGACTCTTCGTTTCTTTTATGCAACAACATGAAGACAGACACTAACAGCAGCTTAATCATAGAAATTCAGCTTTCAGCATGCAATTTACATATGAAATTTGCATTGTTCTGTACGCTTTATATCTGCAACACGGCATTCAACTTGGCATATTCATTGATTTTTCATTTCAACTAGACGTCACTATTCTATTTTTTCAAATAAAAAAAATATACAAAATACCTTTAATTTGATTTTTCGAGTTTCTGATGCAAACCCAAAGTGGGCAACAGCAGTGAAATGTTCGTCGTCACAAATTAGAGGTATAAACTTCTATTTAGCTTGGTCTATCATGTTTAGATAAAATAAAATGCATTCAACAATTATAGCATGAGCTACTGATGAATTTCGAAGCTCATGAAAAATGTGCTTTTTTGCTAAAAATGCGTAAAATCTACCCTAATCAAAATTTCAAGTGTTTGGTATTTGCAGAAGTCGGCTAGACCAGTTTATTGCCAACTGAACTTAAATTTTATAAAACTTAGATCGAAACCATTTTTTCTTCAAAAAAAGAAGATTTTTGCTGTTTTATCCCAAAAACAGTGGATTGAAAGCGGTCTATCTAAATACTACAAAGACACCCAAACTACGCAAAGACAACATTTCTGAAAAACCGCTAAGCGTTTGCCCATTAAACTGCGTATGTTAAGGCAAAAAATCATTTTGATGTGATAAGCGTGAAAAATAAGTTTCAAAAATGGCCAATAAGAAATTCTGTTACTTTTAGTGCATTCTTTAAATTGAATTTTAAGTCCGCTTTTTGCAAAAAAACAGTGCCTCGTTTGATGGGCGTCACTTCAGTAGTCAGAGCTGGACATTTTTACTTAGACCTACCAGTGAAGAACATTGTCTCTTTTTAACTTTTAAGGCAAACATTGCTTCCCTAGGGAAACACAAAGTTTGCTCCAAAATTGTAACAGTGGTCACTAATTAATGGTAATTGTTGGCTGCCCACTGTCTTACCTCCAACTGTTTACTGTGAAGGCATATAACGCATGTTCTATGTTATCTTATCTTTCAGTGAAAAATAACACCAAAATGATTAATATTCATGATTAATAGATTGGGTACTCTGATCAGCCACCTGGTCATCTATTTGGTATGCCCTGTTTACTGTCCATATAGGGAAACCAATGATTATTAGCTACCAACTGAGCACGCAGCAAAGACATGAAACTGCTAGTTTCTATGATTTTATTCACATGCTGATTTGGGTTAGCTGCAGAGGTTATTTTGTTGATTTTTGTCATTTAATTCAGGACTCCAGATAAGAGGGGGTAAAGGGTATTTCAGCATTGATTTTTTTGGAATTCAGCATTGAAAATTAAATTGAAGGGTGAAAATACCCTTTGCACTTTGCAGTTTGAGGTTTCAGTGCTGATATTCAATTTATGTGGTGGAATTTTTTATTCTTAGTAAGAAAAAAACCAATTAACATATACCAATTGTATAAATCTTGGAAGTTTCCTAAAATGCAACATGTATTTAATACAAGTAACTTTTCATTAAAATGTGTTAAGCAAATATTGGGTCTTTTTACAAGGCTTTGCATTTTTTGCGATTTTATATTTTAAATATGGAGTATATTACTCATTACATTAAAAAGTAGGTTGTGAAATACCCATTTGTCCAAATCCTTATCTAGACCACTGAATGCAATGCATATTTTTTTTTATTTTAGATTGTGATATTGCGCATATATTATACACGGTCAAAAGTAAGCATCTCAATGTATTGTTCAATAGTTAAGAATTTGGTTTCAATCAAAATATTGAAATAGAATGTCAACATTTTGAGTTTAGAAATTGAAATGCAAGGGGAACGAACAGTTGCAAAAACCGAAATTTATGCATTTAGATGCCGATACTTTGTAATGAGGGTTTGAAATACAAGATAGAAAATCATCGGACTTTCCAGTTCAGAAGTCATGAGATTAGAAATTATGAGACAACGATTGATCTTACACATGACAAATCCTGAGCTTGAAATTTCAACTTCTGTATCATCTCTTTTACTCAGAATTCAGAGAGTTGAACTCGATGTTACTTTTCATAATAAACTCCATTTTATGGAACATTTTTGCGTTGCCATTTGATTAATAGAACCACAAGCTAGCTATGTTTTTGTGGCCTCACATTTCACATATAAATGAGCCAGGTATTTATATATTATCACATATATATGCGAATAGCAAAGGCTAAGACAAGCCTGTCGTCTATGTAGTTGCGCCTATGTCTTTGCTGCCCATTCGGGACAAAATATAGGCGGCCTCTAATCCCACTAGATTGGTATGCATGCATTCTACGCATGTGTTATCCAAACAATCACAAACTGTTCATGAAGAATGCAGACAATATATATACTATTTAACTTTTTCCTTACCAACGGGGATGTTTGCATGTGCTGATAGCATTTCCAAACCGTTTGGACATTGGGTCAGAGCTGATCTCGATCCGAAATGGTTGACACTAAGGTAGACCGAGCCGCGAAGCGCAGTCAATAACGCGGCGTGTCTGACTACAGATGCGAGTCTGACAGCAGTTCCAGGAGCCGCGAGTTTGATCCCATCCCGGATCAATACTTTCGTGGAAGAATTTTGAAAAAAGTCAGCAGACGAAAACAAAAGTATGACAAAAGCATGCAACGAGTTAACCCCTTTTCAGCCAAATTGTTACGAGTTAACCCCTTTTCAGCCAAATTGTTGTGTCCTAAATGTTGTCTGCTTTTAACGTCTGCTGCAGATATTCAAGTTTAATCCAGACTAGCATTTTATCATGATCATGCAAACAATCACTATGAACCCGGATCAGACTGATCCTAAGGGAGCAATCTTATCTAGGTCTTTTGCAATATGTGATACCTAAGAATATATTCAGACAAAATGGACGAAGCAAAAGTGTCTGACTGGTTGGAAAAGGGGTAAATTTGTGTAACTCGCATGTCCAACAAATCCACTGAAAGGTCCTGAGCTGAGCACTTTAAACTTTGGAATAACACTTGTCTTTGGAGTGTCTCGGCCAGGTATGGCCCAATTCAATCTCAATATTCTTATAAGTTGCATGTACAGAACCAACGGTGCGCACCGGATGCATAGACTGATGTGCATCTTCGTCATTAGCAGATTTCAAACAACTTTTTCTAATGAGATGACTGTTATTTCTGAAATTTATTGTCAAAATTTGAAAGATAAAACAAGCATTTTAAGTCTTGGGCAAATTATTAAAATGTATTACTGTCGCTTACATGCACACGTACATGCATGAACGGCACCTTGACTAAATACTTTTTTCAGCACTAACGGTGAACTTAGCTATAAATCAAACAAAACTCTTGAGCATATAGTGAGACTCAAATTGATCTACGAGTCAGTCAAACAGTCTGGTCACGTTTCACTCTGTTAACCAAAGCCTCTGTATCAGCCCAGTTTGATCATTTTCGCTGCCTACTCAACAGTATCTTAAACGTTTAAAAAAAACCTGGTTTGTTGATTCAGGCAGCAAACACTCTGATTGATCACGATGGGTGTTCAGGCTGACCGAATGTGTCGTTTTGGTGCTCATTAAAATTAATATGCTTTTAAATCACTTTCATCTCGGTTGAAATCAGGTGGGTACAGCTCGAAGCCGCTGGTAATATTTTTTTCAATCTTATAATTTTTTTTTCAAAACTAAAATAGGGCAGTTGTCAGTCGCTGGTCTGTCAAATGAAAAGCAAAGCATAGAATCCACCAACAATTGCTTCACATGACTTTCTCTGGGTAGCTTATCAGTCATTTTATTTGGTCATTCCAAACACAGCTCTGTGTACATGTTGGTCTAATCCTATCATCATCAGATGGTATCAATGTGAAGGTATTGATTTAACAATTATAACTGATAGATGCTAAAAGTTGTCATGGTGAGCCTCAGTCTTGGCCTTTAATGTATTTTCTATATCGCGTGGACTATCTCTCTATCGTTTGGATCCTTTACCAGAAGCGAGGCACCGTAAACAATCAGATGCGAGACCTACATTATCAAGAAAGTTCACCGACATAATTGAACGATCGTCTGTGCATTTTTTGTTGTTTTTTGCATGCAACAAACGTCTTCTCGAATCGAGACCCACATGCATATTAAGGTTAATTGAATGTCACCAGAAGCGTCTCGAGACACCAAACTTATGTTTCTGGATTGAAAAATAAGCTGTTTAGCTTCTGTGTCATTTTTTGCATTAAACGTTTCCTTAACCCATATATACATGTAAGCTTAGCATCATAGCCAAACGGTGCATAACCTGATCAGGCGCCTAATGGTATCCATCTACTGTTTACTTACAGAACGGTATCGTAAACTTTGGATAAAAATGAAATAAACCACCTAACAGCCCTAAATGGAAGTGGGCTTGTCCTACTGCTAAGGGTAGACAAGTCGCTTCTAAATGGGTTTAGGTTATGAGTTGATTATTGACAAATATGCTGTTGTTGCCTATGGCTCACTAGCAAATTTGTATTGAAATGTATCATTAAAGAAGAGGATCCTTCCGATATATATACTGAACAAAAGTGAAAACGCTACACCTGAATTGTTTGCCATCTATTAACAAAGTTATGCAAACCAAGAATGCAATTGAAAGTGCATCTTAATGTTCAAGTACTATGTAATGCATAACAGTAAAAGATTTACGGATGTTGTCACGAGAAAACACATGAAAGCCATTTAAATGTGACAGGGGTCAATTTTTTCAGGTTGCCAATTTGAACGGAAATCTAACACGATTAAGGCCTTCAGAAATCCACTACTTACGAGATCCGACTGCACGAAATATTAGTCTAGACATGTGACAACCAGAAATGTGAAGGACTTATCTCAAATGTGTTTTGATCGTTTAGAAAAGCAATCTTAAAAAGCGGATTTTCACTCAAATTGCCAAGTTTAAAAATTAACACTGAAATCTCCATAGGATAATCAATGTGTTGCTGCATCTTAGTATGAGGACATTACTAGTCGAGAAATGGTAGAAACAATGTGCTTAGAGATCTACTTGATTTGGCAAAAGAAATTATCGAAAATCGTGATAAATCGAAGAATACCAAACATTTAATATTCCCTATTTGTTTTTGTCAAAGGGAGATAATTTTCAATATTTTACAAATTCGCTAAATTCGAAATTTATTTCTGAGCTTGTTTCAAGTAATTAAGCAGTTTTCTTGTGTTTTTATGCAACACAATTAAGACCAATTTTGATAAGCATAACAATTTTAATTTCCGCATGCGCAATAGCAAATTTCAGTGAGTAAAGCTTTAAACACTTAAAGGAACATAACTCATACATCAAACGAGACAAATTGGTGGAGTTTCGATGAATCGTTTGCTGGATGTCTAAGCAATATTATTAAGCTTTAGTAAATACTTTTTGTTCAATTCTTTCTCATAAAATATAGAAAATTGGAGTGTAGCGTTTTCACTTTTGTTCAGTATATTATAGAAATATTTGGTGACTGTAAAGGCGGCAAGTTCAAATTTCATATCTGTTCAGGGTCGGCTATTTCAAGTGCTAATGAAGGGAAATCAGGTTTTATTAATAATTTGGTTAAAGAAATAATAAGTTGCTTGAGCACGCAAACGTGTGTGTATTTCATGAAAATCGTGACCGTATTTACTCTGAACTCATATTTATTTTACCCTTTAAGGGCATATCACAAAAAGTCAAATGGTTTTGTCGTCTGTTGGATATCTTAAAGTAAGTAAGGGTGCAAAGAACAGGAATCGATACAATCAAGTCCCACACCTGACCCAGGATACCAATGGGAAAGTGACAAACTCACAGTAGGACACAACAAGCGAGAGCCAAGAGGTCAGCCCTTTCCCACCAGGTGACCACAAGGCACACACAAAGGCATAGCAAACACAAGATAGAAAAACAAAAAAGATCCACAAAAGAAGTACCGCCTTGGAACGGTAAGTAAAATATTTTACTGGAGGGCTAAAACCAGTTTGACGGCGCCAACTTCACCCTTATTTCAGATGTGGATCAAGACACATAGATATTTGGTTTGCCTGAAATAACCCTAACTTATCAATGTATCATCTCCCAGAACATATAAATCAAGATATAACAAGGAGATGGAGCAAAGATAAAGACTCAACAGTTAATAAAACTGAATACAGGAGCAAAAGAAACCCAACAGGTAAGCCCCGGTTGGCCTGACAAACAGCCAAAGTATCAGGCCCCTACCATCTCATCAATAGATAAGTCGTCAAGTCGGAACCCTGATAGAGTCTGAAGTCCGACCCACGGGCGTGAAATTAAAGAGGAAAGCAAAGTTGCCAACCTTGATTGGGTTGACCACCAAGCATGAAGTCTGTTGCAATACATTAACGTTATAGCCAATATTTTTATAATGGGAAATTATTTTAATGACTTGCCCTGAAAAATTATTAGAGCCAACAATCCTCTTCGATTAATACACCAAGTCACGATAGAATTCAGGTTCCAAAAGTCCTTGACGCAAGAGAGATTTAAGTCCAACTTGGAATTTAGATTTCAAATCATAGTATCGTCTATAAAATTTAGAAAAGGTTTTGCGAAGTTTATGATACCAATAGCCTTGTTTAAGAAGTTTCTGTGTTAACAATTGTTTGCGAGTTTTGAAGTCAGTAACATAGCTAGATGCTCTAGAAAAACGAATGAGTTGAGAGATATAGACTCCATAGAATGTAGAGCGAAGAACATCACCATCTAAAAATGGAAAATTGACAATTTCAAAATCAAAGTCGTCACGTTTATCATAAATTTTGGTAGAAACAATATCATTAGAAATTGACAAATGCAAGACTAAAAATGCGGCTTCGGTATCAGAGGTATTAGCATTATTAAGTTGGAGCTCTGAAGGATATATTTAACTTACCATATTGTCAAAATAATCATTAGTAATGTTTAAAATATCGTCCAAATATCTAGAAGTAGTGTGAAACGCATCAATAACATAAGCCTGCTTATCATCAGAAAGAGACATCATTTAGACCCTCTCATAACAAAACAGGAATACATCGGCAACCAGGGGAGCACAATTAGTGCCCATAGGGGTCCCAACTATTTGTCTATACAGCTTGGTGCCAAATTGAACAAAAATGTTGTCCAACAAGAAGGTCAGCGCATCACATACATTTTTACATGACCATGCATGATATTTTTTAGGTTTTCTTGAAGTATAAAATGCATTTTTGTTATCATTACATGCAAGGTAAGGAGAGCTTTCTCTCTGGAAGATTTTTTCAATAAGATCAATAAGTTTATCTTTAATTAAATTATGAGGTAAAGTAGTATAAAGCGTAGAAAAATCATAAGTAGACACACTGGTCGCATTGAAATCTCTAGCTTTAAGTTTATCTAAAATTTCACCTGAAGTTTTGATAGACCAAAATAAGTTTTACTGGATCTCTCATATACCTTTCCACAGTACTTGATAACATGTTTTAACAGCTGTAAGACACGAGGTTAACAATTTAGAAAGTTCTGTTGTCATACAAGAGCTAGAGTTAGCAATAAAGTTTGCTTTATATGTTTTTTTGGAGTTTAGGTAACCAGTATAACGTAGGAACTTTGTCCTGATTTTCTTTAGCTTTGACACCGAAATTTAGGGCTGTATGACAACCATGCCCATGGACAATCACCCTCTCACTCAAAGAAGGCTTCGGTTTAAAGGCATTAGTGTCAAGAAGCTCAGGCTTAAGAGTATTAATATAATACAATCGTCAAACAACTACAACATTGCTAGCAGCTTTATCTGCTGGAACCAAAACATAGTTCATATGAAAATCTTGGATACCTCGTTTAAGATGCCGAAAAAAAGACTTTTTGTTTATTGTTACTCCCATTGTGGGAGTCTGTAATTTGTTCTATGTTTTGTCGTACGTTACTTTATGTCCAATCTAGTATCGCAATCATGTTGATGGGGAAGAGAGAGCTGGTTGCTTTGCTTAATTTGTCTTCCTGGTGTCTCGTGATGGTTGAGCAGCTCTTCCTTGCGGTGCCACAGGGTTGTCTGCGGTTTGTGATTGTGGTATTTCCTGATCATACACATTACTATTTTTAGGTTAGGGGGTTTAGGGGGTAAAAGATGTGTATTACGAGAGTAAAATGAAAAACAAGTATCAATAATTTTAAACATGTTAATCTTCCATTCCTTCAAGGCATCAGGTTCAACATTTTCCTGTTTGAACCAATGATTACTAAAGTCATTTAAAGAAGTAGCAATCTCTCAACGACATTTAGGGAAATCAATAGTAGAGGGAAATCTATATTTAGGACCTTTAGAAATTATATTGCGAACTCTAGCGTCAGGAATGACATTAAGATTACCTGTAATCACATGCCCTGCAGAGGGATATAAATAATTAGAATTTTGACAATCTCACGAGTCGGGAGTTACAATTCTATTAAAGTTGAACTAGTAGACCTAATTGGTTTGTTATATTTATAACAAATGATAGGAGTTTCAGAATTATTAAAGTAATTTGTAATAGATGGAATACTAAATTATCCTTAAAGACACTATGTAAATCAATAAACTCCATACCTTTGTTAATGAATGGAATTTTGATAAAATGTCGTTTAAGGTTGACCTCAGAATCGCTATAAGGACTTAGGAAATGTTGAACGTAACACCTTGTAAGAAGTGCTGCTTAATAATATTTGTTTGCTCTATAAAGTTTATTAGCCTCTAACTCTAAATTACGTAAAACTGAGATAGGCAAGGAACTTAAAAATGAAAATAAACCATGCCGACCATGATTATTTAAAGCTATAGAAAGATTCTTTAAAGAAGTATTTAAGCATTTTTCAGTACAAATTTTGCGCTTAATGTTGCCATTTTTAGGTTAAGCATGAGATCTACTTTTACGTTTTTTACATTCCAAAACAGAATAAAACATCAAAATCTGGCATTTTAGAAATGTAAGCTTCATGGTATATATTATCATTAAAGACTAAAGGAAAAGGTGATTGCAAAAATTTAATCCATTTTAGTTAAGTTTCATGTCTCTTTATATTTTTAATCTAGTTGATGAATTTGGATCATATATAATTTTTTCTACCCGTTGAATTACAATTTCACTAGGTGAACGACCATTACTTTTGAAATGGCGATAAAGAATGTGTCCATTTTTTTAGGCTTTTTCATTTTACTACAGTGCTCACGAAACCTAGTCATAAGGGATCGGCCAGTTTGTCCTACATATTGCATTCCACAATTAATTTCAGTTTAAGTTATAACATAAATCAGATCAGATGAAGTTCAGTCCATATCATTATTATTGATTATCGAAAATTGCCTACCATTTACAGATGATGTAATGGTCGTTTTAGTACATAAATGTGTGCAACAGACACACATCTTGGCATAACACTTAGAAACATTAGGATACATTCCGCGTCTTTTTAATGCATTAAATGGTTTAGTGAAGCCTAAAGCCTCTTTAGCAAACAGTGAAGATCAAGATTAGACTGTTCCTGTATGAGCAGACTGAACTGGATCCTCACTGTTCGCCTCTATACTTGTGTTAAACAATAAACATTCACTTTCGAATGTATTTATTTTGCCTGGCGTTTTGAGGTGATTTCTTTACTAAGGTGGTATGGTGTAATACGATGCAGTTACTTTCGAATAAAATCACTCCTCGTTTTCAGCTTTTATCTATGTCTAAAGTAGACCAGTCCTAATTTAGCATTCATGAGGTGCCGCCTTTAACCCAAAAAGTCCTATAATATATATATAACCTATAGAATTATAGAATGACAGCCTTGGTTTTATTAAATTTGTTCATGAGAGTAAATGGAAGGCTCAAGAGCTCTCACCCCTTTCCAGCACCGACAATCTGCGTACATTGATTGACGATAAAGTGACATGCATTTTAACAATGATTGACGCTAATTAACCCTTTGTATTCTTATGGATTTTCCCATACATGTACATGTAAATGCAATAAAGACGGGATTGTCCACTATATTGTTCATGTGTCGTAATTTTCTGTTTATGATGTATTTTTAAAAGTCCCTGAAGATTGTTTTGAACTCCGCAAAAAGTGTAGTCCCTGATGAAATTATGCTGCATTTCATCTTAGTCTTCATTGTTTGCAAAATTACTCGTGTTAACATATCTAGGAGTTCGTCCACAAACCTTAGTTGTTTCTAAAAAGTATACATTGTGATGATGGAACCTTCTGAATCTAAACTGGTTTGAAAAATTGTCTGAAAATAAATTAACGCAAAAATGGCATTGGTTGTAATTTATGATAAAGGACATATGTAATGTTCAGTATCATAATCAAATCTGGTCACTTGATAAAGGGTAATATCCTACGAAGCCTCTCTGAGAAAAGCAGCAGCTATACAGTATGTGTGAAACCATACATTTGACGAATTCATAAATGTTAAGCCATATTTTCAACAGATGCGTCCCGATTTTAAATGTCAATTATTCTGATTATGGTAAAAAAAGTATGATTTATGACAGCTTTAGATTTCGGAATATAGGAACGGCGTCATATGTTGGGTGTTTGTTCAATGCCATTGTCTAATAGCTTGCATGTGCATATTATATTACTTAACGAAAATATGTCTCTTTAATCAAGAGGCTACAAATAATTGCTGAAGTCCTTAATACAGGGTTGTAGTATTAACCCATAGCAGCCTAGTGCCTTTTTGAGGGACATAGGCAAGTAGTGCAGACCCAGATCAGACGGCGTTTGATCGGGGTCTCCACTGTTTGCTTGCAGAATGTTCTATTTAAAATTTGAATGAAAATGAAAAATACCACCCAGCAGCCCTTTAAACAGAAAAGGATTGTTCCAATTGATAACAAAGTGAAATTCCATTGGGCATAAATGGATTAACCTTGTAGAATGGTAGTATTATTGGAAACATATCTAAGTTCATTTAACCCTTACCCTATACGGGTACTCAGACATAATGTATCATTATGCTGCATTACATCGGGGTCTACACTGTTTGCTTTAATTAAAACAACCATCAGGAATAGAAATATATAACAATTTAGAATATCATATCTGGTACCACTTTTAGTGCACAATGGGCAGACCCATACTTCTTGTATCACTATGTATTGGAAAATCAATCAGAATACAAAGGGTTAACTATACTCAGAAAAACAATTGAAGGATATTAAAATTCTTTTGCTTTTACAAACATTCGAGACAAGTATTTTCAAACAAGGTAATTTTGTGTCTGATAGAACTACCACTCTGTAATTCAGAAAAAAGCAAAATGAAATTTATGGGTCATTGGTTACGATACAGTACCACTCCAAATGTACCTACCCTCTTAACCCAAAATTCACAAGCAAAAACTTTAGAGCTTAATTTTTTTGCTGCAACCTTTACTTGGTCGTTGCTTATGTTCTTATTCCGACCACAGACAAGTGTTAACACCTATTTATCAGTTATTGCCCCTGATAATAGGACAACTTCTTCAACAAAAATGTACAGATATGGCATACCCGAGCCAATATGACAACAAATTGACTGTAAAACACTGACAACAACTACAAAATTAGGTGCTATTCTTTTGAGGGAGAGCCAGCAATGATTTTAGAGCCAGTTATTATGGGATACAAAAGATAAAAATGGGTTTCAATCATTTTTGAACGTTTGTGACTTTTCAGTATGGAGGGTTGCACCGTTTGGATATTTACTGTACATAAACCATTGAAGTGTGACTAAAATCTAGCATCCATTTTGAATGCATATATCTGGAACTATGAAATGCATGCATTATTGGTTTAGTTTTTATTGTATTGAATGTTAGAGATGGACCTGAATCTAAATATCCTTCAATTGTTTTTCTGAGTATATATAGTCCATTGTAAAAACGGACCAGCAGATAAAGTACGAGGATTTAATATTGCTTTTTCAAGCCAAAGAAATTGAGATTTACACTATTATCCCCTTGGGTTCTCCTGTTTTCATTGTTTTTCTTTTATCACAACGCTAACAAGTGTAAGATGTCTATCTGTTTGATTGTTTTTTCTTATAAATAACATTTCATTATTTTTTAGCTTGCAAAAATATTATCCGATAGAAGATAGCTTATCTCAGAACACTCGCAACACCGATTACAGAAGCAGTGTTCTCGTGTTTTATGCCGCCATATTGATTTCATCCCGAGAGAAACTGATGTTCTTGAATGCGAACAATTAAGCAACAAGTATAAGCTTTTCAAAAATGTTTGCCATCTTTCAGCACTTAACTAAAGTATGTTGTTGTCGTATAGAAGCCTCAAAGGAAAGTAATGAATTTATTTAATGACACACCAATCTCATCGCCGGGACCCCTTGCCCCGTCTGGATCCTCCTTTGGGCTTCTATGTATTTTCTAGTTCATCAGAAGAGACATATGGTTGCTTTACTTTAATTGTGTCGTGACAATCTGTGGTTTATGTCTCTTCCTCACGGTTCCGTGGATAGGTCTGTGGTTGTTGAATTTCCTGGTCATACTCGGTTACTTTTTATGCAAAAATGATACCACCCGCTTACATGTACCAACCTTCGCACGAAATATCTCGCATAATGTATGATAGGTTTACACTGATGTAGGTGGTACAACACGGTTATAGCGCGGTTGTCTACATGTACGTGAGATAATCCACGAGCTCTACGAACATGCCGACAAACCCTGGTAAATGTATAACGTGGTGAAAATGATCAAAGGTTTAATACAGTATTAATATTTCAGGATTAGAATTCTGTCTGTTTGAATGTGTGTTCCATAGATGTTTCAACATATTTTCTTGATAGTATCATGCTGTTTCGTATAAACATACACATACTGTCTCAGTAATAATTATATACTTAAGGAATAAAGAAACGCAACAAACACTTCGAGTCATTGTACACAAACAATAAGATGCAAGTTTGAGTGAAAATGATATCAATTCATTAGAGCAGTATGTATGCATCAAATTACAGCAGGTTCAACGTAATTACTGATTACGTTACCATGATGGCATGCGCGTAACTAGTCTAACCCCCGTAGTAAACCATTGAAACATTGTAAAAAAGCAAAATTTGAATCGACAGCAGTTTCTTTGTTTTGAACATTCTTGGCATATATTGCGGATCATGGAAATGATCATTTGGCAACCTTCCTATAATTTTCTGAAACGGGTTAACGGCATTAACGTCAACCGTGAAAACTGCGTTAAACGCGTAAAATTTCTAATCTGATTGAGCTTTATTCAATACAAGGACCATTTTCTTCAAGAATTATGACCTGAGATCTTAAGATGTCAAAAAACGTCAATTCTAACGTCAAAATTTGACATTCTACATTTTAATGATTTCCATAATGTTTACGCGCTTTTCCAATGAGAAAAATGGCCCAGAGACAATGTTTAGGTTACAATTAGCAAGTTCAGTGTTCACTTTCGGCATATAATCTGGTGTTTTCATTTGCATTATGTCGTGTTTTGTTTGGCTAACGCCATGTTAAACACCCTGCTAGCGTGTTTCTACGGTATCTGAAAAGTCAGGTTTTGTCTAAGAAATCATATTCTGATGTGCCTAGGTTTATCTTACCCCGTATGTGCACCAGCGACCCAAACCCGACGGCTCTAAGTGACGCTTATCGTTCATACACTGCCATTGGGTACCTTGCCATTCAAGTAGCCTGTTTTAACGCAATACTTGATTGTATTGCGAATATGATAGGACGTTTGCTTGATTTGCAAATTGTCGGATCGACGCCATGTTAGTAACCAAGCAGGCAAAAGACGAGGTATCTTGATCTTCGATCTGACGTTCACGTCACATTTTACGTTTTCATATATTTTCATCTTGTAACGTAAAATCTAGCGTTAAAATGTCGTTTTTGTATTTCATCACATGTTATAAATACTCAATTAGACATTTTCATAAGATATTTCACCAAACCTTAATTTAACCACGCAAAAATTATGTTTCTGTCTGTTGCGTTTCTTAATTCCTTAAGTATACTAGATCTAAAGTAGACTGTCATGCGCAGATCCAGAATTTTTTGTCAGAGTGGGTCCAACTTTGACAATGTTTTTTTTTTGTTTGTTTTTTATGTGGAGAGAAAAAGAATCCAAACACCACTCCATCATGGGCCCGCCAGCGTGTCGTGCCGATGGTGGCCTAACATTAAAAGCTGGCTTCGTAACTTTGTGAATTTTCAGGGATCCGGACCAGTATAGCTAAGAAACCCTATATTATTTTGATTTTTCAGGAGGGGTCCGAGGCCCCTGTCCCTCCCCTTTGGATCCGTCCATGCCTCTCAATACCTTTATACATAACTGGGCTAGCACACGAGAGGTTGCTACTTATTGCAAATGCCTGTTACAAACACCCATGTTGACACATCCATCAAAGCTAATGAACTAGATTTCAGTTGCTCTGAACATTCACCAACAACTAAATTCTGTGTATGCGAGCAGCGAATGTTCTGGCGAGTCCGAGCTAATGCGAAATCTCGTACACCAGTCCATATCATGGATGCAATCATTCTATGTTTTGCTGCGTCAGCAATATAAACCCCCATTCCACTGGACGGCGATTCCGCTACGATTCGAAATTTTAGTCAAAATGACACAAATAGTAGCAGAAACGGCAAGAGCGCAGTAGAAGCGTAGTAGAAGCGCCCGGATCGTAGTAGAAACGTATCGGAATTTCAGATTCTATATAGAAAGGATACAAAAGCGCATCGAAAGCGTAGTTCCATCGCCAAGGTCGTAGCAAGGTCGCAGCTACATCGCCATCAGCGTAGACTAAGCGTAGTCAGATCTTCATTGTCGTAGTGGAATCGTAGCAGCAGAGTAGCGGAAGCGTAGTAGAAGCGTAGTGGAAGCGTGCTGGAAGCGTCAAGTCCCCAAATCGTGTGGCTGCCTACGCTTCCGTTGCGATTGGGAATAAGAGAAAATCCTAGATCGCCATGAGCGTAGCGGAATCGCCGTTCAGTGGAATGGGGTGTTGTCGGTTTTAAGCCCTAACAAGCACTCATATGCGAACAAAGTATATTATGGGTGGAAAAGTTAGAAAATTTACTTATTGCAAGAAGCTTTTATTTCTGCCTGGAAATTAATTTACGACATTTATGATCTAAATAATTGTTTTTGTAATTCTCACAGCAAATATTTCATCTGATTACCATCCCTTCCTAATTTCTTTTCCACGATTTATTTGTGAGCCAAAACATTTGATAACTGCAACTTATAGGCGAACAGCGAAGATTTGGAAGAGCCTGTAATGAGATGCACACATGCAATGTTGGTTCTCGTCGCAAAAAAAAAACTGACTTTGTTGCATGTGACAAACAAAGGCGCAGTCCAGCCTGCACATCCGCGCAGTCTGGTCAGCGCCTTTGTTATTCACTTCCTGCTTAGTATTATAGCTGAACTTGCTTCATACATACACTCTATCTTGTTTCTGTAGCAAAGCAGGCTGGTTTGAGTATGACCTGGTCTGAAAACCCCAAAGACAGGGCTTCCATGGAAATAGGCATGTCATGAATCAAGGAACTGATTATCGAGCCATTCTTAGTGGCTTTATTTCCGCATTTGCCGGTCAGTTACATGTAGAGTAGCATGTCCCATTTCCCCCTATCCGATTCTCTGTGATTGGGAAAGATTTAGATACAGGAATCTTCGCATAAGCCAAATGATAAGAAAAAATGCAAAACAGTTGAAACGATAGCTTAAGTATTTTTGTGTATCCAAAAATATACCCAAACAACTTTTTCATTTTTTCTGAGCTGCGCATTTTTAGACTGTCTTTAGAAAGCATTTAGATAACCGACTTGCAATTGTTGTATTGATGATGAGATCCACGTAATAGCAATACAGAAAACCCTGTCTTAAGCAGCCACTCAAAAGAAGGCCACAAAGTGGTTTTCAAAACCGAGTATCGCTTAATGCAGGTCAAAAGTATTGCAGAAACTGCAATATTTGAGATACCTGCATTAAGCTACCATCTGTTTTTTCGACATTTGTTTTAAGTCTATTTGTGAGTGGCCGCATTAGACAGATTTACTGTAGTAGGGGTAAGATTACCAGACATTTGCGCGCAATAGGGCTTCCGGAAATAGCCACTTCATGGGTGTGCTGCATTACCCTAAATGCCCTGTCACCATAGCTATATGCGCATTTTATTTGAACGTGTCCATCAAGACTTGTAAACTAAAATACAGAAACCTGAGTAGCAGAAGCAGTGTACAGGGTAATTGCGTGGTGCCGTATGATGATCTGTGGTCTGTGAATATATCATTTCCTGGTCAGTCATGGTCATACTCATTTGTTTGTTGTTATTGCTGTTGTTCAGTTTTGGATTTACCGAACAATGGTCAAGTTGTGCGTAAACTTATCTTTCAGTTCAAACATAGGTTTTAGATGTTAAAACCCCGTCTCGTTGAGTACAACAAAAATTGTTTTGGTACACGACTCCTACACTGTATCTACAATACACAAAATAGCTTTTGATAGCGTTTGATTTGATTCTTTACGTCCCATCAACAATTTTTCAGTGAAACAGGGACGGGTCTTCCTGGGTTGAACCAGTACTAAGCTAGGATAAATGTGTCTTGCTCAAGGACCACAACGCAGTGACGCCGGTGAGGCTCGAACCCGCGGCCTCTCGGTCTCGAGTCAAGCACTCTACCACTGAGCCACTGCGCTCCCCAAAATACACAAAATAGCATAGTTTACCCATTGTTTTACTCTTCAAACTAGCGATTATGACCTAAATTTCGATGTTTGTATTGGTTCAGCGTCATAAGCGACGTCATTAAAAACGTGTAACGTCATAATGACCTGATAAAGGCATATTCCGTGAGATAGACAACGTTTATCAGGCAACGTGCAACGCTGCAGTTAATATGAAAGGTAACTGATAATTCTAATTACCGAGTATGAGTACGTGTATATGTTTTTGTGTTTTATTGTATATTACATGTAACACAGTCATGTTAACCACTCATCATGGATATTTCACACTAAAAACCTATTACTAACTCCTGTTTGCTCTTGTTGTTTTTGTGATATTTGCAATATGCGCATATTTTGGCAGCCATCTTAGCCGCCATCTTATTCAGCTATGTGCATATAATTATTAAAACTTACTTATTTTATTGATTGTTATCATATTCCTCAATATTCTTGTGAACGTGCAAATGTACATGCAATAACATTTATTGTTATATGACTCCTATAAAATACCGCCTCTGATTGGCTGAAACTAGCTTGCACTGGTTGTGACAGATCATGGTGTCAAACAGTGATGAGCTCAGGACAGGTCACATTGTAAATGTCAGTGCTGACAGAGAGCTATAAATAGATTGAACAAAATCTAGCCCAGGTGACATTACTTTTGTGACTCTTGATAGAGAGCTAAAAATAGATATTGCAACACTGACTGATATCTTATGTATATTTCACAGGTAAAATATTTGTTCATTTTATGAGAACAGCATTTAACCCATTTATGCCGAATGGAATTTCCCACCGTTATCAATTGGAACAGTCCATTTCTGTTTTTAGGAATGTTAGGTGGTATTTTTCATTTTTATTCAAGTTTTAATAGAAAATTATGCAAGCAAACAGTGGAGACCCTGATCAGATGCCGCATTCTGTGGCGTCTGATCTGGGTCTGCACTATTTGCATATGTCCCACAAAAAGGACGCTAGGCATATATGGGTTAAAAATGCAATTATTTTGCTTATCTCATAAAAGTTGCAGAAATTTGGGAAGCATACTGTTGAAATAATCTTCCTAGGAACATCTGACTTGAGTAAATTTATAATATGAAAATACTTTAAATAAAACTAGGAAAAGAGAGACAGTGTCATATAAAAAAAACAATTGGTGCATTCTATTTCGTTTAACATCAGGATTAGTCAACCCTCTAAAGTGATGTTCACCTCGGCTTCGCCTCGGTGAACATCACTGTTCTCGGGATGACAAATCCTGATGTCAACCTCAAAAGAATGCATCAATAATTGTATAATGGCATTTTCCCAATGTTTGTAAATTATGGCAGCCATTCTATCCACCATCTTGAAAACAGCGAATGTTTTATTGAAGCCACAGGCAGCTTAGCGAGATTCTTCAAAAGCAGTCAGTTTGCCAGCACAATAAGGAAAACCCATTTCAAAATCAACTAGGTTTTTTTGGTCAGACTATATATCATGTGATCAAACCTAAACTTCGACAATCCAAAACATCTCTTCAACTGTAGCTGATTAAATAACCTTAAGGAAGTTATTCATAGGTACATGTACATGTATACTCAATGAATGTTCACTGCACGTTCAGTTGAATAAGAAGCTTTCGTACAAGAAGTAGTATGGATATGTTTACAGGGCGACTGACCGAAAATATATGGATTTTATCATTTGCAACTACTTTGATTAAGTTCTCCAGAAGCATTCTCGTAACTTTGACAAGTTATATGTGTCATATTGTAACGTTTGATAGTACAATATCGAGGATCTTACATGAGTGCTCCTGTTTTATTGAACTTTTGAAACGCTTTGAGGAAAAGCGATAAAATGAGAGGCGTGCCGAGTATTTTATGGTTGCTTTATTTTTGCAACGAGTTTGATTTTTTAATAATACAGGAGCACGAATGTTAAATTCTATTTACATGTATTATATGACATAATTTTTGCAACTCGGACTCAGGTCCGAGATTACAATTACTTTGATTCGCATTTTAGCGTGAAAATGTTAGGACTTTGCCATATACATGTATACGCGAAGTAGTTATGGGCGTTTTTCATAACGTTACCACATCTGTCAATCACTAGAGTCCATGCTCGATAAAAGTATGGTGACGGAACAGATTTACAGTAAGAATTATGAAAGAAAAGCCTGTATTTGTCCAATTGGATGAATAAAGTAACATAAACGGACCAACTATATGTACGTAACTCTAACTTAAGTGGTTTATCGATATCAATGCATGCGTTATATATCACACCTAGATGCGACGCAATATGATGAATATGATAATAAGATACTTGCACTTTAGCTGCTGTTACAGGTCGGATGTTTAGCATGAAGACGCTTATGTTTTCATCATTAACTTAGATAATTCCAAACGCATATGCATGGACCAGCACTATAGATTTTGGTACTTATCGCATATGCGCAAACACTTCCTAAAAACGCACATATAGACGTATCGAGAGGAGCTTGAGGTCAAATGATGTTTTTTTTAAGTTTGTGTATGCGTGTAGCGAAGGCTCTGGCGAGTCTGCGAATTTTCCCAGGCTCGCCTGAGCCTTCGTTGCTCGACTAAGCGATAAGGAACTGAAATATCATGTTCTGTGACGCGTATACTATGGCTCCTCAGTTATTATTGAGAAGTAAACATGCCTGCTGACAAAATAATGATAAAGACGACGATATCAGAACTAAATGATGCACATAATGACAGTTGTAATGGTAAATCCTTGTTTGAAGAGACAGGAGTAAATGCAATATGATTAAGGCGAATGTTCTTTTTATGTTCATAAATAAAATGTTGGCTATCATGACTGGAATTCATAAAAATCCTCGTCAGAATAGCAATCACTGAAGACTATGACCAGACTTCTGCTGCAGAAGCGGTCTGTTCTGTGTCTATGATGTTTGTAGGCCACTTTGGGGGAGGCAACTAGTGTTCGAATTTGATATTTCGTTTTTATTATCATTTTCTAAAGCCGAATCGTCTACAATGTCATGTTGTCATGAACGTCGCACTGATAATCTTTTCAACGAATTTCCATGGTCTGGTCATTCAAAAATCGCTCCATGACAAAAATAAACGCTTACGTCTTAAGAAAGGTGTACACTGAATTTGTGATTTCTAAAATTAAAATAAGTAACGTAAGGAATTATGTCAGGAATTATGTCGAGGATCCCATTTGCACAGTAGATAAACTAAAATAAACATCCTGTACCCGTTCCTTCTAGCTCTCGCCTTATAAATATGAATTACAACACTCGTGCGTAACCATTAGTTTTTAGACGCTGTACACGTTTCATTTTCTTTCGTTAGTTGGTCGGACTTCAGACTCTATGATGGTGCCACCTTAAAGACTTATCTATTAATGAGATGGTAGGGGCCTGATGCTTTGGCTGTTGTTTGGCCCCACCGGGGTTTACCTGTTGGATTTATTTTGCTCAGGTATTCAGTTTTATTTACTGTTGCGTCTTTGCTTTATCTCTTTTTTATGTCTTGATTTATATGTTCTAGTAGATGATGCATTTATATGTGAGGGTTCTTTCATGCAAACCAAACATCTTTGTGTCTTGATCCACATCTGAACTAAGGGTGAGGTTGACGCGCCGTGAAACTATTTAAGCCCTCCTGTAAAATATTTTTACTTACCGTTCCAAGGCGGTGCTTCGTTTGTGGATCATTAATATTATTTCTGTTTTGTTTTTGTTATGCTTTCGTGATTGTCTGTTTATTGATGCCTTGTGGTCACCTGCTAGGAAAGGACTGACCTCTTGGCTCTCGTTTGTGATGTCTTATTGTGAAGTTGCTACTGGGTCAGGTGTGGTACTTGATTGTATCCATTCCTAATCTTTGCCCCTTTTCTTACTTTGGTTGGAACGTTTTCATAAATATTCATTTTCCATGAACAAAAGGTAAGTGAGTACATATATGGCCAGGAATTGCCACAATTACGCACACTGTTGACCAGCCCATGGCACAGCGCATAGTGATAACGGATCAGCTGTCGTAAAATGTAAGGGCTCGGAAGCAGTGTATTAAGGGTACCAAAATCCGTGGATTAACAGAATGTAAATTGCCTTATTAAAACCTGGGATTGCGCAGGTTGAATCATGACTGTTAAAAGAGTGTGGCAAGTAACATGTGACTATGTCTTACTACCAAATCGTCTGTATACGGAATAAAATTATAATTTTTGGCTATGTCATAAATCACTGAACTATTTTTGCCCGGTGGAAGAGTTTGGATATAGACCCGGACTATACCATGCCCTGGTTTCCCGTTTCAAAGTTACATTTCTGTAATAACACGAAAGCGATTTTCGACATGCGCATCAGGAAACGTTATGTGGCAATGGTGGATATGTAGCATGGTCTAATTTGGCCACTTTAAACTTACAAATAACTTCGTTCTAAAGTGCAGGCACTCGTTTTTCTGAGTCTGAATGGGCCGAAAACTTTTAGAACAAAATTGAGTATATTATGTGAAATTTTTGGTTTCGCAACAAAACCGCATATCTCAATTTAAGCGACTTTGCTAAGAGTGTTTTAAGTTTAACATCACCCAAAAGGCTGGGTAATAAAACATTTATTTCATGCATATTTGTAGCATATACAAGCTATTACCCTCGATGCTGTGGCTGACATATCTTCAATAACCGTAATGTTTCCCTCAAAGCACGGATTGTGCACATTATGGACCCTGTGTTTCATGCAAGACGAGTCGCAGCCATTTGTATTCATGGCTTCTCAAAGTTCATTCATCAGACAATATACCCCTGTAAATATGGCGAAACTTTTAGAAGATATGGGTTCCCTGGGCCGTCGAAAGTTTTTTTCTACGCAACTGCCATCTATTAACAAATTCTGGATAAAATCAATCGTTAGAAGGCTTGGCCGACCCATACTGATGTAACAACGACTATATTAAACGTAAATTCATTTTGAGATAAATGCTAGGTGAGCTGACTTTTGTCTGGAGCAGTTCTGTGAAGACTACAAAATTAATCAGCATATTAAGAAAATTTTAACAAGTCCACAAAGTAGATTAACATTTGAGGGTACACCAAGTTTCCATGTGCTTACTTTGAATAAAACTTTATTGATTGTCAAAATATGCACTCATCTAATAAAACGATGACAAAATAGATTTAAATTGAGCAGAAATCAATAACAATTTTTGAAAATTCCAGGCTGGTTATAAGTCTATAGTAAGTATAATTACAATATAAAATGCATAGGAAACCAAGAACTGAAATATAACATAATGGATATGAGGCGTTTCCAACGCAAAGAGCACAACATCTAATTTTGCAATATTGCACACCTAGATCAGATACCACAGTATGCAGCGTCTACAATTTATAAAATTTTAATGCAAACTTAGTAGGACACTTTTAGGTGCTTTATTAAGTGAATGATTGGCTGGATTTATTTCATCCTCGGCTTCTTCGTATCACCTAATGCATATGTTACCTTGATGTCAGTCAACCTTGAGGAATTACTCCTTGATCTTATTTATGATGGCAGTTATGTTTATTACAAAAACGTTTATGAAATGAGCTCGTATGCTCACCCTCACCGCTCTCAAACACTGATATCATACAGGTGGCAATACGATTATGCAATGTATCTGTTTCAGCATCCGTCGAGAAGATTTAGTGACTAGACTTAACTTAAACTGCACAGCTATACAAACTAGCTAGAGCATTAAAACTGTGGACGGGACAAGTATCACTATTACACTATATAATAGGTAAACGAGGAAGACGCTGATCAGCTTGCGCGAACGCGCAGGCTGATCTGCGTCTTCTTTGTTTACATGTGACAAAGCAGTTTTTTCTCACAACAGACCCTCTTTGAGTAACAAATTATTTTTCTAAGCCATCCTTATCTACTGGTATGTGTTTCGAATTAGAAAGCCATTATCCCTTGTTCCTTACACATTCAGTCGAGACATGCTCGTATTATTCGTAATATTTGAGCGTGCGCGTGTCAAGTGCACATAGTTCAAGTACTTGAAAAGGTATTTGTATTAATTTGTTTAAAAAATCCTCTCTTCTTTATTTCCTGGAATATGTTTGAAGCGGCTCTGGCATATTGATTGGTTTTGTCAGCTTGTTCTTCGTTTGCAATACCGCAGAAATCCAGGTGTAGGATGTTGGAATGATTAAAATCTGGAAGGAATATATTTTAAGAGATTTTTTCAGTATAATGATTCAAGTATATTCTAATTAAACTAAAAGTGGTTGTTTATTTATTTTAAGAGATATAATTCAAGCCATTTTGTACTAAAATCAGCCCAGTATGCTTAAATTCTAACCACACTTTTCACAGTGAAGTGACCACTTATGCTGTTATACCCCCTGATAACAGTTAAAATGCTCGTAACTCTTAAACCAGATGGTATATCTTGATCAAATTTTGCATACGGAATACATGTCAACATTGTCTAATTGTATAACCACTGGCGTGCTTAACATCCTTTTTTATCGACGAGGCTTTGCTGAGCATCAGTCTGGCCGGTCTTGGTCAGTTAGTGAAAATGCTAATAACTCTTGAACAACATGGTATATTTGGATCAAATGCATACTTATTTATTTTAAAAGTGTCCATCCACTAGTATGCAAAAATGTGACGAGGCTTGGTCGGGCATCATTTCGGTTGAGGTATTTTACTAAATATGCTTAGAACTCTTGAATTGAATGGTATATTTGATCAAAGAATTTCTAGCGATAAGGCGAGCAATCTCCCTAAACGAGACGTTAATTTTGTTTTGTTGAAATAACGACTGGAGAAACTAGGCACATTCAACAAATATATATAGAAGAGCCGTCGATGCACCATTGCCCCCGAATTTGTATATTTAAAACGGGGTTCCCTTTATGCGTGTAATAACTCTACTTCTTATTGAATGAGAATTTATTTCGATCATCAACTGTGCTTGTTATTCAGTAACATGTATGGGAACTAGACCGTTAAACAAGGAACCACGCTATGTACAGTAAAACTATTTATACAGTTGATGTACAATAAAAACGATCATCTTGCAAAGTGGCCTATTTTTGTCAGATATTCGATGTCTTCTTTCGCTTATACAAACCCTTTCCCCCCTAGACCCAAGACACCATTTACATATGGTATATATTTGTATAGCGACAGTTAATTGCCCTAATGGCATCTTGGGTCTAGGGGGGAAAGCATCAAAAAACAAACTGAAAGACGCCAGTTTCATCTTTTCAATGACAAACGTCACAATTTTAAGTATATTTCGTACGCATGCGCAGAAGGAATACCGCATTTTTTTGGAAATGAAAGGCGGCACTTATATCCTTAATATTTTAGAACTTTTACTTTTTGACAACCTGCAAAGGATTTACTAAAACTCTTGTCTAAACGGCACCTAGTCTAAAGACGTAAAATGAGGGGTGGGAGTAGAAGGCGCAAGTTTTCACGGCTTTGTAAATGATGAATCGCTTGGAAACCTATTTTGATGTTTTCTATGCATATTTTACTACCGAAACAGTCCAATTTTAAAAACATTAGGGCAATTTGAAAATTTAGGTTTTGTAATCATGTCAACTAGGGAAAATATACGCCTTATCGCTAGAGCTCCTTTAGCATACTTATACATTTTAACATTGTCAAGACACTGGTATACAAAACAGTGACAAAGGCTTGCCGAGGATAAGTCTGGCAGGTCCTGGCCATATGCTTATAACTCTATGGATCGGTCTTACAAGCAAATATATATATCAAGGGACATAACGCAGTTAGGTTAGGTAGATTAAGGATTAAAATAATAATAGACAACAATAATTGTGTCGCTCTAAAAATCTTAATTTTTTGTATGAATCCCAAGAACCCATTAACTTTTATGTGGGCCCTTCTTATGTGCGAGTAACTATATAAAGGAATATAACGAGTTGGTTTAAGTATATTTAGAACTGATATTTTATTAATTCCCCGTAGCATATATATTTGTGTACCCACAACATGTGTTTTGTTTGAGAAATAAGAAACTATTTTTCTGCTACGGACTCTTAACTAAAGGCCTGCTTAATAATAATATGGCGTTCTTTCCCCATTTGTTTCAAATATTGCGTTCTTTCGATGTCTAAATCAAATATACGAGTTGCATACCTTGCGGTTTCATCAGTCAATATGCATGCTAGTGTGGTCGTCTACCAATAGTGTCTCACACTATTTAATTGTTTTGAACACTCATGATGCCATATACTATGGTACTAGAGATCTCATTTTCGTCTGAATCTACCTCTACTTCCATATTCTATGTAAACAAGTGCCAAACTATTATTTGCTGTCTCATAATTATTATAGAATATCAATGATACTTGATAAAATGAAACATTTATGGAACGACCCTTGGGTCTGCACTATAATCACTATGTGAGTCTTGCACGACCTTAATGAGTGTTAATTAGGTGCATTGCTTGTAGCATCACAGGTGGCTAATGATCAATTTGATCTTTGAGCTGAGAGAATATACGCAGGATGGTTAGTTGTTGTATTGACAAAATTAATTAGACAAGCAGAACATTGTTTGTCAAGAAAAAATAAGCTCTAGGATGTCTATCATGTATATGTCATAAATCCAAACTGGGCGGAAGAATTTTACTGTCAGAAAAGGTTGGTAAAGTATTTGAATGCCAGAGCCTAATTACTTTAACAGGAAGTGCAAGTGCGAGCACAATAGTCCAAGATACGAATGCTACTTACACATAGGTCAAGTTAATAACACAGTTTGAGCGTAAAAGTGTGAATATCAACTTACCTATCAGTTTTAACAGATGTTTGGGTGCTCAAACCCACAACATATGTTTTGGTTGAGAATTAAAAAATAGCACGCACTCATATATACGAGTAGGGGCATGCTTACATGTAACAGACTGATCCGTTAAAGACTGTCTGATCCAGGGTGTTTCAGCTACTTATTGATAGCTGTCCGATCAGTCTAAATTATCAACTGGTAAATTATAATTCAGAAATTTGAGAGGTCAAAGAATGAAAAATTGTAAATCATTCAATGCCTTAAACCCAATCGAAATTAATGATATATTTAAACTTATTGCATCCATAAAGTGTCAGGTTACCGTCTAATCCACCAACGAAAAGTACTTTACACGGTCGTGCCATGAGAAATGGGTTGCATTTTTATCTGCACCATCCTGCGCCTTGTGTCATACTACTAGCGTGCCAACCAAGAGTGATGGTGAAGTTATAGTTTGTTTACAATTTTTAAGTAAAACTCCACTTGAGCTAAAGCGAATAGATAAATCACTTGTGTATTAATCCTATCCTGCGTATAGGATTAATACACAAGTGATCTATTGATTCTAAGTCCCTGATAACTTTGTAAACAACACATGACGTCACTGTCACTCTTGGCTGACAGGACAGTAAAAGTCTACAGTACCATTCACACTATTCTCTACACCAAGTTAACATGGATTCAACTACGCTCAGACTACAAATATATATAAACGTTGACCAGCAATTCACCCCCTAGTATTACAAATATTTTGTTGGATTTTCTTCTTTATGTCCCATCATCAATCTTTCAGTATTACAAATGTAACCCCCTAGTTAATTATACATAAAGTATAGTTAATATAGTTAACTAGGGGATCGATATGGACTTAACTAATGGGTTTCTATCATGGAAACATTGCTGTGTTAAATATCCTTTTGCACATAAAATATACATGTAGTGTAATAAGCTTATCTAGATATAAATGAAGTTTACTAACCAAAATTCAAAGTTAGAAACATATTTCTCGGGCTTCGGTGCATAAATAGACCTGGCCTCGAGGTTATAAAACTTTTTCAAGCTCAACTCAACTGAGCATGAAATTGATCACACTTATAAATGGTAAAATTCTAACAGTTTAACATTTATTGGCATGATAATTCAGCATCTGAGATTTTTTAAAGCGTGATAGTACTTTATTTTTCAGCATTTAAAATTTTATGAGCAGTTGAAATTTAAAATGCTCATTTGAGTTGAGCATGAAAAAAGTTCTATAATCTCTGGGCCTGAGATTTGCAGAAACAATAGCATATAATAGGCATTTGCAATGACCTCGTTATAAACGTGTGTAATTTTTTAATACAACAACCTGTATGCTAACAAAACATAGACTTCTTGGACTAAATGAATATGACCATATAAAATTAAGGAACGCATTAAAGGTACATGTACACGTCGTAGATACATTACCCTTAATGCTGCGTTCCCACTGTCGTGAAATCCATGTCAGTGAACGACCGCCATGGTTGGCCAGTCGTAGCTGATCGTGGGATTTCTTTGAAATTTCAGGCTTGGATACGAAGTGATAGGAGTCGATGCGTTCTGATACGAGTTGCTGCACTTGGATGCGATATGACCACGATTTAGTAAATTTCAGGCGCCACAGTCTGGTCTCCCGTTCAGATACGATCACATACTTCCAGAAACAATCAAGATGCGATTGTGGTCAATATGTCTTTCACGATCACGATCAAGGATAATCACGATTTGAGCTACGATTGGACCCCGAATAGTATATACACAGCCCGACTGACTATCGACCTCTTTGTTTCTTGATCTTCTACAGAGTTAACACTAGAACCAACACTCGTTGATAATGGTAGTAGTTCAGAATTATAACACTACTGTGTGCTTATATCATCGACGAGAGGAAGACGACAAGCAACAGCCAAACCAGCTTTAAACCCAATCACAAAGAACCAGGAGAGATGCAGTCAGGCAGTTTTGGGTGCGTTCATTGCCCAGAGAGGAGAGGAGACAACAGCTGAGGCTGGAAGATCCAGTTGCGTTCAAAAGCTTCACAAGATTAACACTAGAGCTCTTCGATGAAGTGTTGCAGACGGTGCGCCAACATATATCAACCGATTGTGGGGTTTGTTTTGTCCAAGACCAAGACTGATCTAAGACTGATCCCTATCACCACGATTTTGAAGCACGATTAGATGAGCTGTGTGGCGCTTTGCTACGATGCAATGCTTTGTTTGTTTGTTTTGTTGCTTTACGTCCCAAGTCAACAGCTATGGTCATTGCGGGACGGTCAGTTCACCTAACCACACTTTTTCCTGGGCAGGATTGAACAAGCGGTTAACCAGTAATTCGTGCACATACTTTCGCTTGTAACTGACAACAGCCCTTCTTGAATAAATCAGCGGAAGGGAGGAGAATGACCGTAAAAATCATTTCATGATCAATCTCCACGAAAGTATGGGACCGGACCGGGATCGAACTCGCGACCCCTGGATCTGCAGTAAGACACGCATCTGTAGCCAGACACGTTACCGACCGCGGCCCGGCACGATGCAATGCGATCTGATGCGATGACTGCGATTGAAAAATTTTGGACCGCCGAAAATAGTTCTACATGTACGACCAACACGATTGCCACGAACGACCCCAAGATTTGATATGATCTGACACGAGAGCCACGATCAGTCCACGATTAAGACCACGATTTCCGTCGTGAAAGAGGGAACGCAGCATTACGAAAAGAAAATGTTGAACACATATTTTATTGGTTTTGAATGTGAGAAAATAGTAATTTAGGATTTAGCAGGTAGTATAGACACTGGCATAAACCATCATTTAAAACGATTTAAAAGCAATTAACATATAAACCAGCCCATACGAGTATTGGTACTTATCGCATAGACGACCAGTGAAGTAGTGCCTGAACCTTCTAAGCTTGCAAACAATTTGGAACAAGCCTGAACACGATAAATCTAGGGCAGCACAGCCTGATCAGTGGTATATGTGTTTTGTGTCTAAATTATTGCAGGAGCTGCAAGTTGAATGTCAAGCTTTTTCAAAGTCCTAGATAGGCAGCGTAGCAGATTAGTCCCAGTTTGACCTACTTGTAAATCCCAAACAAGGTTTTCGTTTTCTCGTGATCTGTCCCATATAAATGGCGCGAAGTATTACAAGAGGCTACTGTTAAATTAACTTGGCAAACTGTTTTAGATGAAAGTTATTGTAATTTAACCCAACTTAATATATCGTTAAATGTGAAACATGCTCGGCATGTCCTTGAAATGGTGTTTCTACACGTTATATGCAACACGGTTTCTAATTCAACGGCTTATTCCATCTATATTTATGACATTGTGCTTAGTGGTCAAATTGCCATTCTATATCTAAGTTTCGTAATCTGTTTCAGTGGTTTTATGATATTTTGCGTACATGTATAAACACCAAATACTTTAAAGGTGGTATGTATGCAATCTGCATAAATGTTTAACAATATCCTCCTTTTTTCGCAATGGCTGCAAAGGTTTCAAGAGTATATCGGAATAAAGGAAATCCAGTCCAAAAATCCTAAATGCAAATATATTTTTTTTATAAATTCGTGTTCCAGGATTTAAGCTTGGAAGGGCAAGCTACAAATGTACTAGTTCCAGCATTAAAAAAACTCTGAATTTCAAGATTGTTGATCTTCATGACTTCCTGTCATGCTATATATTGCATGTATAATAAACAGGAATTGTGAAACAAAGAGGCCGGTGCCAACAATAACATTTAATTTCTATATATAGAGCCAAGTTTTAAAACTACTTCACAAGATCTAATCGAAGAACAGCGTAATAGTGTTATTCTGTTTGTCTTTCAACAATGATGTAACATAACGATATACCTGGAATTGATCTCAGTGTTTCGAGGGTAGGATTAGCCAATCAAAGAGCATTATCTTCTGACTCCTCAACACCTTGATTACCTGAGCCGTAGTTAAAATGGCTTCTTACGATTATCAGGATGTGTTTGATAATTATTCGGATGGATATGAAAATTATACGGGTGACATGTACGATGCATCTGATAATGCGTATAAACAATATTTTTAAGGTAGTGCGTATTTATGTAGTCATATATATTTTAAAATAGTTTGCTCTTTGAATGACTGCAAGAATAAGTTTTCAAGAGTATATCTGAATTTAAGATTTTGGGGCTGACTTTCCACAGAAATTCAGCCCCAAAATACTCAATTCAGACGTGCTTTTTATAGCTTCATTTTTCAGGATTTAATAAATATCGCTAGTATTAGCCAATCAACAATAACTATGTATGCAGGATAACAAACAAGAAACAAAACGATGCCAGAAATAGAATTTTTCTATATAGAGCCAAGTTTTAAAACTACTGCAAAAGATTAATCGGAGAACAGCGTAATAGTGTTATTCTGTTTGTCTTTCAACAATGATGTAACATAACGATATACCTGGAATTGATCTCACCTGTTTTGAGGGTAGGATTAGCCAATCAAAGAGCATTATCTTCTGACTCCTCAACACCTTGATTACATGTAACTGAGCCTTAGTTAAAATGGCTTCTTACGATTATCAGGATGTGTTTGATAATTATTCGGATGGATATGAAAATTATACGGGTGACATGTACGATGCATCTGAAAATGCAAGTAGCATGGATGTCCCTCTGGTGCGACAACCTGTGCATATGATTGTGATATTTTCAATTGCATATGGATTAGTTTTTATATTTGCCGTGATTGGGAATATACTTGTTATTGCTGTAATACTAAAGGACCCTACGATGAGAAATGTGACGAATTATTTCATTCTTAATCTAGCTGTGGCGGATATTTTAGTTGCATTCTTCGTGCTACCCATTACACTCTTGGCTAATATATTCTCGGGTAAGTAACCTCTTTTATTCCTAATATTGAATTGCGCGGATCCAGAGTTGGGGAAGGGGGTCCGGACCCCCGCCCCCCGAAAATCACAAGTAATTAGGGTCATTTTTAGCAATACTGGTCCGGATCCCCTGGAAAATCACAAAGCTACCAAGCCAGCATTCATTGTCGAGCTATCATCGGACCGCTAGCGAAACGCCATTTCAATGGCGTTTCGCTGGTGGGCCGATGATGGCCAGCTTTTAATGTTATATGGATCCTCTGTCTTCCCCTCATCAACTAAAAAAACGTTGCCAGAGTTAGACCGCCTTTTACAAAACTTTATGGATCTGCGCATGATGGGCCTCCTAATGAGCAAACATCAACGTGTTCTATGCTTACAACCCCTTTTGCCATTCCCTCTCTGGAAAGTACATGTATAATAGCTAAACTTGCTACATACATGTATATATGCAAAATTGATATATTCTACTCTGTAGTTGAGCAGGCTGATTTTAGCCTCACTCAGTCTCAAACCCTGAGACAGGTTTTCTCACGACAATGCCTGCATATGTACATGTACTGTTCGTCTTCTTTGTTAACAAAACGTCCAGGTGATAATATCAGAGAGGCCTCCTTTCATGTTCAGCACGTTCTGTGGTCGTAGAGGTGGGGTTGGGACTAATTAACACTCAGATTCCAAGTTGAACTTATAAAGACTAGCTAAAATCTTGGAATTTGGAATGCTGCAAGTTTAGGCATTATACTTTCCAGAGAGCGAATTACAAGGGTGTTGATCAGACTGCGCGGTTGCACGGCTGGTTAGCACCTTCGCGGTTCGAATGAAACTAATTATGTTTTTTCTAGACAAAGCCCATTTATCTCTGTTTCCAAATATGCTATAGAAAATTGCCAGAATTCTTAACCTGTGTACTAACGTTATATTGAAAAAGAAACCTCCATGTGGGCCTTGGCGGAAGAAAACCTGACTGTTTTATGCGATGAACAAAGGCGCAGATTAGCCTGCGTATTCTGATCAGCGCATTGTTTATTTCATGTATATATTAAGTAATATGGCTCCACTTGCTACAAGCAAAATTTCAATATTCTTGCTAGTCTCTGTAGATGGACAGTTTGGTTAGAGTATAACTCAGTCAGAAACCCCAATGATAAGTTTTCTCGCGACAAGCCCCAATTATGACAATGGAATCAGCCGTCTCTCTTCCAATTTACATTGTTCTGATAACAAAACCTCCATATAGCAATGGAAAGTGCGTCCTACCTTCCTCTGTACGCTAGAGATTTTGGTCGTTGACAAAAGCAAGCATGGTTGTTGAATGGTCAGTTTGTAGTCGACCAGAACGTTAACGCAGCATGCACCCAACCTTGAAACAACGTTGTAACAACGTCGATGCGACGTCATGACGTCGCACCGACGTTGGTTCGACGTTGTTTTGACGCCATGTGCCTGTTGAGTCAAGTTCTGTGTATCGTGATCTACATATCGTTATTATCTTGGAAGCGTTTATTGATTTTATCAAATCATTAGCTTATAATTACTTGTTCACTTCTAATAAACTTTACAGACCTTGATGATTTGCCACAACGTGCAGCGTCTCGTGTAAATGTTCACATTTTGCAACGAAAAAGATGGCATGTTTAATAAAATGTTACTCTGTTGAATGAACCGATGTATGTTATCATGGAAGAAGACGAGATCAATCTGTTTTCACAGAAAGACCAACGAAAACCTGTGAAAGACATTACTTGTACATGAATCATTCCTCTTTGAAATAACAGGTGTCTTTTTAACTGCATTTTGAACTGCACACACATATACCTAATGAAAGGTTTTAAAATATAATTACTAGACTTTCTTTTTTATACAATGTTTCAATTCTGTGCCAGGCTGGAATTTATGCATATTATTTAAGTTTGTGTCATTATCTTGAATCATATTTTTCATGTGCAAGATTATTTAATACCAGCATGCCATTTGATTGCTAGCCAAAACATGCAAACTGACATCCAAACAATCTTGATGACGGAGCTCTTTGAACAAAACATAAGTAAAAATAAGTGTGTTTGTGATGATGCTTCACGTACAAGTCAACACATTTTCAGTCATATCGGGTGATGGGTTTAAACAGTACTAAGCAGCGGATAAACTTGTCTTGTCTAAGGACATAAAAGAATGACATAACGAGTCTCAAACTTACAACCATTCCGCTCTTACTGATGAGCCATTGGCTCGGCTTTAAATCAATACTTACGATCATGATAGAGGGTGTCTCTAAGCAAATCAGGAGTTACAATAGTTACGTACATCGTCTTATTGCACTACCTTCTTAAGTGAAAAGCAAAATAGGATGGTATCTTGTTTGTTGCTACATTGAGAAGATGATTCGATTATATTGTTCTGATTATGACATTTGTGATGTTGTATTTGATTATGCCGTTGTTTAACAGCCCAGTCAACAAAATTCCAGTCATGTCCTGCCGTCTCCAGAGAGAGAGAGAGAGAGAGAGAGAGAGAGAGAGAATAGTGGACAGACTAGACTGAGAAAAAATGAAGCCTTTTCCTTTTAAATACCATACATCGCTACTGTTGCAACTACAACATATTTCGTTATACAATTGGATGCCCTCACAGCATCTTCATATATTTCGACCATCACCATGCCTCGAGGTTATGAAACTTGAGTACAGTCTCAGACTCAAAATAAAGCGCAATGATTGGCTGCTTGCAGACACGTGTCCGCAAGCAGCCAATCATTGTGTTTTATTTTGAGTCTGGGAATGAACTAAAGCCGTTTAACCTCGATGCCATGTCTTTCTATGAGGCCCCAATATCATTGAATAATTAAGCGTTCGATACAAAACATTTTGATTTCGATACACATGAAAAACATGACCCTAAGGGTGAAAACTGCTTTAGCAAATAAGTTTTGGCATCACGTTTTCTTATATGTCTTTTTCACTAATTAGCAACATTCCAAGGTGACAGGCTTTCATAGGAATACGTACTGAGCCACCATGTTAAAATGTACATTATCATCACAAAATTTAACCCAATTATTGGTATTTTCTACTCTTATCAATTGGACCAGCCCATTTCCGTTTTAAGGGTAGTTGGGTGGTATTTTTCATTTTTATTCAATTTTTTATAGAATTTTGTGTAAGCAAACAGTGGAGAACCTGATCAAACGCCGCATTCTGTGGCGTCTGATCTTGGTCTGCACTGTTTGCGTATATAAAAACGATCGTTTGGGTTAAAACTGTTGCAAACACTGTATACAGAGATCAGAGTGAGCTTGTTGCTGTCATGTAACCGTCTGTTATATTTGTCTCTCCCTTGTGGTGCGGTCGGTTGGTCTGCGATTGTGGTAGTTCCTGGTTATACTCGCCTTTTTTGTAGAACTTTCTCCAATTATTTTTATTAGGGTCTGGCAAAAGGATTAATACTGTACCGCTTAAGTCGGCGTTTGGAGAAATGAAAGGTGTTGCACTTTCCTTTTATTCTTACAACCCTTTGTATTCTGATAGATTTTCGAATACATATTGATGCAATAAGTGTGAAATTGCCAATTTTTTACTTCGAGGGGTCACAGGTAGAAGTTTTGCATATTTTGATGTATTTATTTCTGCCCCTTAATGTTGTTTTAATCTTAGCAAAAAGTTTTAACAGACTCTTATGTTTTCCATTTTTAGAGGATCCATTTTTCGATTACAGCTATTAGAAATGTACTGTTAATGCATATCTGTGGCATGATGATTCGTATAGTAAAATAGTAAGAGAGTATGATCAGGAAATACCACAATAACTCACTGCAGACCAACCACGGCACCGTGAGGAGGAGCTACAGGAAATTTACAGTAACAAGACATTCAAAAGACAACAAAAGCAAACCAGTTCTTTCTTCCTCGTCAAGTTGATTGCAAATTTTGAAAGGACACAAAGCAACGCATACCAAAACAAAGACAAACACAGCACCCCAACAAACAATAGGAGGTTCATACAACAATAACTCAACAACAACAGAACAACCGCATTAGAACGGATAGCAGCTAAAGCTACCGGGGTGGGGGCTTAAATGTGTTTACTGGCGCCAAATCTTCGTCATAGATTATGTTGTTGTTAATACACAAAAATTGTTTAGCTCGCACGGAGGCTTCCTAACTAACGCAAAGCATCATCACAGAGAAACCATCTAATCATATTTACATACTATGATGCAACAAAGAAATGGGCTCATGATTCACAGATAGTCAGAGCTAAAGATAACCTCAATGTAAGCTACAGTGGCCCCAGCCAACGACAAACATCAGACACCAACCGACAATGATATTATTATATAATGTCTACTAAATACGTTTCCACTGTTCAAAGATCGACAGTCAACCAGTCAGAAAACACTTTCCAATAATCCATGAACATAAAAAAAGTATATGTACAATGATTGTTGACTAAAAAGGTTTGCCCTATAACCCTGCTGTTATACGCCCATCACGAGTGACGCATACAACTGTCATTTGATTGTTTGTATCAGTCAAACAGTGCAGCCTTGATATCGTTCGTATCCTGTAAGATGGTCAATCATCTCCTGTTGTCGCTGGACAGACCAGTCGAGGTTCAAGAGTTGATTAGTTCATCAACGTTTGCCTCAATCAATTTCAGGTGCTCAGTCAAAATGTTTTTCTCCCACTAAATTCTACGTTTCGAAATTAAGCATTCTTTGTATAACAATTTAAAGTGATTGAAGCCACTGTTAAACATAAATAGATAGGGAGTTGGGCTGAAAATTTCTTGCAATGTCCATCAGTAGCTTATGTCAATACTTTGCACTGGCGATTACTTTCTCTAGCAGACACAGGTTTCAACATTTTTAACCATGCTATAAACTATTTTCACACAGAACGTCGGTCAAAGCTGTTTGACACTTTGATGCTCGCTATTCATGAAAGATTTTTATTGTAGAAAAGTTAATATTGTAAAAAGCAGACCTCATAAAAGCATAAACAATTACCCAGTATGAAAAGAGAATAAAAAGGATCTGTTACAGGCATGAGGGGCAGCTTTAAATGGCTTCCTTGGTATTACTGTTTAAGGTATCATTCTTCAAATGGCAATACAATTAATCTCATATATATGCTTAAACAGCTAACCGACACAAATTTGCGCAAGCAATGCTAACAGCAAAAATCTGAAATATAAAATCATTGTGTTGGGGAGTCCGAAGATAATTTCATATTTGGTGAGGGTGCAGTAAAATCTCTATCATTGCATTATCAGTTGGAAAAGAAACACATATTTATCTAGGGACTACTGTTGGTATCACTCGGCAAACCTCATGGTGCTTCTCTCTTAAACATAAAAGCTACTGATATTCAGACATGGTTTTATTCAATACAGTTTAGCCAGGTGTTAGTAATCAGTTTTATCAGTCACCCTAATATTAACTGAATTATTTCAACATAACCTAATAAACGTTTCCTATCTCACGGCATGTTACCTTTATCAGGTCATGATGACGTTGCACTTTTTGAATGACGTCGCTAATGACGCTGAATCAACACAAAAACGAAAAATTACGTCATAACTGCTAGTTTGAAGAGTGTTCAACAATGGGTAAACTGATAAATAGAATACCAGGTCCGTGTCATTTGATATCAAGTTTACCAGGCTCGGCTTTGAGAACGCATGTTGAATCGCTCGGCAAGCCTCGCGATGTCAACAAGCGTTCTCAAAGCCTTGCCTGGTAAACTTGATATCAAAAGACACGCACCTAGTATTCTCTATCTCCCTTCAGATAAAAATGCCAATGATTGCCATAATCTCTTCGATAACGATGTAATGGTATTGAAACTGGAAGTCAACCTAGGAATAGCCTAATCGTCAAAGAAATGTTTGGTTAGATGAGAACCCTTTCAATACTACTGTCGTGCCAATATTTGTCCCCCGAATGAGTGTAGGCAATTTACCTTTATTTTCTGGTCCAGTGAATCCGCTTATTAATTTCAAAATCATGGAATATATAATCATCAAACTGTATAATAATGAACCCTGGGTCCTCTACTATGAGTAAGTAAGCATAGAAAAGATGATCTTGGGATAATCAGTTTATAAAGTGACAGTAACGAAATACTTTGTTTACAATTGCTATGTCAAGCACTGATGTGTACACTTCACTTGAGCTATTGCGAATCAATAGATCACTTGTGTATTAATCCTATCCACCGGATAGGATTAATACACAAGTGATCTATCGATTCTAAGTCCCTGATAACATGTAAACAAAGCAAGGCGTCACTGTCACTCTCGGCTGGCAGGACAGTACATACCCGAAAGAAGGTCTGGACAAACAGTGTATAGATTGCTCAGAGCCATTCAATCTTGATCTGCACTGTTTGCTGACTCATTTTGCTTTTTTCCCGAGCTTAATGTTTGCAGATTTTTTTAAAATGTTTAATTTAATTTGTTTTAAAGCAAGAAAATGGGCAAGGATCAGGAATCGATACAATCAAGCACCACACCTGACCCAGGATACCAACCTGACGAGAACCAAGAGGTCAGCCCTTTTCCAAACGATGACCGCAATGCATTGATAAACAGACATACTCGAAAGCATGGCAAAAAACGACAGAAATAACACAAAAGATCCTCAAAAGAAGCAACGCCTTGGAACGGTCAGTAAAAATAGTTTACTTGAGAGCTTAAACCGATTTAACACACTGGACTCGTCTACAATTTAAAGTTGAGGAATGTTCCTCTTTCCTCAGAAACACAGGGGTGAAAGGGTTCAGTGTTAAATAGGTAACGGCAAGAATAAATGTCTATATTTGGCTGACCAAATAACAACTAATGCTATATACAGTAAAACTTGTCTTAAGCGGCAACTCAAAAAAGACCAAAATTGGTTTTCAAGACCGATCATCGCTTAATGCAGGTCAAAAGAATTGCAGAATGCTCCAAAAAAGCATTCTGCAATACTTTCTACCTTCATTAAACTACCATTTGTCGTGAGGACCTTTGTTTTGTCTAGTTTTGAGTGGCCGTTTTAGACAGGTTTGGTACCAGTAAAATGCATTTAAGCCCCCCGGTGGCTTCGGCTGCTGTCCGTTCTAAGGCGGTGGTTCTGTTGTTGTTGACTTTTTGTTTATTGTTACTCTCATTGTGAGAGTCTGTAATTGTTCTATGTTTTGCTGTACGTTACTTTATGTCCATTCTTATATTTTGCAATCTTATTGATGGGGAAGCGAGAGCTGGTTGCTTTGCTTATTTTGTCTACCTGGTGTCGCGTAATGGTTGAGTGGCTCTTCCTCGCGGGGCCATGGAGTTGTCTGCAGTTTGTGATTGTGGTCTTTCCTGATCATACTCACTTTCTATTTACTGTATAGCGATACAAGAAAAGGTAAAACAGGCTTAGGCATAGAGAATAAATGAAATGAATTGTATCAAGTCCAAATTTGATATATACACACAAAGTTATTAGTCTGACCTGAAACTTTACACTCATATCCAACATTGAAATGACTGTAGTTCTTTTTAAGTATCTCCAATCAAATATGGATTTTGGAGAACTGATAAAAACTCAACAGTGAAATCACACATTGTAATTCAGAATAAAGAATAGTCCAACATAACAAAATTCTACAAAGTTTTTTTTTCACATTTCATACCTTTAACACAAGTGGCCACAAACACAATCATCTGTTGGAGCTTTGTTAAATTATGTTGATCTGTAAATATAAAGATAACAATCAAACGTGATTAGTTGCTTATTGTCATTCGAAACTAACTATTATACCGTCTCATTGAAATTTAAAGCAAATAAGGCATTTCGAAATACCCGTCTTATCTGCAAGTATTAATGTACCCTTGATTTACTTAAACGGGTACTTTAGGCTATCAGAAATAAATGCATCAATAGTACATTAGTTTAAACATATTTTATTTGATAAACTCTTTACATGTGTACAAACAAGAGCATACATACTAATCTTTAACAGAGTTTATAAACTGGGATTCAGAAAGAAGTCTTGACGACTTATTCAAATCTGTTTCCCAACATATATAAGTTGCTATAAATATATATATTCTGGTGAAAACAATATCTACATGTATTCAAAGATCAAATGATCATCAATCATATTAATAGAAATTTTCTATGAGAACATACTGTCTTTTCGTATAGGCAGATTCACTACAAAACATTATGACTACTCTATATGCATCACATATTGGTCAATATAGAAGTTGAGAGAGAGAGAGAGAGAGAGAGAGAGAGAGAGAGAGAGAGAGAGAGAGAGAGAGAGACGCTCCTTAATCTAAAACAAAACGTTTGCTGTCAGAAATGTATTTCTGAACTGTTAGAAATATTAACTTGTTCTGGTGGTTATTAAGAGTTGTGTCTCCATATAATAAGTTATTTAGACTCGGAACACAAAAAGTAGACAATGCAGTGATCATATCTCTTCTAGCTTGAATATATTGTGGACATTCTAATAGAAAATGGTTTGTTGTTTCTACACTGCCACAAGCACATAATGGGTCGTCAATAATATTTTTAGAGTGTAGGTGCTGGTTTAGAGAGCTGCATTTAGTTCTTAACCTAGTATGGTGTATTTGTAGCAATCTGTTGCCTGAACTGTAATATGCTGGTACCTTATTGTTGTTTTTGTTAAGCTGTTGTTTAAAACTTGAGAGAGAGGTTGAATTTCGAATATTAAGAGGAATTTCATTCCATTCTCTTATGCATGACGGTAAAAAAGATTTATAATATAACTGTGTTCTTGTAAGTAAAGGCCTAATGTTATGAGAGTCTCGAAGATTATACGCTGATGCGTTTTCAACTGTTGAAGGAACTAAAGACGTTAAGTAGGTAGGTGTTAAATCATTTATCATTTTGTAGAATTGGCACATTTTATGTTTGTAGCGTCTATCCCGTAATGATTCCCAGCCGGTTTCCTTAGATAACATATCTAAAGAGACAAGTCTGGTTGCCCCAGTAACTATTCTGGCTGCCTCTATATGTATTCTTTCAATTGCATTTGTCTCATATTGTGTACAATTGTCCCATACGATATTAGCATATTCAAGAGTAGGTCGTACAAATGAAATATAAATTTTGTTCAGAGAGTCCCTATCAAGCATAAATTTTAGTTTACGCATGACATATATCTTTTGCCATGCTTTAGAAGTGATTAAGTTAATATGTTCATGCCAAGTGCCATCGTTTGATAAAATAACACCCAAGTGTTTATGATGTTGAACTTCATTGATAGTAACTGCATTCATTATTAATGGTGGGTGCATGTTTCTATTATTTTTCCGGGAAACCAAAAGTGATTCAGATTTAGAGGGATTAAATTTTACTAACCATTTTTCCGCCCATCTATGAATAGTTTCTAAGTCAGTATTGATCATTTCTGCAGCACTGATAGGGTTGTCTACTATAATGTACAAGCTGGTATCGTCAGCGAAAAGTCGAACACATGATTGTATATCAGCAACAATATCATTTATGTATAATAAAAATAGCAGTGGGCCAAGAATAGATCCTTGAGGTACGCCAGCTCTGATAAACTGCCAATCAGATGTACCCCCAGGAATGACAACTCTTTGTTTTCTATTTGTAAGATAGTCACTTAACCAATCTAGTAATAACCCATTTACACCAGCCCTTTTCAGTTTGTATATGAGACCTTTATGCCAAACGCGATCAAAAGCTTTGCTTATGTCGCAAAAAACAGCCCGTACTTCTAAACCATTGTCTAGGGCTTTACAAAAAGTATTATAAATATCAACTAATTGATTTACAGTCGAATCTCCAGGAACGAAACCGGATTGCAAACATGTTATTATAGAATTGTCATTAAAATAATTAAACATATGCTTATGAACAATTTTTTCCATAACTTTACCAATCGAACTTAAGAGAGATATTGGTCTATAATTACATACCAGAGAAGGGTCATCTTTTTTATACAGCGGAGACACATTTGCTTGTTTCCATACATCGGGGAAAATACCACGTGATAAAGAATAATTGAAAAGATCACACAATGGTTTGGAGATAGGATATGCTATTTCTTTCAAAATTCTATTATTAATATTATCAGGGCCAGAAGATTTTCCCAGTTTTAGTGTCTGTAAAACAGATCTAACTTCCTCTACTGTAATTATTATATTGTGAAGTGTGTTATTTGCAGATAAATCAGTATTTGGGAGCGTGGCAGTTGAATCGTCTAATGATGTTTGACTGACAAAGAAGTCATTTAATAATTTCGCCTTATCGCTACTGTCAGAAATATAAGACCCATTATGAAAGATAGGAGGAATTGACGCGTCGACTGACGGTTTTATAAACGATTTAAGGGTTTTCCAGTAGTCCGACGTAGCAAGACTTGATGATTTTAGTTTGTCTGCTAAGGATTTAAAATACTCTTTCTTAGATTTACGAAGGCTTGAAGTAACATTGTTTCTTATATCCTTAAATGATTCATAATTTTCTACAGTTTTATTACGTTTGTACTTTTTATAGAGTCGATTGCGTTTTCGCATGAGCTTGCGAATGGTGCCATTGATCCATGGTAAATCTTGTGGCCTAATTCTAACTTGCTTGTGTGGAATGCAATCCTGAGCGAAGTTAATGAGCTTATCAGTAAAGTTTAAAGCATACTGGTTAACATTTTCACTTTTGATAGAATCCCAGTTAAAGTCAGCCACAGAGTGTCGAAATAAATTGAAATCACCTTGATTATACAACCATAGTTCACGTAAAAAGGACTTTAACAGTGGCTTCTTAAAAGTGAATATCACATACACTGGACAATGGTATCGGACATCTTGTGATAAAAATGGTTCGCTTACACCAGACAGTTCAACTGAATGAGAATTACTGACCAACACTAGATCTATAATGGAAAAAGACGTTTCTGTATAATGTGTAGGGTCATTTATTAGTTGTGTTAAATTATATGTTTGGCATAGATCTGTAATTTTCATCCGCGAATGTTGATTTAGCATGTTTAGATTTAAGTCTCCAGTCACAACTATATCCTCAACACCAGTATCAGTAGCAAGACCAATTGAATTTTCTATATCGGTTAGTACAACAGGAGAAGCAGTGGGTGGTCTATAAAATGTCCCTATTAGTAACTTTTTGTTTTTTACAATTATTTCAATCCAGACACATTCAATATTAACTAACTCTAAATCAAGTCTACGTTTACACGGAATACCACGTTTAACATAAACTATAACACCACCGTGACTATCACCTATACGGTCTCTCCTAAATGGATCTTGAAATTCATTAAACATAAGGTCTTCATTAGATAAAGAGTCATTCAACCACGTTTCGGTCAGAGCAATAATATCAAAATTAGTAAGTTCAGGTTCGATGATATCGGTTTTGCTAGCAAGACTTTGAACGTTATAGTGAACCAGGGAAAGATTACCTTGAAGTGGGGGAAATTGAAATGAATCATCAGATTCAGTGCCACTAGCTGAATTAGGTCCAGGATTTTTTTCGATGTCTCCTGATTGATACAACAACATTGCAAGAAATGTAACTAATTCAAAATAATTCAGTGTTCCGAGCCCTTTCACTTTTGAATGTCGATAATGGTGTAGTCCTATTCTTGCCCTATAAATTTTTAATTCTATAGTCATCTAAGTAATACAATCAACAAGTGAAACAAATATAGAACTTGGCAAGAGCGGACACATCATTTCTACGGAGGCATGTTTTTTATAATTTGGTAGTAAATAGTAATTAACAATTTGAATGTAAATATTGCCAGGAGCGTGGCAAAAATAAAGCGGAAGATGACAGAAAGAGAGATAGGGTATGGCTATACAACAAAACAAACAAATATAAACAAAGCTTGAAAACCATATGTGTAAATAGGAAAGCATTGTAATAAAAAAGGGATGAATTTGTTGTTTTAACAATATATGGACGTTAATTAGGCTAATTTGGAATTTATAAAAGTTTGCCATGTAGGAGAATTTTTTTTAACATATTCTTTAAACCATAAAACTCCATCTGCGATATTTGGATCAAATTGTTTTTATTGTAAGTTTAAATCAAGAGGCCAATGACACACTTTCGTATGATGATTTCTCTTCATCCTTACAAGGTGAAATCAGAAACAATGTTAATACAAATCTATTTACATTGCTATAAATGTAAGCATAATGTCCGTTGATTATTCCGTATGCATTATTTTAAAAGAAGGCTGCATATAGCAAGTCTATTTACCATTTTTCAGACGAATGGAATTTCACAAGGAAACAAAATCTGTAATAGAATATATAAGACATATAAAGGATTGGTTTCACATGCGTTACTTTTGTCGTACAGTATACAACAATAAATCGGTTACACGAAACACACGTTTTTGATCTTTAATTACTGGACCGTGAACAACAATTACTGTTGTGGGTGGAAAATCATAAACACATTTGGTAAGTCAGTTGTACATTCTATAGTACTATTTATGAAATGGCACGTTTCTGTTAATATGCAAGTATAAAAGCATATTAATTTGTAAAGTCAAGTTTTATAAATTATAGATATTGGTTAGCACCGTCAGATGCGGGTCAGCATTACACGTTGTCTAAGGGAGACAACGAAAACTGGATTATTTATTTTTGACTGCTTAATGAAACTATCTACTTGTAGCCCTATTTACCCCCTTATGCATCAATGGACTCTTCCATCTCGCCCGACACAACACACCCCTGATGATCCATTGTATACATTGAGAGGCCACTAGCAAACATTGCAGACCCAGATTAAGTGCCCGTACAAACAGTATAGACCCTGATGAAATGCAGCATTACGCTGCACTTCATCTGGGTCCGCACTGTTTGCAAAAATGCCCGCCTAGGGGCTCCCGAATAAGGTTGATTATGGAAATAGTAAACTATAAATAAATGTAGTATACATGTAAGCCTTAAGAACAAACTATCTTCCAATAATTGAGCCGGCCCATGAGATGTTGGTGTCAATCGATTAGGCAAGCTACGAGAGTCCCGGTGGGTCTGTGCATCTGCTCAGTCCCACCAGAACCGTCGTTTATCGAATCGTGTTTCGGCATTGAGTACAAAATAATCGAATGAGTCTGTGCTTCAGCACAGTTTAAACAGAGACTTTTGCCACCGATACACCGTTATACATTGTATAACTATTTGATAATGCCATAACCTTTCATCACAAACGTATGGATCCGAAGTGAAAATGCACACGGAAACACCTAAAGTAACAAACTGATCAACACCTTTGTAGTCGGGTGTAACATTTATATGAGCCGCGACATGGGATTTCCAACAATGTGGTATGTGCGACCGGCAAAGGCTCAGATCAGCCTGCGCATACGCGCAGTCTGATCAGAGCCTTTGCTTGTCGCTTGAATATTCTATGAATGTTCAGCTATTAACCGAACATGGCTTGGAGTTTCTTAGCTCAACAGGAGGCTGCACAGGCTCGTATGAGTCATCACTTGTCTAAATGCCACATTGTTGGAAATCACATGTCACGGCCCATATCTTATACATGTAAGCCCATGCGTTACAAAACCAACTATTTGACTTCATGATCAATGACAATTTGGAGCAACCTGGACATAAACCTAGTCTGTTTAGAATCCTTGCTTGGCGCATGAAGAGACTTTGGGTCCTTTGCTACCCATTTAGTACACAGCAAATACACACCCAGTCATAGTGTTGGTTTTGGCGTGGAAAGGCTCATATAATAGACTAAGAACAGGAAACCTACTGTGTTATAAAGATATGGCTTTGCTGAACAATCACGACATATATGACAAGTTCGTATTGAATAGAACGATTACAAATACCACTGGGTCATTCACAAACAATAGCGTAAAGGTAATCACACCGACTATATTTTACCCAAACTAGTTTGCTTGGCTACTAAGACTAGCTGGGGTCTCGGATATTTGATTGGAGAAAAACCTTATACGAGATATTTATAACAAAACGACTGATTTGATCTTGCAAATCCGCTGGAGGCGTTGCGTTTCTGTTGTTTGCATTCAACAAACAACTGATTTTCTCAGTACGTGGGTCATATTGCACTTTGAGAGATAACGTTAAAGAAATATTATAACTTATACATTATTCTCTCAGCTTTGCTCGGGCAATGTCCTGTTTTCATTCAAGAAAGGCGTAGGCTGTTGGTAGGCCCAATGGGGTTTACATGTATCTATTGGATTTCTTTTCAGTTTTATGTACTGTTGAGTCCTTATCTTTGATTTATCTCTTTTTTTATATTTTGATTTATTTCGTTTGTTCTCGGAGATGATGCATGGATACTTTAGGGGTCTTTCATGCAAACCAAACATCTATGTGTCTTGATCCACATCTGAACTAAGGGTGGGGTTGGCGCCGTAAAGCCGGTTTAAGCCCTCCAGTTAAATATTTTTACTGGCAGTTCCAAGGCGGTACTTCTTTTGTGGATCATTTGTGTTATTTATGTCTTCTGTTTGCCATGCTTGCGCGTCTGTTCATTGCTGTTTTGTGGTCACCAGCTGGGAAAGGGCTGACCTCTTGGCTCTTGTTTGTGAAGTATAATTGTAGTTTTGTCACTTTTCCATGTGGTATTCTGGGTCGGATGTGGTACTTTATCGTATCAATTCCTGATCTTTGTCGCCTTTCTTACTTGTATGTGAGGCCAAACATGTGTGTAAATTCAGCTATGATTTCTACTGCATCAGGGTATATATCATGTATATACACATACACATTAAGTGTCATATGCAGTATGTAACAGGGTGGAATACAGGGAACTGTAATCGCTGACGTCTGCATTGATCCTCAAAGTGCGACAAAAGAAAAATACATTAAAGCCCTATATTACTCTATGACCTTACTTTATCTCTATTTTTGGCAGATCCAAGACTAATCCTAATGAGAAGATTATGTGTTCTATGCATGGGGTCATAAAGAGGCTCTTGAAGGAATTTGTTAAATTGTTTTAGAGGATTACCTATACATATACCTATGTGCTTGAAATAAAAGTGATAACTCAAGATAAAATACATTTAGGCCCTATATTGGTATAACATAAAAGTGGTACAATCAGGCCTTTAGTTAAGAGCGCGAACCAAAAAATTAATTTTCTTATTTCTAAACCAAAACATATGTTGTAGGTACTCAAAAGATCCGTCTCAATAAGACAATTCTTTATGAGCACCAAAAAAATGTTCAAACTGATGGATTAATCAATATTGAAATTACATTTTTACGCTCAAAAGAGGGTCTTGGAGGGGTTTGCTTTATTGTTTTTGAGAGGATTACCTATACCTGTGCATGTACCTATGTGCTTGAAATAAAAGTGAAACTCAAGAAAGATACATTAAGTCCCTATATTGTTATAATAAAGTAGTACAATGTGGTACACTATACCACTGCTGATTACTTTATTACCATAATTTATCTTTATACTTGGCAGATCCAAGACTAACCCTAATGAGAGAATTATGTGTTCTCTACATGGGGTCATAAAGAGGCTCTTGGAGTTTTTTTTTGCTTTTGAGAGGATTTCCTATATCTGTACCTGTGTACTTTTTATAAAAGTGATAAATAAATTCCAAGTAATGGACCCCTAATAGGGTTTTCTAAATGAATACTTTTAAGTTTACCCTATAAAAAGCTGGATGATTAAGCTATGAACCCCTGGGGTAGAGCAAATTTTGGCCACATAATCATAATTCAAACATACTTGGCAGATGTCTACTAGGTGATAGTACATGACGAGTAACAAGGTTCTAGGCCTTATAGCTTCAGGCAGGAAAGCTTCTAAAGCTTTCATTCCGTGAACATTTGACCTAGTTGTGCTACAAACTTTGACTATTTGAACAATTATCAAAGAAAAATCGTGAATTGTATACGCGTAGCAAGTTTAACTATTAAACCTTCCAGAGAGCGTATTACAAAGGTTTCGTGTTTTATGGTGTAGTTTTAGTGTCCATTGAAGGTTTGCATTAATGTTGCTGAGGAAGAGAGAGCTAGATGCTTTCTGTCATTGTTTTATTGCTGTCGTGTGGCTGTCCGTATTATGTGTTTCTTCCTTGTGGCGCTGAGGACTGTTCTTTGGTTTATGACAGTTACATTTCACTTTCATTCTGGCCAGAGTACGCTGATGGAAAGATTAGTATTTGCATTCGTTGTTCGCATGCTGAAAAACAGCTTTTCTGGCGACTAGTCGATAGAGGTGTGTATCTATAAAATGTTCTAAATAATGCAACGCTAAAAGAAGGGTTTTGTATGGAAATCCGCACGTATTCTCAATTTGTTTAATGCATTTTTATATAAAGAACAAATTAAGACCAAGCTTTACTGTAATCGCAAAATTGTTTCGGTCCAAGTACAAATTACCGCCCACGACATGCACTGCCTATGAGCGATATTACATAAACTGCTGAGTTTGCGTAGAAAATCAATAGGACAATGCTTAACGCCCTCGACAACCGCTTCAGGGTCCTAGTTTTAACCAAAAGGTATCATCGTTTTGAATCTAATGACAAGTACGATCCTGAAGTGCAACTTTTGGAGAAACCATTTTAAGCCGCCAAACGAATTGATGCAATCTGAAAATACCATCAATGTAATATAACCCACGTACATTAGCCAAGGACAAAATTGTATTTGGATTCATGATTTATTATTTATATTTTGTCCGTAATTCTGCAAGCGATTAGAAGACTCCACTTGACGAGGTAATACTTAGAAGTGCATGTTCTCACAAAACAATGAATGAAAAATTTGCATCATTGGAATCTACCACATAGGTGGTTATGATAAGCTGAAGATGACGTCTTATGCATTCTTAGCAGCTTTCTTTGCAGATTTCGATGAGATGCCGCGTTATGCGACATCTCTCATTTGGGTCTACATTGTTTGTTCAAGTGCCTGTTTACGAGTTGGGTTCAGATACACCACATAACAATATCGTGAAACAAGGAACTAAAAACTACACGTATAATTGATGAAATTGAAATAAAACCTCGCTGCCAATAATCTTCATAAGGGGTCCTCTCGCGTGGGATGAGTTCATATTAATCTCTGCCTTGCATGTTCCTGTTTTTGCTTCCTATTTTGCTCCATGTGACTGATTTAGCAGCTGCCAGTGTGATCCTAGAGAAACGCCATAAAACGTTGAGTGAATAATTGCACAGGAAAATAAGACTCCATTTCAACATTAGTGAGGACTCAGGATCATCCTTGATATTTTATCCCTATGAACTGCGACATGTGATTTCCAACAATGTGGCATTTTGACATAAATAGACTCAGTCGAGCCTGTGCAGCCTCCTGTTAAGCTTAGAAACTCCAAATGCTGTTCAGTCAGTAGCTTAACAATCATAGAATATTCAAGCGTCTAACAATGGCTCCGATCATACTGCGCATATGCGCAAGCTGGTCTGAGCTTTTCCTGTACACACGTACCACATTGTTAGAAATCTTATGGCGCGACTTAATTATCAATTCAGTAAAAGTTAGCATGTTTGTGTTGCTGCTTTTAGTTGACCAAGAGCTTGATTTAAGTCGAAAAGGTAATTTTTTTGTCTGTCCAATATTCGTAGATGCTAGGTCAAGATACTTACCAGCAAACTCAAACAATTTAACGACCAGGGATCTTTTGTTCGGTATGGAAAACAAACAAACCACGGCACTATTTATGCAGGTACAAGAATTCATAGTGGAATCAGGAGGGTTCGCTCGAAACTAAGTTAAACAATCACTAACCACCATGTTCAATGTTCAGCATAGAAAACGTGTAGTCATTCCCTTCTCCCCCTCTCCCCCACATTTTTTCGTCTTTATTCGCTTTATCTGCCATGCATTGGTGTTGATATTACTAAGCGTACATTGATTGCCAGTGCCATTCTCATATAATTTTGATTGATCCAAATTGTATTAGGAAATGACTTAAATATAAGCCTCTTCTTACTGTCATATCCTGTGCGACTATATATTAGTATTTATTATATACAAAGTAATGAAATACAGAAAAATATTGATTAAATATAATGCATATTTTAAAAAAAGCTGTATTTCACAGCCGTGAAAATATAAAAAGCTGTATTTTCACTGCAGTGAAAATATGTTGTATTTCACGGGTGAAATTGGATGTCCTCTGCTTTCTCCATTGACTTCCTTGAGCCCACTTCAGAATTTCAAACGCCTGTAACTTTCTTACTAGTGGACAAAAACACAAAGTGTGGGTATTCATTTTCTTAGTTAGATCGCAAGGAACATTTTGGTAAAAATATTGTTATGATTTGCAGAAATCTTCACTTTTTCTACTCCTGCTCTTATGGTTTCAGTTTTGACCGTCACTGTACATTATACAACGTCATCATTAATATGACGCAATGTGCGAACGTGTATGACGTCATTTACTGTAAAAAAATCTGGCACGCTTGAAATTGCATATAATAAAAAGAAAATTCAAATTTTTGTCATGAATATGCCATTTATTTCATCTCGTGAAGCGAGAAAATGTATATTTCATTCGTGGCTTCGCCACTCATGAAATATGCATTTTTCGCTTCACTCGATGAAATAAATGGCATATTCATTCCAAAATTTTGAATATCCTCTATATATTGTATTATGCTTGTAAATTCAGAAATAAAATATTGTTTAAAATAAAGATAAATTGAGCAAAAAGAATGCATTGCTTTTTACAGAATAGCAAATAAATTTGCTAATAAGGATGGGCTCATTTAATTAAAGGCTGGTATCAATAGGGACACCTGTTTAAAAGTATGACCTGTGCACTGAATTTGGATACAAATGACGAACTTTGAAATCGCAGGCCGCGTTTTCCGACAAAATAACGAATTTTCTGTGATAATTCTTAATAAATATATACATGAGTGAAAGTTCAAAATTTTCAAAATCCTGACATTTTGAAACGCACATCTTAAAACTTGCAGTATGCACACTAAATATCCACAATTTCAAGTTTAAATGGTCACTTGTCTTCAGACAGACTGTATATGAATAAGAAAACCTATTGCAATACTTCTCATTCGGCATTTTGAGGCTGACTTTCTATGGTTAGATGAGAGGTACTTTCTATGGGAAGTCAGCCTCAAAATCCTGAATTCAGGAATAATCCTGAACACTTATGTATTTAAGTGTTTATAAAATGTCTAATCGCTGATACCCGTTATATTCTTAGAAAATGCATTCTTAACAAGTGTGCAATTGAAAAAATCAAGATGCACTTAACTAATTTCAAGAATGGACAGGCAATAAGTTTAAAATTTGACTGCTTAAATGCAGGCGATACTGATAATATTTTGCTTATATAATCGCAAAAACTGTACAAAATATGCAATCTGAGCAAAATTGCCCAGGTTTCCCCATGGGGTCGTCTGCGGTTTGTGATTGTGGTATTTCCTGATCATACTCACTTACTATTTTTCATATTTTGTACATTATCTGCGGTTGTAAACATCAAGTAACTAACGAATCGCTTTGAAATTATGGATTAAAAAATAGCTTTGAACCTTTTATTTGGTAATGTACAGAAAAGTTTAATGTGAATAGGTATAGGTTATAGATCATTTATTACATTATATTACAATTATAAAGGAATTCTGTACATTACCAAATAAAAGGTGGGAACAAGCGCATCGAATGAACCACTCGATTACTTTATACATGTACTTGTAATATATTATCTACGACTTACTTATAGTTTTCCCCTCCACTCCTATTGAAAATAGCCGCAATTGCAACTTCACGGATTTACTTCATGATTTAACGGTATTACACATATTGACAAAATATGTTATTAAGTTTGCCAAAAATTTAAATTTTGGATTGAGTGGAGAACCTGATCAGACGCCGCAGGTCAGGTTCTGCATTGTTTGCCAATGTCCCACAAAAAGAGGTAGCTAAGCGTATATAGGTTAATGAATTGAGATTTATATTTAAAAAAAACAACTTAAGGCAGCTATAATACATGCAACTTGTTAGTTCACCAAAACATTGTTTTAAGGGCAATTGCGGGAAACACTTCCCGCATTAAGATCTTTTTAATTCTTTGCACACAGTTTGTTTTATGTATGGACTGTAGATTTGTGAAATAAAAAGGATATGTCACCACGCTCGATTTTTCATAATCTGACATTGAAGTTTTCAGCATTTTACCAATTTTCTGAAAAAACCCAAGTCCTTAATATTAAGTTAAAATAGTTGTAATCGCCACCCAGCTTCTTTATTTTAATTTTAATTATTACTCACGCCACCAAGCTTTATAGGAAAAGTGAAAAATTATTTGTTTTCCCAAGCCGTGACAAGAAGCTGAATGATATATTTTGGTAATTCCCCCAAAATAGGAATACGATTTTTAGATTAAATTGTATATTAAAAAATCTCAAATTTTTGTTTTTATTCCATAGACTTTTATATAATCTTTTAGAAGAACGAATAAAAAATGGGGGTCACCAGACTAATTTCCGCTCAGGAGAGCAAAATTTACCCCTACCCCCACGTATTTTGAGGATAATTCAATATAAGACATTATGGAGTGCACTTTTAAAAATCTGGCATTAAGAATCTCAAAGTTTTTTTATTCCATAGACTTTTATATAACCTTTTAGAAAAACGAATAAAAATGGGGGTCACTAGACTAATTTTCGTTAAGCAGAGTAAAATTTACCCCTACCCCCACATATTTTGAGGTAATTCAATATTAAACATTATGGAGTGTACTTTTAAAAACCTGGCATAAACAATCTCAAATTTTTGTTTTTATTCCATAGACTTTTATATAACCTTTAAGAAGGACGAATAAAAAATGGGGGTCATCAGACTAATTTCCGCTCAGGAGAGCAAAATTTACCCCTACCCCCACGTATTTTGAGGATAATTCAATATAAAACGTTATGGGGTGTACTTTTTGTCATTTATATCAATTTGTATTACTGGTAGGAAGTAATTCATTATTATAAAGCTGAAAAAGAAGAAGAAAAAAAAACATGTTTATTAGATGCCCACCCAGGAATCGATCCTGGTCCGCTGGTTTAAGAGTCCGACGCGCTAATCACTAGGCTACAAGGACAGATCGTGCGCCGCCCAAAATAACCATATATATTCGATACACACTCCGAATACCGGCCATATTCGTGTTCGCAAACACGATATGCACTTGATAATATTGTATATTGTAATGAATTCGCCAGATCTATTTTTATCAGTGTTCGGTACTGAGACAATCATTTATAATAATGGGTCAATAGATATTTCGGACACATTTTAGTAACTTTTTTGTCCAGAAAATCCGGAAACATCCACCAGACGTAAACGTATGTGAAACCTGTATTGATGCGAATTTGAAAATGGTCGAAAGACAGGACCCAGACAACTTTCCCCGTTTCCCGCCGCAGGAATGATGCGCGTGGACAATACCCGAAATTGCCCTTAACAACATGAATTCAGCAATAACACGGTTTAGGCACCAACTCATCGGTGAAAGTTCTACACTGACCCAAAATGAAAACTTTACATAGTATTCAAAAGTATATATTTTGATGATAAATTAAGTTTTGGGGTTAATTTTTTCAGCCATCGAATTTTCAATGTCTTATCGATGTCTCTGAAAAAAATTATTGGATGAAAATCAAAAATTGCATAATTTTTATGAATAATTCAGTTCAGAGGGGTCAAAATGAAAATTTCTAAAAACAATTATTCCAGTCACACAGATTTTAGAAACAAGAAATTACTGATTGTATGCTTTAAGTGATGTTAAAAAGATCATCAGTAACCAGTGTGACCTACATTTTTACCAATGCTTAGCAGAGTACGTCACCTCATTGAATTTACGTAACGTTGTATGAGCACGTTAGGGATACGTATGTAATGCTAACAGAGGTGCATATTGGAGTCATTTAGCGCATCCATTTGATGATTGTACTTGAGCATCGGGCCCAATTCATCCTATACGTGTTCTATGGGGTCCTTGACCGTGGATGAAGCAGGCCAAGGCAAGAGATTGACGTTATTTTAGCATGGAATTGTGTGGTTGTTTACGTGTTGTGTGAGGCCTTGTATTGTCACGCTGGAAAATTCCAGGTCCGCTATTTTGCACGAAATGACTAATTATCTTTTGTGCATGAACCCCGTAAAGACGGGCAATAATGGTTGCCGTTTAAAACGATTAAGTGGATGAGGTAACGCGTTAACGCGATAAGGACGTAACGTCGTCACACGTGCGCGACCAGGTCTTGCACGAACTCTGACATGCCCAGGTTTGTTGTACAGGTTCATAAGATTGTTAATAGTCTGTCTAGAGCAGCCAAAATGATGCGCGATATCATCTACCGTAGACCCCGCCTTGAGCACGCCAAAAACGTGGTTTCTTTGATCTTTTGAAAGATGTACCGTCACTAAATGGAAGCGTTTTGTAACAATAAATTGTTTTTTATTACCAGTACTCAGCTGCAAATGTTTTCTTGTCGGTTTTAAAGCCGTTTGTGAACCGCCTGTTCCTCGGCACGTGCAAGGTAAGGATCACGTTTTTCAGGCTGTGACGCTTGAGTAGACCTGGGATTTGAATAAAATTGCATAATCGTTATCTGCGACGAAGTCTCGATAAGCATGCGTAAATCTTACAACGACATGTATACTAACAAAACAGTTATTCAAATAAATAAAGTGTAAAGTTTTCATTTTGGGTCAGTGTAGGTCATGGTCGTCAATGATATTACGGCCTAGTTGCTTTGCTTTATTTATTGCCCTTGCAATTATATGTTTTCTTCTGTGTCACTGTATACGTGCATCTTTGGATGTTCAGTGACCTGTGACTGTAGCCTTTCAGGTGGCAAACGCACATGTTTTAAGGTAAAATCACAACCGGTGCATACCCTGTGAAGATGGGTTTTTTTAATCTGAGTCTACAGGTCTTTTGATAAGAACGCTTGATGATGATATTTTTCTTATTTATTACTCTAAACATATGTTGTGGGTACTCAAAAGAGCCTTGAAGGTCTCAATGAGACGTTCAGCACTCATAACAAATGTTGAAATTATTGGACAAGATAATATCAATATTTTATGCATAAAATTGTTATTTATCTAGACCTTCGGTCTATATAGTTTGCCCATGTCAAATGATGCTATGTACAGTGAGCCACTTTAGTTACGCACCCTTATAAAATGTAAAATTATTCAAAAAAGAAATAGGATATTTTTAATCTGAGACTACCAGCGTAAAGCGCATCTATAGTTGCATTAGCCATCGAAATTTTATTGTGATCAGTTCAGAAACAAATGAGAAAATGGATCTTGAAGGGCACTCCCCCCAAAATACCCTTTCACATTGCATTATTTCGAATGAAACTAAGATCACATTGCAATTTTTTCAGGGTCGAATTTCTGCTATGCCAGAGATAAGAACCGACTTATTCTTGGCAATATCTAAGACTGGAATGTGTTTGTTAACTTCATAAAAAAAATAAAGTTTTACTAGTTTTGTTCCCAGCTGGCCAAGTTTGGAAAAGTTGATTTAAGTACTTTTTTAAAGTTAGATAAAATTTCGTATGGTTCTTAGTAAACCTGTTATCAAAACACTTCTTAAATAATTACATTTTAAACAACCATGTATCCGCCATTTATTTTGAAATTCGTAAAAAAATAATGGATTTATTGGCGTCATTGTGTCGACGTGAGTGATGACGTCACTACTACCAAGGCTATTAGACGTGTCAATGATAAAATGTTTTAGTGTTTTGATACTTCTATGTCAACAAGTGACTCATAACAAGACAATTTATCAAGGAAATCTGTTTGATTATTGCAACTGACGTAAATATGACGTCAAACGAGCATTTTTTCAAACAGTAACAGTGTTACTGATTTCAACGACCAAAAAAGGGGATTTACTTGAATAAAATAATTGTTTTTGGTGTTTTTCTGTCACAACGATCACCATGGATAATGCCTAGCGCAAAACGCAAATAGAAAATATAGACGTTCAGATTGCACGTGCAGTCGTGCACTTTTGTCAAAATTGCCTTTGGCGTAGCAGAATGATTCACATGAGTGATTTCGATATTAATTTTCGATGTCATCAAACAGATAAAATGTCAATAAGTAAATTATCATAGAGTATGTTCGATTCCAGCATTTTTGTGAAAAAATGAGGGGCCTTAAAAATGGTGCTTAACTAAAGTGGCTCACTGTACAGCCGAGTTTTTGTCAATGGACCGAAAAGCTTCAGTACCATGAACTGTGTTTGAGATAGCCACTGAAAGTATATCATAGCACCATATATGGAGTTCATATTAACCTTCTGCTGTAAAAATAAATGCTTAGCATTTTCATCACTGGAGAGAAAATTGCCTTACGCTCAGCTGTGTTAACGACATAAAAAATTGAGTAACAATAGTTGTACCACTCATTATGACTCTCTCCAGGGATCATACTGGGCAGATCAAAGGGAAAGTCATAGTGAGGTGACTTCCTTACATGGGGCAATAAAGTGGTCCCAAGAAGGGATTAGGTAATTTATGATAAATATTGATCTTTATCTTAGTGAAAGAAATTGTGTTGTATACAGGTAACTCCCCTCTTGAGGCCCAACTGGCGTAAATATGACGACAAAACGAGCATTTCTTCAAACAGTAACAGTGTTACTGATTTCAACGGCCAAATAAAGGGGGTTTACTTGAATAAAATAATTGTTTTTAGTGTTTTTTCTGTCACAACGATCACCATGGATAACGCCTAGCGCAAAACGCAAATAGAAAATATAGACGTTCAGATTGCACGTGCAGTCGTGCACTTTTGTCAAAATTGCCTTTGGCGTAGCAGAATGATTCACATGAGTGATTCCGATATTTATTTTCGATGTCATCAAACAGATAAAATGTCAATAGGTAAATTATCATAGAGAATGTTCGATTCCAGCATTTTTGTGAAAAAATGTGGGTCCTTAAAAAATGGTGCGTAACTAAAGAGGCTCACTGTACAGCCGAGTTTTTGTCAATGGACCAAAAAGCTTCAGTACCATGAACTGTGTTTGAGATAGCCACTGAAAGTATATCATAGCACCATATATGGAGTTCATATTGACCTTCCGCTGTAAAAATAAATGCTTAGCATTTTCATCACTGGAGAGAAAATTGCCTTACGCTCAGCTGTGTTAACGACATAAAAAATTGAGCAATAATAGTTGTACCACTCATTATGACTGGAGTTATGACTCTCTCCAGGGATCATACTGGGCAGATCAAAGGGACAGTCATAGTGAGGTGACTTCCTTACATGGGGCAATAAAGTGGTCCCAAGAAGGGATTAGGTAATTTATGATAAATATTGATCTTTATCTTAGTGAAAGAAATTGTGTTGTATACAGGAAACTCCCCTCTTGAGCCCCAACTGACGTAAACTTGACGTCAAAACGAGCATTTCTTCAAACAGTAACAGTGTTACTGATTTCAACGACCAAATAAAGGGGGTTTACTTGAATAAAATAATTGTTTTTGGTGTTTTTCTGTCACAACAATCACCATGGATAATGCCTAGCGCAAAACGCAAATAGAAAATATAGACGTTCAGATTGCACGTGCAGTCGTGCACTTTTGTCAAAATTGCCTTTGGCGTAGCAGAATGATTCACATGAGTGATTCCGATATTTATTTTTGATGTCATCAAACAGATAAAATGTCAATAGGTAAATTATCATAGAGAATGTTTGATTCCAGCATTTTTGTGAAAAAATGTGGGTCCTTAAAAAATGGTGCGTAACTAAAGTGGCTCACTGTACAGCCGAGTTTTTGTCAATGGACTGAAAAGCTTCAGAACCATGAACTGTGTTTGAGATAGCCACTGAAAGTATATTTTAGCACCATATATGGAGTACATATTGACCTTCCGCTGTAAAAATAAATGCTTAGCATTTTCATCACTGGAGAGAAAATTGCCTTACGCTCAGCTGTGTTAACGACATAAAAATTTGAGCAATAATAGTTGTACCACTCATTATGACTGGAGTTATGACTCTCCAGGGATCATACTGGGCAGATCAAAGGGACAGTCAAAGTGAGGTGACTTCCTTACATGGGGAAATAAAGTGGTCCCAAGAAGGGATTAGGTAATTTATGATAAATATTGATCTTTATCTTAGTGAAAGAAATTGTGTTGTATACAGGTAACTCCCCTCTTGAGGCCCAACTGGCGTAAATATGACGTCAAAACGAGCATTTCTTCAAACAGTAACAGTGTTACTGATTTCAACGACCAAATAAAGGGCGTTTACTTGAATAAAATAATTGGTTTTGGTGTTTTTCTGTCACAACGATCACCATGGATAATGCCTAGCGCAAAACGCAAATAGAAAATATGGACGTTCAGATTGCACGTGCAGTCGTGCACTTTTGTCAAAATTGCCTTTGGCGTAGCAGAATGATTCACATGAGTGATTCCGATATTTATTTTCGATGTCATCAAACAGATAAAATGTCAATAGGTAAATTATCATAGAGAATGTTCGATTCCAGCATTTTTGTGAAAAAATGTGGGTCCTTAAAAAATGGTGCGTAACTAAAGTGGCTCACTGTACAGCCGAGTTTTTGTCAATGGACCAAAAAGCTTCAGTACCATGAACTGTGTTTGAGATAGCCACTGAAAGTATATCATAGCACCATATATGGAGTTCATATTGACCTTCCGCTGTAAAAATAAATGCTTAGCATTTTCATCACTGGAGAGAAAATTGCCTTACGCTCAGCTGTGTTAACGACATAAAAATTTGAGCACTAATAGTTGTACCACTCATTATGACTGGAGTTATGACTCTCTCCAGGGATCATACTGGGCAGATCAAAGGGACAGTCATAGTGAGGTGACTTCCTTACATGGGGCAATAAAGTGGTCCCAAGAAGGGATTAGGTAATTTACGATAAATATTGATCTTTATCTTAGTGAAAGAAATTGTGTTGTATACAGGTAACTCCCCTCTTGAGGCCCAACTGGCGTAAATATGACGTCAAAACGAGCATTTCTTCAAACAGTAACAGTGTTACTGATTTCAACGACCAAATAAAGGGCGTTTACTTGAATAAAATAATTGGTTTTGGTGTTTTTCTGTCACAACGATCACCATGGATAATGCCTAGCGCAAAACGCAAATAGAAAATATGGACGTTCAGATTGCACGTGCAGTCGTGCACTTTTGTCAAAATTGCCTTTGGCGTAGCAGAATGATTCACATGAGTGATTCCGATATTTATTTTCGATGTCATCAAACAGATAAAATGTCAATAGGTAAATTATCATAGAGAATGTTCGATTCCAGCATTTTTGTGAAAAATGTGGGTCCTTAAAAAATGGTGCGTAACTAAAGTGGCTCACTGTACAGCCGAGTTTTTGTCAATGGACCAAAAAGCTTCAGTACCATGAACTGTGTTTGAGATAGCCACTGAAAGTATATCATAGCACCATATATGGAGTTCATATTGACCTTCCGCTGTAAAAATAAATGCTTAGCATTTTCATCACTGGAGAGAAAATTGCCTTACGCTCAGCTGTGTTAACGACATAAAAAATTGAGCAATAATAGTTGTACCACTCATTATGACTGGAGTTATGACTCTCTCCAGGGATCATACTGGGCAGATCAAAGGGACAGTCATAGTGAGGTGACTTCCTTACATGGGGCAATAAAGTGGTCCCAAGAAGGGATTAGGTAATTTATGATAAATATTGATCTTTATCTTAGTGAAAGAAATTGTGTTGTATACAGGTAACTCCCTCTTGAGCCCCAACTGACGTAAACATGACGTCAAAACGAGCATTTCTTCAAACAGTAACAGTGTTACTGATATCAACGACCAAATGAAGGGCGTTTACTTGAATAAAATAATTGTTTTTGGTGTTTTTCTGTCACAACGATCACCATGGATAATGCCTAGCGCAAAACGCAAATAGAAAATATAGACGTTCAGATTGCACGTGCAGTCGTGCACTTTTGTCAAAATTGCCTTTGGCGTAGCAGAATGATTCACATGAGTGATTCCGATATTTATTTTTGATGTCATCAAACAGATAAAATGTCAATAGGTAAATTATCATAGAGAATGTTCGATTCCAGCATTTTTGTGAAAAAATGTGGGTCCTTAAAAAATGGTGCGTAACTAAAGTGGCTCACTGTACAGCTGAGTTTTTGTCAATGGATCGAAAAGCTTCAGTACCATGAACTGTGTTTGAGATAGCCACTGAAAGTATATTATAGCACCATATATGGAGTTCATATTGACCTTCCGCTGTAAAAATAAATGCTTAGCATTTTCATCACTGGAGAGAAAATTGCCTTACGCTCAGCTGTGTTAACGACATAAAAATTTGAGCAATAATAGTTGTACCACTCATTATGACTGGAGTTATGACTCTCTCCAGGGATCATACTGGGCAGATCAAAGGGACAGTCATAGTGAGGTGACTTCCTTACATGGGGCAATAAAGTGGTCCCAAGAAGGGATTAGGTAATTTATGATAAATATTGATCTTTATCTTAGTGAAAGAAATTGTGTTGTATACAGGTAACTCCCCTCTTGAGGCCCAACTGGCGTAAATATGACGTCAAAACGAGCATTTCTTCAAACAGTAACAGTGTTACTGATTTCAACGACCAAATAAAGGGCGTTTACTTGAATAAAATAATTGGTTTTGGTGTTTTTCTGTCACAACGATCACCATGGATAATGCCTAGCGCAAAACGCAAATAGAAAATATAGACGTTCAGATTGCACGTGCAGTCGTGCACTTTTGTCAAAATTGCCTTTGGAGTAGCAGAATGATTCACATGAGTGATTCCGATATGTATTTTCGATGTCATCAAACAGATAAAATGTCAATAGGTAAATTATCATAGAGAATGTTCGATTCCAGCATTTTTGTGAAAAAATGTGGGTCCTTAAAAAATGGTGCGTAACTAAAGTGGCTCACTGTACAGCCGAGTTTTTGTCAATGGACCGAAAAGCTTCAGTACCATGAACTGTGTTTGAGATAGCCACTGAAAGTATATCATAGCACCATATATGGAGTTCATATTGACCTTCCGCTGTAAAAATAAATGCTTAGCATTTTCATCACTGGAGAGAAAATTGCCTCACGCTCAGCTGTGTTAACGACATAAAAATTTGAGCAATAATAGTTGTACCACTCAGGGATCATACTGGGCAGATCAAAGGGACAGTCATAGTGAGGTGACTTCCTTACAAGGGGCAATAAAGTGGTCCCAAGAAGGGATTAGGTAATTTATGATAAATATTGATCTTTATCTTAGTGAAAGAAATTGTGTTGTATACAGGTAACTCCCCTCTTGAGGCCCCTTTAATTTTGTGAGATACTGAAACTGTCCCTTATCAGTAAATCCTTTAATCAGGAATATATGTCTTTAACTTACATGTAGTAATACGCGAATTTTTACAGTGAAGTAAACGAGCCATCAATGTTCGACACATTGAAGTTTATTTCAGTTAAATGGGTTAATCTATATCCTGTACTTTTACTAACCGTACGTGTGCAGCCGCAAAATGATGAAAAAATATTATCAAATCCTGATGAAATGGATCATTAGTCTATCGTAAGTCTGAATTAAAGGTATTCATAAAAAAGTTATGGAGAACTGTTTCTATCAGTTTAGAAGTAATTAGTCGAAGCAAGCTAGATTTTGGGATAACGTCTTAATTTACTAACGCATACCTCATCGCCATAACCATCTTACGTGAAAGATTATCTAATCATGATCATTAGAACCCGTATATTAGGAAAAAGCATGATTATTGTTTCTGGATTTTTTGCGCTGAAAACATATTGAGGCATGCCGATATTTTTCACGGACTTCCACTAGAGTTTTTGTTTAAATAAAATCTTCCCATATCCCTTGCTCGACATCCTGGGCCCGAGCTTATTACTTTTTGCTCAACTCAACTGAGCATGGTATTTCGGCTGCTTATAAATTCATTCTAAAATGCTAAAACTCTCTGATGCTGTTTTTATTCTGCTTAAAGAGACTAGGTCTGTAACTATGAACAGTTTTCGAAGAAAATATTTTCTTTTTAAAAAATTTTAAAAATAGAATTACGTTATGTTTTCACAATAAATATGTTCAGTACAGCTGAAAACTGCATGAAAAGTGAATTATCTTATAAAAACAGGTGTTTTTTTCTTGTTAGGAATTATTTACGTCCCTCCAATATTTCTAGACAGTTGATTTTTAACATAAATGCTGTTGTTTTGATGGTGATAATTTGTTTAGATTTATGAAAATGGTAAAATGTTTACCCGAATTTGAGTATTTTTACTGTATTCTTGAAAAATAAAAACTTTATTTTCAAAATTAGAAGATCAAAAGTTAAAGACTATGCAGCTTTAATGAATATTAAAATGAATTGTTGGCATTTTATCTTTTATGAGCAGCAAAATGTTCATGCTCAGTTGAGTTGAGTATGAAAAATGTTCAATACATATAATATCGGGGTTTCGGCTAAGGTTTATCAAAAACAAGGCTAGCCAGATACATGTTTCCTGTTTACGTACTTTTTTGCGTGTTGGCCCCAAAAAAGCGCATCCTACATTGGAAGAGATACTCACTGAAAAATTTAAAAGACGCTTTCTTACTTTGAAAGTTGTGAGGGCAGACATTACACACTAATCTTTTCATTTATGTTTCGCCTGCAATTGTCATCTGCTGATAATCTTTTCAAACAGAGAAAGCGATTTTTTTCCTTTAAAGGGAACAGCAATATTGAAAGCAAATGATCTGTAATGTCAGCCCTTAACTGCCACACACTCAATGTTAGATGTAATATGAGCTTGCCAAAAATGTGGCATTTTCACATGAATAGACCCAGACGTGCCTGTATAGCCCCCTTTCAAGCTGAGACACTCAAAATGCTGTTCGGTCAATAGCTTAACAGTCATAGAATATTCAATCGACTAGCAAAGGCTCTGATCAGACTGAGCGTCAAACATACCACAATGTTGGAAATCTCATGTCGTGGCTCATATAAGAAAGTGATTGCAATCATAAAAATCTGACTTGTAATAACCCAAATGGAGGCCGCCATTCAGGACAATGAATTAACTCCAAATCATTTTTTTTTAATTCAATATAACCCCCGATTTTATTGCAAACGTCCAAAACAAAATTCAACTATTTTCAAAAGAATAATCAATAAAAAAAAATGCTAACACTATTGAATTGAATAGCAGGAAACTAGTTGTTCAGTTGATGCCAATTTAATTAGGACTGTGTAATGCCTGCCCTCACAATTTTCAAAGTCAGAAAGATGGCAAAGATCAGGAATCAATACAATCTAGCTACACGCCTGACGCAGGATACCAATGAGAAAGTGACAACTTCACAATAAGGCATCACAAACGAGGGCCAAGAGGTCAGCCCTTTCCCAGCAGGTAACCAGAAGGCATTAATAAACAGACGCGCACGAAAGCATAACAAAAACAAGACAGAAATAACATAAATGATCCACAAAAGAAGCACCGCCTTGGAACGGTAATCCCTACTATACAAACATATGTAAGTTTTTTTTATTTTTTATTTTTCGTTCGATTTTGATTGCAGCAAATTGCATAATTTAATAAAGGCTAGCATTACAAATTCATTTTGTTCAATAAAGAGTATTACCTTGTGGGTGTCGGGGCAGGTGTATTGGAAAACAATATCTCCATATTAGGTGATCTCCCTTGAAAGTGAACCATTTCCATTACGCACGTGCGTACTTGGGTGCTACGCCTATCCTAGGTATTCACTTGTTTATTATTTTAGCATCTTGGTTTGAACTTGACGTAAGTTTTTAGTACTTAATTGCCTTAGTTTATGGAAAGCATATTTCAGACAAGACAAACAGAAATAGATAAAAACAAAAACAAATCATTAGGAAGACACAAACGCAGCATGGCCGATGATCAAATATTGAAGTGCCTGCTATGAATGAATTTATTGCTAATCTATTTCCATCTTAAAACATAGATCCAGATAGCCACATTTTTCAAATTGTTAAATTGTGAATATCTTCTTACTGATCAGTTTAAACATGTGTTGTGGGTTTTCAAAAGAACCATCTCATTGAGACGGTTCTTTTGAGTACCCACAACATAATGTTTTGTTTGGGAATTGAGAAAGTTAGTTTTTGATCTTGCATTCTGATCTGGAAGCATGTTAAATAAAACATGTGTGGTATTATCGAATATGCCAATTTAGATGTAGTTTTATAACCATGTTTTTTAACATAAAAAACAGTTCTCATCATTAAATTATTTCAATGACCCATAGCAAGCAGCGCGCGAACTATAACTCCAGACACGTGCCAAACCTAAAACGTTTCCTCGTTCGACGTAAAAAATCAAAGTTATGTATTTCTTAATGCCTTGTAATGGTGCAGGACGGACCAGCCTGTTTACTTTCAGTTATCAGCAGTGTGAGATAAAAGATGTAGACCAGGAAAGAATAGCCTTTATAACCAAAACTAAATTGTGAAGTATATGGCTACCAGGCCCAATTAACTCTAGGAGGAAAGGCATGAACAAAACTTATTTTCGGATGAGCAATCTGATTTTACTTGCTTCACCATTTTAATTGATGTTTACTTTGTTCTAGGATGGGTACATCCCCATAATTCAGTGTTGATTCATTGTTTATTGTTGCTTCCATTTTTGTGGGGGTTTTATGTTTGGTCCATGTTTTATGCAGAAGTTGTCGACCTCTAGTCTTGCAATCATCTTGATGGGGAAGAGAGAGCTGGTTGCTTTACTTGAATTTAATTGTCTTCTTGATGTCTTATGACTTTTAGTGTTCTGTAATTCTTCCTCAAGGTACTGTGGGCTAGTCTGCAGTGTGTGATTGTGATACTTGCTGATCATGTTCTTTTACTTTTTAATTCTGATCTAACGATAGACTGTGGGAGAAAGTGAATTGCTAAGAGACTGAGAAATACGCACGCTAATCTGAAACATGTATTCTACATTTTATTTGGCTTACACGTTATACAACCTGCATACACCATAAAATACAGTAAAATCTGTGTTAAGCGGTCACTCCAAAATAGACAAAATAAAGGTACATGTATTAATGGCAAATACTCCGACATCCAATTAAGGTTACCTTGCACCCAACAGGACAAATTTTCGCTGGTGCCAAATTGTTCATTGGGACCCCCTAAATGTGAAACGAAGGTGTCCTAAAACAATTGGTATAGGCTTTGTAAAAATGCATGGTTACCATTGCAACCCATAGCGGATTTGAGAATGGGGGTATGCCTACAAAAGTACTCATATCTCAGCTGTTACTTATCCTAGACTACTAAACTTAATACGAAATTAAAGCTTAGACAATGGCCAATTACCCCTTGTTGCATATGCAAATGGTCTAGTTTGCAAAATCATAAATATTTATGAAAACATTAAAAATGTGATTCACGAATGGGGGTGTATGTACAAGATCAATAATATATATGCTGAATTCAGCCATATATTACTAATATGTACTAAATCAAAGCTAAGACATATGCCTTTTATTCCATGGTCAAATATGCAAATTATCATATTTGCATGATTTGCGTATTCATGAATATCCATAAATTGCTAAAAAAATAAGGGGAAACCATGAAATATATAAATAGGCCGATTTCATCCCAATATTGTCATTGTTGCATGTTTTAATATAATCAGTGTTACAATTTGACAATTCCATTCATCCAGTGGTCCTATATGAATATTATCTCAATTGGATATCCATGAAAAACTTCATTAAAATTTCAAAATATAAGTTGTCAAATGTGTCTGGTATATGCTTTTGCTAGAGGGTATAAAATTTAATCTTTTAAAGTAATGTCTCTTTTTCCTAGCCCAAGAGAAAATCTGCTTCAGTAAATGGATGTCTGGTTGTTTTCTTTTAAATTGTGAAGAAAGAAATGGGTATCACCTTGAAAATTTCATGGAAACATTGAGCAACCTGCACAGTCATGGAATTTTCCTGGTTTCTCTATATATCCAGTATTTGATTTGTAAAAACGCAATTTATTGTTCTGTAAATGATCTATCATCTCTTACCCATGCTACGAGGACCGATAAGCACCGGTTCTATGTGAATTGTTCAGGCAAGTTCAAATATCGGTATCTTAAATCCTGAAATATCTTATAAAGACATTAAACAATATTGGTCTAGTTTAAAGCTCTTATGTAATATCTCGTGCATTTTATTTAAAATATGCTATTCCATTAAGATATATCAGTAGAAATACCGTCTGTTTAGTTGGAGTGCAGAATGGCTAATTGCTCTTTGTATGTTCAAGTGGGTCGGAAAACACTGTAAGGATGTGTATGGTTATAAAGGGCAGATAAGATCATTTAAATGTGTCATTTTTTAAGAACGATTAAATGTCTTGATGTTGTTGTTTTTATACCTGCCAGATTGCACCTGTACTTTTTACCGGTAGGGTTTTTTTCTAGGATATAAAGGAACAGGCCTTGGCACACACTGCATGTTTGTAAATGTTTCGTAAAATTAAAACAATAAAGTTGAGGAAAGTATTTCATATTTAGGTCATTAGCGGTACATGTAGGCGTTTAAAATTAAGAAAATGAATATTCCCCTATTATCAAGTTGGAAATCGAACCCGGGCCGGTGGGCTATCTTGCACATCATATATGGATACATTTGTATTATATACCAATACCATGAGTTCATTAACACGGGTTTTAATTGAGGGAACTAGCTTCAAACCCAGTGATTTATGGAACAATCCATGGAAAATGCTAATGTGAGATATGTTTTACATGAAAATGTGTTCTCTTTTAGAATTGTAGTTGACCTTTCAACAGCCGAGGTCACTAGCTCATTTATTAGAACTACAGCATAGCTTAACAACAAGTGGTTGGCCTTTTCGTTCTACATGTACTTAGTAGGCGCATGACTTTGAAAAAATCCGTACCTAGTAAGTGACTTTATATTTGGTTTGCAAACGATGCTCGTTCTGTTCGTCCATGGTCAAAGGAAAAGCCATGTAGCTTAAGGACAGTTTGCCATTTGTGGTGATCAACACATAACAAAAACATAGGTTTTAAACAACAGACTTGTTATCAGAGTTTAAGTTATTGGAAGTCTATTTTACATCATCTATCTTTTAATTAAACAGTTATACCACGGCATCCAATTAAGGTTACCTTGCATCCCGCCCCCAGGACAATTTATCATGAGTGCCAAATTGTTTATTGGGACCCCCTGAATGCGAAACGAAGTTGTCCTCAAAACAATTCTGGTATTGGCTATATGAAAATAGATGGTTTCTATGGCAACCCCTTATATGCTTCTCGAGAACTGGGGTAGGCCTTCAAAAATAGTAAGAGAGTATGATCAGGAAATACCACAATCACAAACCGCAGACAACCCCTAGCACCGCGAGGAAGAGCCGCTCATTTGGGCTAAGGGCTCTTCGGTTTCCTTCATATTTCATGTTTCATTAATATTCATGAATATGCAAATGAGACTTTTCATATTGGACCACTGGATGATATGACTTATCAAATTGTATCAATGAATGATGATATAAAAACTTGCAACAATGGCGGTTTGATGATGGTTTGGTGTTGAAATCTGTTTATGTTTTTAAATGATTTTACATCATTTTAAGGTTTTCATTAATATTCATGAACATGCAAATTGGATGATTTATAAATTTGACAACAGAAAGAAAGGCATGTGTATCAGCTGTAATTTGACACCAAGACTTCAAACGTTTTGACTTTACATATATATGAGCATCGTGAGCCTGTGTAATTACAATGCATTCCGATACGGATATACGAGTCCCGCCTGTTGTTCCAATTCAGCCCAAGACGTTTCGGTTCCCCCAACGTACACTCGACTTTTAGAATCCTAAGCAAAGAAGTGTTTAGCCGTCGTGGCTCGACAGTTGTTACGATGAAGCGAAAGATCTCATGTTATGCCTACCGAAGCCAAAACCTAGATGAAGCATGCATCCTTAACGGGTGTTCTAATTGAAAAGACGCTAGACGTATACATATCTTTTCGAAAACATGACTCTTGGAAGTACCACCAAGGATCAGTGCTAAAAGTACTTTGCTAAAACCTGCGGGGACATAGATGAAATAATGTCAAAGAAACATGCTGAAGAAAAAAAAAGTAAAAAAAAAAACATGTGACTGTCTGAAAACAATTTTGTCCAGCATTCGATTCTCACGCGACAAGAAATATCTTTGTGATAAAACGACTAAAATCTGGTCCCAAACGCATAAAAACCCATTAAAAAACGTACATAGAAGCGCTCAAAATTCAAAAATATTCTCGGGGGAGGCCCCCAAGCCCCCCTTATGAGAGGGGGATTAATTAATCCCCCTCTCGTGCTCTCCCCCTCTTCTGCCTTCGGCACTCAATGGTTTCCTCCGCAAGACCACTTTTAAATACGCGGCGACGACTCTGCAAGTTTAGTACTCTAGAATGAGTAGAAGTAAGAAAATGGCAAATATCAGGAAAATCAAACAATCAAGCGCCTGACCCAGGATGTCAATGAGAAAGTGACAACTTCACAATAAGACATCACAAACGAGAGCCAAGATGTCAGTCCTTTCCCAGCAGGTTACCACAATGCATCAGTAAACAGACGTGCACAAAAGCATAACAAAAAACAAGACAGAAATAACATAAACGATCAACAAAAGAAGCACCGCCTTGGAACGGCCAGTAAAAATATTTTACTGGAGGGCTTAAACCGGTTTCACGGCATGCCAACCTCACCCTTAGTTAAGAATAAGTAGAACCCTAGATAGAATTGCATTTGTAGATATCCCAACTTGAGAATCATATAAGGGGTTGCTATGGAAACCATGCATTTTCACATACCCCATACCATTATTTTTTTACAAAAGTGTTTGCATTCAGGGGGTCCCAATGAACAATTTGGCACCCATGAGAAATTGTCCTGGGGTTCAAGCTAACCTAAATTGGATGCCAGGGGTAATACATGTAGCGAACCCACTTGGAATTAGGCATTGAACGTTTGTCGCACGGACTTTATCAGGTCGGTAAAGTTAGCACTAATTTTGCTGCAGCAAAAAACGGTAAAGTTGGCAGCAATTTTTCTGCAGCAAAAAACGGTCAAGTTAGCAGCAACAGTAAAAAACGGTAAAGTTGGCAGCAATTTTTCTGCAGCAAAACACGGTCAAGTTAGCAGCAATTTTGCCGCAGCAAAAAATGGTAAAGTTGGCAGCAATTTTATGGCAGAGAAAAACGGTCAAGTTAGCACAAAATTTCTGCTGGCAGAGAAAAACGGTCAAGTTAGCAGAAAATTTCTGCTAGCACAAAATTTTCTGCCAGCAAAAATTTTTCTGCTAGCGCAAAATTTTCTGCCAGCAAAAAATTTTCTGCCAGCAAAAAATTTTCTGCTAGCACAAAAATTTCTGCTAGCACAAAATTTTCTGCCAGCAAAAAATTTTCTGCTAGCACAAAAATTTCTGCTAGCAAAAAATTTTCTGCCAGCAAAAATTTTTCTGCTAGCACAAAATTTTCTGCCAGCAAAAAAATTTCTGCTAGCGCAAAAATTTCTGCTAGCACAAAATTTTCTGCCAGCAAAAAATTTTCTGCTAGCGCAAAAATTTCTGCTAGCACAAAATTTTCTGCCAGCAAAAAATTTTCTGCCAGCAAAAAATTTTCTGCTAGCACAAAATTTTCTGCTAGCACAAAATTTTCTGCTAGCACAAAATTTGCTGCCAGCAAAAAAATTTCTGCTAGCACAAAATTTGCTGCCAGCAAAAAAATTTCTGCTAGCACAAAAATTTCTGCTAGCACAAAATTTGCTGCCAGCAAAAAAATTTCTGCTAGCACAAAAATTTCTGCTAGCACAAAATTTGCTGCCAGCAAAAAATTTTCTGCTAGCACAAAATTTTCTGCCAGCAAAAAATTTTCTGCTAGCACAAAAATTTCTGTAAGCACAGAATTTTCTGCCAGCAAAAAAATTTCTGCTAGCACAAAAATTTCTGCTAGCACAAAATTTGCTGCCAGCAAAAAAAATTCTGCTAGCACAAAATTTGCTGCCAGCAAAAAAATTTCTGCTAGCACAAAAATTTCTGCTAGCACAAAATTTGCTGCAGGCACAAATGAGCAGTGACATGAGATTTCCAACAATGTCGTATGTGTGACCAGCAAAGGCTCAGACGAGCATGCGCTTACGCGCACACTGATCAGAGCCTTTGCTTGTCGCTTAATTATTATATAAGTGTTAAGCTACTGATCGAACTTAATTTGGTGTTTCTAAGCTTAACAGGAGGCTGCACAGGTTCGTCTGAGCCTACACTTGTCAAGATGGCACATTGTTGGAAATCACATGTCACGGTTCAAATATTCCTGAATACCGGGCCGCGTAGGTAGTCGGTAACGTGTCTGGCTACAGATACGTGTCTGACTGCAGATCCTGGTGTCCCGAGTTTGATCGCAGCCCGGTCTCATACTTTCATAATTTCTACCGTCATATCACTCCCTTCCAAGAAGTAGCTGTCAGTTTTAAGCGAAAGTATGCGCACGAAGTACTGGTTTGATTTGATTCATTACGTCCCATCAACAATCATTCAGTTATATAGGAAAGGGTCTTCCAGGGTTGAACCAGTACTAAGCTAGGATAAATATGTCTTGCTTAAGGGCACAACGCAACGCCGCCGGTGAGGCTCGAACCCGCGGCCACTCGGTCTCGAGTCAAGCACTCTCGCTCCCGAGACAAAGTACTGGTTAACCGCTTCTTCAAGCTTCCCGAGGAAAGATGTGATTAGGTGAGCTGTCCGTCTCGCCTTGGCCATAGTTGTTGACTTGGGGACGTAAAGCATCAAAACAAACAAAAACAAATATTCCTGCTAGCACAAAAATTGCTGCCAGCACAAAATTTACTGCTGGCACAAAAAATCCTGCTAGCACAAAATTTGCTTACAGCACAAAATTTGCTGCTGGCACAAAAATTCCTGCTAGCACAAAATAACTGCCAGCACAAAAATTGCTGCTGGCACAAAAATTCCTGCTAGCACAAAATTTGCTGCTGGCACAAAATTTCCTGCTAGCACAAAATTTGCTGCTGGCACAAAAATTTCTGCTAGCACAAAATTTGCTGCAGGCAAAAAATTTTCGGCTAGCACAAAAATTTCTGCTAGCACAAAATTTTCTGCCAGCAAAAAATTTTCTGCTAGCACAAAAATTTCTGCTAGCAAAAAATTTTCTGCCAGCAAAAATTTTTCTGCTAGCACAAAATTTTCTGCCAGCAAAAAATTTTCTGCTAGCGCAAAAATTTCTGCTAGCACAAAATTTTCTGCCAGCAAAAAATTTTCTGCTAGCACAAAAATTTCTGCTAGCACAAAATTTTCTGCCAGCAAAAATTTTTCTGCTAGCACAAAAATTTCTGCTAGCGCAAAATTTGCCCCTGGCACAAAAAATTCCCAGCAAAAAATTTGCTGCTGGCACAAAAATTCCTGCAGGCACAAATGAGCAGTGACATGAGATTTCGAACAATGTCGTATGTGCGACCAGCAAAGTCTCCGACGAGCCTGCGCATACGCGCACACTGATCAGTGCCTTTGCTTGTCGCTTAATTATTATTTAAGTGTTAAGCTACTGATCGAACTTAATTTGGTGTTTCTAAGCTTAACAGGAGGCTGCACAGGTTCGTCTGAGTCTACACTTGTCAAGATGGCACATTGTTGGAAATCACATGCCACAGTTCAAATATTCCTGAATACCGGGCCGCGTAGGTAGTCGGTAACGTGTCTGGCTGACTGCAGATCCTGGTGTCCCGAGTTTGATCGCAGCCCGGTCTCATACTTTCATTGAGATTGATCGTGAAATAATTTCTACCGTCATATCACTCCCTTCCGAGAAGTAGCTGTCAGTTTTAAGCGAAAGTATGCGCACGAAGTACTGGTTTGATTTGATTCATTACATCCCATCAACAATCATTCAGTTATATAGGAAAGGGTCTTCCAGGGTTGAACCAGTACTAAGCTAGGATAAATGCGTCTTGCTTAAGGGCACAATGCAACGCCGCCGGTGAGGCTCGAACCCGCGGCCACTCGGTCTCGAGTCAAGCACTCTCGCTCCCATGACAAAGTACTGGTTAACCGCTTCAAGCTTCCCGAGGAAAGATGTGATTAGGTGAGCCGACCCTCTCGCCATGGCCATAGTTGTTGACTTGGGGACGTAAAGCAGCAAAACAAACAAAAACAAATATTCCTGCTAGCACAAAAATTGCTGCCAGCACAAAATTTACTGCTGGCACAAAAAATCCTGCTAGCACAAAATTTGCTAACAGCACTAAATTTGCTGCTGGCACAAAAATTCCTGCTAGCACAAAATTACTGCCAGCACAAAAGTTGCTGCTGGCACAAAAATTCCTGCTAGCACAAAATTTTCTGCTGGCACAAAATTTCCTGCTAGCACAAAGTTTTGCTGCTGGCACAAAAATTTCTGCTAGCACAAAATTTCTGCTAGCACAAAATTTGCTGCCAGCAAAAAATTTTCTGCTAGCACAAAAATTTCTGCTAGCACAAAATTTTCTGCCAGCAAAAAAATTTCTGCTTGCACAAAAATTTCTGCTAGCACAAAATTTGCTGCTTGCACAAAAATTTCTGCTAGGACAAAAAATTGCTGCCAGCACAAAATATGCTGCTGGCACAAAAATTCCTGCTAGCACAAAATTTGCTGCAGGCACTAAAAATATTGCTGACACAAAAGTTGCTGCAGGCACAAATCTTCATATCGGGCCGCGTAGGCAGTCGGCAACGTGTCTGGCTACAGATGCGTGTCTGACTGAGGATCCTGGTGTCCTGAGTTGATCGCAGCCTGGTCTCATACTTTCATGGAGATTGATCGTGAAATAATATCTACCGTTATATCACTCCATTCCGCTATATCATTCAAGAGAAGTAGCTGTCAGTTTTAAGCGAAGGTATGCGCACGAAGTACTGGTTTGATTTGATTCATTACGTCCCATCAACAAGTTTTCAGTTATGTAGGGACGGGTCTTCCTTGGTTGAACCGGTACTAAAGCCCCGTTCTCACTGTGCAGATGGAGCCACAGTACATCGCGATGCAGGACAGCCGGTATTCCGTGATGCACCGGGACACATTTCATAAAAAATAAATTGCGTTCTCACCTTGCCGACGTTACCCCAGTATAGCCCCGGTCCGGCAAGACGCCGGTTGATTCCCGGTTCACCACGGAGCACTTACAGTGCAGCACGGTGGAGCCACGGTTCATGCCAGTATACCCCGGCGTGCGCCTTGGTTACATGCCGGTAGGGCCACGGTTGCGTCCCGGTGTTAATCTACACTATAAATTCAGGATAAAAACGTGGAGTAACGTAAGTTTTCTTCTGTCTCTATCGCATAACAGTTATGTCTTCAAAGAAATAACACCGAACAGACACAAATTGGACTGCACAGCCACATAAGGTAGATGGAGACTTGAAAATTCAGATTAAGTTACTAGAGGAATCATGATCTATGTAGCGAAAACAAATGCTTAGTAACCTCGCAGCTCATTTGCATATATGTTGTCGTATACGCAGAAGCAGAGGTTATAAAACTTTTTTCATGCTCAACTCGACTGAGCATGAAATTTCGACTGCTCATAAAAACTAAAATACCGGCAAATAAAGAAGTTTCTTGCTTTAAGTCTCTCAGGTGTTGTATTTATCATGCTAATAAATGTTAAAATGCCAAAATTGATGGCATTTCAACATTTATGAGCAGGATAAATTTCGTGCTCAGCTTAGTTGAGTATGAAAAATGTTTTTAAGCTCGGGGCCTGTTTTCTTACGACGAGGTTCAAATGTTGTTGATCTGGGCCTAGACCTACATGTGTACAATGCCTCCTTAAAGTTAAGGAAGACTTAATTTAAATATATTTCAACATGTTACATTAAATGCTTGATAAATTGCCAGGACCTGTGCAGTACTTGTTGTCAAAAATATCATTGTGATCTATAGAAAAAAGTAACTATTTTGATTTTAATCAGCTTGAAAACGTTGTTTTTCGCAACCTGAAAATTCAATACTTAACTTAAGTCTTCCTTAACTTTAAGGGTGCATTGTAATTTTGGCCCAGATTGTCTTGCTTTTTAGCAAAAATATATAAACACTATGCGCCGCGGCATGTGATTTCTAACAGTGTGGTATTTTGAGAAGTGTAGACTCAGACAAGCCTGTGCAGTAACCATTTTAGCTAAGAAATTTTAAATGTAGTTCGGTCAGTAGCTTAACAGTCAAATAATAATCAAGCGACTGGCAAAGGCTCTGATCAGACTGCGCCTAGGCGCAGGCTGATCTGAGGTTTTCTTGTTGGCACATACCACATTGTTGAAAAATCAGGCATACCCGGGGTCTTCATCGCGCACGGTTTATCACGGTGGAGACACGGATTTTTCCGGAATGCGCCGGTATCGCGTGGACGCGGTCCCGGTGGAGACACCGTTGCTCCCGGCGTCGTCCCAGTTTACCACGGTATTTGACAGCCTTCTCGGTTACTCCCGGTGAGTTCCGGTTGTTTTAAACATTTTACAACAACCGGGGACATTAGCCGGTTCAACACGGTTCATCCCGGATCTCCAAAGATCTCCGATGGCGAAGTACTAATTAATCGCTTCTTCAAGCTTGCCCCAGAAAGGTGTGGTTAGGTGAGCTTATAGTCTCGCCATGACCATAGTTGTTGACTTGGGACAAAACAAACAAAACACAAATATTTCTGCCAGCACAAAAATTGCTGCCAGCACAAAATTTGCTGCTGGCACAAAAAATCCTGCTAGCACAAAATTTGCTGCCAGCACAAAATTTGCTGCTGGCACAATAAATTCTTGCTAGAACAAAATTTGCTGCTGGCACAAAAATTCCTGCTAGCACAAAATTTGCTGCTGGCACAAAAATTTCTGCTAGCACAAAATTTGCTGCTGGCACAAAAATTCCTGCTAGCATAAAATTTGCTGCTGTCACAAAAATTTCTGCTAGCAAGAAAATTGCTGCCAGCACAAAATTTGCTGCTGGCACAAAAATTCCTGCTAGCACAAAATTTGCTGCAGGCACTAAAAATAGTGCTGGCACAAAACTTGCTGCAGGCACAAATCTTCATATCGGGCCGCGTAGGCAGTCGGTAACGTGTCTGGCTACAGATGCGTGTCTGACTGCAGATCCTGGTGTCCCGACTTTGATCGCAGCCTGGTCTCATACTTTCATGGAGATTGATCGTGAAATAATTTCTACCGTCATATCACTCTCTTCCGCTATATAATTCAAGAGAAGTAGCTGTCAGTTTTAAGCGAAAGTATGCGCACGAAGTACTGGTTTGATTTGATTCATCAACAAGTTTTCCGTTATGTAGGGACGGGTCTTCCTGGGTTAACCGGTACTAAACTAGGATTAATGCGTCTTGCTCAAGGGCACAACGCAATGACGCCGGTTAGGCTCGAAGCCGCGGCCACTCGGTATCGAGTCAAACACTCTACCACTGAGCCACTGCGCTCCGAGGACGAAGCACTGGTTAACCGCTTCTTCAAGCTTGCCCAGGAAAGGTGTGGTTAGGTGAGCTGACCGTCTCGCCATGACCATAGTTGTTTACTTGGGATGTAAAGCAGCAAAACAAACAAAACACAAATATTTCTGCAAGCACAAAAATTGCTGCCAGCACAAAATTTGCTGCTGACCCAAAAAATTCCTGCTAGCACAAAATTTTGCTGCTGGCACAAAAATTCCTGCTAGCAAAACTTTGCTGCTGGCACAAATATTCCTGCTAGCACAAACTTTGCTGATTGCGCAAAATGTGCTGCTGGCACAAAAATTCCTGCTAGCTCAAAAAGTGCTGTTGGCACAAATATTCCTGCTAGCAAAAAAACTTCTGCCAGCAGCAAAATTGTTGCCAGCATTTAAAAATTGTTATTTTTTCGATTTTTTACTTTATATTTCTCCATTAAATCTTGAGCAACCAAACATCTATACCGTGTTGATTACTCTTGGTATGGCGGTGATCTGCCAAAAGCCTTCTTACGCTCATTTTGACGTACCGTAACATTAGTACAGTATGCATCGCAGACGTTACATCTTGATGTTCGATGTTCAGACAGAAATACTCCCGAAAAGTGTGTTTACATATTCAAAATATCGTAAAGATAATCTTCCAGATTTAAAAATGCAGTTTGACGTTTTTCAATGTTATTCATGAACGCCTGATCAAGTTTCGCATGGTTGTCTTGTCAGACGTGTGGCCAAGGCGGTGCTTCTTTTGTGAATCCTTCTTGTTATTTATGTTTCGTGTTTGTCATGCGTTCTTGCCTGTTAATTGCAGCCTTGTGGTCATCCATGCTTGGAAGGGGTAAACCTCTTACTTGTATGTGATGTTGAGTTTTTGTCACTTTCCCATGTGGTGTCATGCGTCAGGTGTAGTACTTGATTGCATTGATTCCTGATCTTTGTCATATACGCATACCGTTTAACGTAATGAGTTTTTGTTAAATTGGTTAAAGTGTAAACTTATTTTTTTTTTGTTCAGTATATTTTTGGTTAAATCGACCATTCAAGAAATAATCATATGATTTATGGCAAACCATCTGATCTAACTAGACCCAATGAATTCAAATGAACCGACAATTGCCAACTATACTTGTATTGTTAAGTTCCGCTCTTGTTTGGCCGCCAAGCCATGTTCTGAGATATCCCAATAGAAAGCAGGTGGTAGGCATTTGAACCACCCGAGGGTTGTGAGTTTATGTATCTAGCTGCCTGCCTCACTGTGTATGTGCGTGACTGCTTGCTTGTCTTCTTGTAATCTGGCATAAACATATCATCTTTGCTAAGAATGTGACTTGACGAAGATTTGGTACCAGTAAAATGCATTTAAGCCCCCCCCCCCACACACACACCCCAGTAACTTAGGCTGCTGTCCATTTTAAGGCGATGGTTCTGTTAGTTTTGAATCGTTATTGATTGTTGCTCCCATTGTGTGATTCTGAAATTGCTCTTTGTTTTTTATGCGATATTTTGTGTCCATTTTATTTTTGCAATCATCATAATGAATGCCTTGCTTTGACTTCCTGGTGCCTCATGATTGTTGTGTGGCTCTTCCTCTAGGTGCCACAGGTTTGTCTGCAGTTTGTGATTGTAGTATTTGCTGACCTTACTCATTATTTTGATCAGAATAATGATTTTAGGCTTGTTTAGCAAAGACCAAGCTTTTGTGTGACTCAAAGCGTATACCTGGCATACACATGTATACATTCACCAATGTTATCAAAAGTGGACAGAGTGAATTAAAGGCTTGAAGAATAATTTTAAAGTTATAAAAAAGTTTTCGTGCTCAACTCAAATGAGCAGGATTGTTTAAATGATCATAAAATCAAATGCTTAAAATCAACTTTTCTTGCTTCCAGACGTTCACCGGACCCCGAGGGCGCACAGATGCGGTAATAATCGCGCTCATTGGTCAGTTGAGTACAAAAAAGTTTTATAACCTCGGATAAAGATCTTCATAAATTTCGTATTGCTGTGATCCCAACGCCTGTTAATGCATTCTTTTTTATCTAAACTTCATTTATGCACATGGACTTGAATTTATGATTTTTGGGTGATTTTATGCCTTGGGAAGCGTGATATATGCTTTAAAAAGTCGGAAGTCTTCAAATCGGAAAAGGGCCATAAGCGGAACTAAATTATGGTACTAAATAATGTGACCAAGTTTCATAAAATTCAGATCAAAACTATTCAACCGAAAAAGCGGATGTCGTTGGGTGTGGCATACAGACAGACGTACATACAAAGGTAACACCTAATGCCCCGGCAAATGTCAAGGCGTAAACTTGTATACATTTGATGAAAGTTTATCCATGTGTTTTAAAATTATTGAGTGGAAACATTTTTATGCCCCCGCCATGACAATGGCCCGGCCATTAAATATTACCCCTGTCCGTCTGTCCGTACGTCTGTCCAACGACGTCCGCTCTCTAAGTCGAATACTTTTGATCAGATTTTATGAAACTTGGTCACATTGTTTAGTACCATGATGTCTTCTTCAAGTTCGATAATGGTCCATATTGCACAATGCTTTCAGTAGTTATGGCCCTTTGTTTATGAAAATTCACTATTTGAAACGATGTCCGCTCTCTAAATTCGATTAGTTTTGATCAGAATTTTATGTAATATGTTACATTGTTTAGTACCATAATGTCTTCTTCAAATTCGATAATGGTCCATATCGGACCATGCCTTCAGTAGTTAAGGCCCTTTGTTTATGAAAATTCATCATTTGAAACGATGTCCGCTCTTTAAGTCAGAATATTTTGATCAGATTTTATGAAACTTGGTCACATTGTTTAGTACCATGATGTCTTCTTCAAGTTCGATAATGGTCCATATCGGACCATGCCTTCAGTAGTAATGGTCCTTTGTTTATTAAAATTCACTATTTGAAACAATGTCCGCTCTCTAAGTCGAATACTTTTGATCAGAATTTAATGAAATTTGGGTCAAATTGTTTAGAACCATATCTTCTAGTTTGTTAATGGTCACTATCGCACAATGCTTTCCGCAGTTATGGCCCTTTGTTTACGAAAAATCACCGTTTTAAACGATGTCCGCTCTCTAAGTCGAATAGTTTTGATCAGTATTTTATGAAACTTTGTCACATTGTTAAGTACTAACTGTCACATTGTTTAGTATCATGATGTCTTCTTCAAGTTTGATAATGGTCTATTTAAGGATTTATTGCCCTTAGTTTATGAAAAATCATCGGTTGTAACGACATCTGCTCTCTAAAATTCATGCAATTTCAGCTTTTCCTGAAATGAATTATGTATTGGCATTTTAGGGCAGAAAAGTAAGAATAGTAGGGTTTTCTGAATAAAAGAATGAAAATGTAGGAAGAGGCAAAAAAGTAGCCAAAAGTAGGACTACTTCTTAGCCTGTAAATATAGTCAGGTTTTATCCGCAGGTTATCCTTTATTTCCAGGTAATAAAGTCTCTCAAATAGAAAAGAATAAAGATTAACATTAACATTTTATTTCCACAGTCCAAAACAATATTTTGATCTTTATAATAACATAACTACTGTGTTTCCAGGACTTAAGTGACCCCCTTTTTTCTGATTATTCTTTAATGGTGATTTTAATTGAAAAATAAATTAGAAAAATGAATTTAGATATAGACCGCGTAGTTGAATTAATTTTTTCCACATAAATCTGAGTTTTTTTCCCAGTATGCTGGGATTAGATGGAATTTTGGTGTGTTTTTGCTGCTTCTCTTTGAATTAGTCCCAAGTGAACCTAATGATATAAATAAAACACGGCTTATACAGGTCAGTAGAGGTAATTCGTCATTCCCACAAATAAGAGTGCGTAACAGAAAATTATTTTTCCTATTTCTCAACCAAAAAATATTTGGTGTGTACTCAAAACAACCATCTCGATGATACAGTTCTTTTGAGCACCCAAAACATGTGTTTACCCTGATGAAGACAGTCACAGCTTCTCGCTAAAATTGCTTAACTGGACCAATCTTCGTGCATTAAGCTATGATTCACTGCTTATACTGACTTATAAACTTCAATGTACACCTAAAACCGATGCAATGAAATGGCCTGTGTTCGAAAAATGATTCAAGTAATTGTCTAAACCTTGTTGATCTGCTGATAACCTTTGCAAACAATTTGGACCCAGATCAGGCACGACGGGCCTGATCTGGATCAAAACTGCTTGACACTTTACTGATATTCCTGAAAGATTTTTTTAGTAAAAAAACAACAAACTAATTTTGGAAAAAATATCAGAAGACTACAAAACCATGACAAATTACCCCGTAGGCAAAAAGGGTTGATGAATTGAAATGGAAGGTGCTACTACGTACATGCAGGTTTCATGCTTAAGCCTTTTATACTCAGCGTCAATGAAAAGTTACCAGTATCGAAATTTCTATATTTCGAAACATATATAATACAGCTCTTTGGCTACTGTGACGTTTATGTTTCGAGTCAATGACAAGCTGGTTTGGAGAGATAAAACAGTTACTCGAGCCCTGGAACTATTGTGCACGTGATGCACGTGCATTTTATGTTTTTCGCAGTTTATAAGAATTTGAAACCATCATTTTCAGAAAACAACATGCCAGGACATGCGTTAGACATTGGCATTGGAAACGCCACAAAAATGGTTTGGGTTATCCCATTGAACGCGAAAAATGAGGATCAAACTTAAAGGTAGCACCAAAACTTTGCATTTTCCTATACAATGCAATGGAAACTACAGGGGCCCATCAAGGAATGATTATAATGCATTCGGATGTGATGGATACCGTTTTCCATAGCGGTGATGCATTGGACTCTATGCCATAAACTTGAGTGTTGAAGTATCCGCCGTTCTTCGTTCAGAATGGACTGAATATTGTCCTATTTTAAGTGTATGTGATTTACTGGTAACTTTTCACTGACGTTGAGTATATTTGCCTGCTTTCAATACGGCACGGTCTAGGACCCCTATAGACTTTAACAGTTGCGTGCGTGCATATAGATTTTCCTTGAATCAGCTGATATTGATATTCCAGTAGGCTATTACATATCATCATAGCAATGCAGATATACCATGTGTATCTATAGCGGTACACATGGGTATATTAACAGGGAAAAACATCTAAGTTATTCTGTTGTACAGGGGATTTGGGCTTCATTTACAAATAAGGGCGTCTCCCAAAAATGAGCTTTTGTTACGTGGTATGCATTTAAATCCACATGCTAAGTGCGGTTCTCCTAAGTTCAATTTAAAGCCATTTAAAAAAGAAAACGGGGGTCACTTAAACCCTGGAAAAATATTAGAATACAGTTGATGGAGCATCATTGCAAATCCCCAATCTCTCGAAGAAATCTAATGATCTTTGACCTTTTGATCCCTCCCCATGGTCACCAGTCTGATCTTAATGTAAATTGTTATATTTGTATCCTGTTCTACTTGTCATCCTTTTTCAATTTGATATACCATGTGACCATGTTCAGAAAAAATAAATGTTTGACCTTCTGACTCCTCCCGGTGGGGAGGGGCCTGCCAAAACAAGTAGCCAATGGGGCAACAATCGCTCACCTGGGAGCCAGCATAATGTTTGGTGATGCCATAATTTATGATGCTCAAAGGCAGGTAACTCTCAACTTGAAACAGTGACCAGGCATTAACTCAAAAACAAAAGATATTATGCCAGTTCTGGTTATCTGCATGTATTAAAAAGATCTGAATAAAAATAGTGAAAGTATATTTTCAAATGCTCATGGGCAGCTCATTCCGTAGTCAGTGAAGGGATTGACCTATGCATCCTTTAATGTATGTCCTGATAACAAACAAAGGTGAAAAAAAATCAAATGAAAAATAAAGGCAGTAGAGTGGTCAGAACATTATACAGTTATATTTTAGATGCTCAAGTGCAGCTAACTCGGGTGTTGCAGATAATCAAACTCATTCAAGCTTTTATGGGTGTCCTTGTTACCTGTAACGATCCAATCTCGAAGCAAACATATTTGAAAGTTCTCATTTTTTTCCAGCCTTTATTTGAAGGTAAATTTACTTTAACACCTGAGTGGGTGACGAACACCAAATTGCCGTAGTAGTATGCCCACAATGAAGTATATGGAAGTTATATGTTGCCATGGCAACCAAAGTTCAAATCCAATTAGCCCCAAACCTAATGCAGCCTGCCAGATGATGCTTTACATTAAGTTTGATAAAAATTGGCCAACTGCCATTAGAGATATAATACTTTCAAAGTGTGGACAGAGGATTGACTCCACATTAGTGCCATTGAGCCTTCGGCTTAGGTGAGCTAACAAGGAAAAAAAATGATTTCAATAAAATTGAAGATCATTTATGTTTAAATTAATGGTTGATTACTTTGCAGCAATTTGATGTCAAATATTGAAATTGACATGCCCCTTTATTGGCGTCTCACGTTTCATTAATTAACTGTGGCTAAGAGCTTTATGGATCAAAAAATTTTGACCATTATTGTCGAGCCATTGCCTGTCTGCTGGTAAAATCACATAAACTGATGTGACCATTTTCGTTTACAGTTGATTTAATCACATTCTAATGCTTAAAACTAATTTCATGCGATGAACAGCATTGAATGACATCAGTATAACCATTTAAGAACAATCGCTCAACTTAATTCTCTCAGTATATATTGATGAAAACTTTAAGTCTGTGAAAATGTTGGGTGGAGATGCAGGCTAGTCTTAACTTTTCGTGTGAAATTCGACAGGTTATTTTAACTTTTTGCATGGTAGGTAATATTCCATGTATATTGCATGAATCTGCTTATTTTCTTCAAAGTTTAATTTTCAAAGCAAATTCAGGAATAAACTTGTTTGTTTGATTTGATTATGTCCTAGTCAACAATTTTTCAGCTATGTCAGGACTGGTCTTCCTGGGTTAAACCAATACTATGCAAAGATTCATGCGTCTTGCTCAAGGACACAACACAGTGATGCCGGTGAAGCTCGAAATGAAACACCTCAGTCTTGAGTCAAGTATTCTACCACTGAGTCACTGCATACCCTAATAATGAAGGAATACAACCAGAGTGTTAAACAAAATTAATCCAGATCAGGACTGACATTTTGTTTGGCCTGATCTGGACCCAAACAGTTTGTAACAACACTAGTAGACAATGATTAAATGTAACATTTTATTTTAGCCATAATCTGTCATTATCACACTACTCTGGAAGTTTACATTGCAATTTTATCCACTTGTTAGACTGTTCAGATGGGCATGCTGACCTGTACCTTTGTTGTTGGTATAAGGGATAATAAGGGATTAACTAGAATACTGAAAGTATTAATGCCATAAGTTTATACTAAATATATGAAGCACTGATTATTGGTCCATAACAATAAAATCAGGGATTAGCAATAACACACCCTGTAAACTTTTAAATGGACCAGTAAAAAATTGAAATACTTCCTGTGGTTAACTTAAGCATTTTCTGTCACTAGTTTCTGTGGGGAAAACAGAGGTAACAGGTAAGATTTTTCTAGTCTCGAGACATATTTCAAAAATCTAAGAATATTAGATTATCAGTTTTCAGCCATTGTATGTCTACCAAAAATGGTAATTAAAAAAAAATGTGTTACTGCCTTCGCTTGAGTCCTGCTTGCTCAGTGGCTAAAAGAATAGTAGGATGTCAGCAAATACAGGAAAATAAGCTTTTTTTTCAGATGCAAGCTTACAGTGGACCTGCATTGTCACAGTCAGATGCGTCTATACTTTCAAGATGAATTTATACAGAAAACAAAGATTTCCTTTCATTGCACAGATTCATTTTTCTTGGTTTGGTCGACTTGAAAAATGCGGTGGTCAAATTGACATTTGAAAAATGCGATGTAAATTGACATATAGTGATTATAATGGCAAATACTCTTTAGTGGAAAAATCATGAAAATCTGATTTATGTCATTTATATCCGAATTATATCAGTGAACCATGCATGTGGTAGTATTTATATTGCTGCTACAACTGAAACTAGAGGACCTGAAGCGCTCACCTGATCTCCTTAATAATGTTAAAATAGGTCAAGGTCAACTTAGGCTTATTATTCAAACATATTTTGTTTTACCATATATGGGTAGTGGCCATATTGATCAAGTGACCTAAAAATAATATCATATTTATATTGTTTTATCTACTGAATACTCCATGTGAAATTTGAGTTGAAACTGCTTAGATATGTATAAGGCAGTACAATATAAGAGGCCTTGGATGAAAGATCAAAGGTAATTGACCTTTGGTGCTTAAATAAAACCAGTGTTTAAATAGGTTTAGCATTTTTCGCAAGTATTATGCTTAAGTTTATAGAAAAATGAACATTTCAAGATTTTTCCATAAAAGCATTAGGAATCAATTTTGGCCTTGCCGTAAAAAAGATCAAGGTCAACCCAGATTCATCAATTGTAAAAAAAACTGGTAGGGCCCATATCCCCAATGCTATAAACCAAGTCCCAAGGCCATTGTCCTTTTGATTCCAGAGTAGAAGATATTTGAAGAGTTTTTACCTTATATGGGCATGGCTGCCATCTTGGTAATGTGACCATTAAGATTTGGTTCTAATTTACTCCACTCACCTTAAGGAGTCTCCATATGAAATTTGAGTTCAATTGGCCAAGTGTTTTCTGAGAAAACTGTGTTTTAATATATTGATGGGCCTCCAATATGAGTGACCTTGGCTGAAAGGTCAAAGGTCAACCTTGACCTTTGGAATTGTCTCTTAACATATATAAAGTGAGAACAATGACTTTGGCTTCAACAGTATTAAAAAAAATCCAATTTAAATGCATAAGGAAGCAAATTTGACCTTCATCTTAAGTATGCCAAGGTCATCATAGGATCATCATTTGAAGAAACTTGGTAGGTCCCGCATCCCAAATGTTACATACCAAGTCCCAAAGTCATCAGCCTTCTGGTTCTGAATAAGAAGATTTTTAAAGGGTTTTTACCATATATGGACATGTCGGCCATCTTGGCCATGTGACCAATGCAATTTGCATAAATCTTGGCCAACTTATTGTAAGGAGTCTTCATATGAAATTTGAGTTCAATTGGCCCAATGGTTTCTGAGAAAACTGTTTTAATATATTGATGGGACTCCCAATATGAGTGGCCTTGGCTGAAAGGTCAAAGGTTAACCTTGACCTTTGTAACTTATTTATAGCCATTGTCACATTAGATAAAACATATCAAGTGAGAATAATGACTTTGGATTCAATAGTTTTCAAAAATCAACTTTTCAAAAATTTCCCCATTTAAATGCATTAGGAAGCAAATTTGACCTTGACGTTAAGTAGGTCAAGGTCAACCCAGGACCATCATTTAAACAACTTGGTAGGCCCCACATCCCTGATGCTACATACCAAGTCCAAAGGTCATCGCCCTTCTGGTTCTGGAGAAGAAAATTTTTAAAGGGTTTTTACCATATATGGGCGTGGTGGCCATCTTGGTCATGTGACCAGGACTATTTGAACAAACTTTCCTTCCCCCATCCTAAGGAGTCTCCATATGAAATTTGGGTTCAACTGGCCCAGTGGTTTCAGAGGAGAAGATGTTTAAAAATGTTGACGGACGGACAGACGGACGACGGAGTCATTGGTATACTTATAGCTCACCTGGGAGCCTTCGGCTCAGGTCAGCTAATAACAAAAAATATTGTCCAAACTATTTTTCTGAAGAAACAAAACTAACAAATGAATGTGAAGTATACAAACAGCCAAATTTTTCTGTCACTGTGCCTAGAAGATGTATCAAAGAAGTTTGTACCATACACTAAAAGAAAGCCACATTAAGAATCACATTTTCATGATTTTCCACTCAAAGAGTATTTCGTTACTCATTTGTGCAATTTTTTTGCTAAACCCTGTTTTTAGCATGGCGCCAATAACGATAGTCCAGTGCACCATGTCACAAAAACTTGTATGCAGCAGCCAGTGAAAAGTTGTTGTTCTGTCACGTTCCAAAGCTCGTACCTCAATTAGTCAAAATTACCAGTTCTAAAACCTCGTAAACATAAAGGAGCTCTAGCGATAAGGCGTATATTTTCCCTAGTTGACACGATTACAAAACCTAAATTTTCAAATTGCCCTAATGTTGAAATTGGACTGTTTCGGTAGTAAAATATGCATAGAAAGCATCAAAATATACTCCTCAAAATAATTAAAGGACCAAGATTTTAGAATGCCAGTATAATTAGTGCAAACATTTAAATTCTATAAAACTTGGCCCAAAGCTTTCTATTCTTTATGTCCATAAGTAAAGACTCGGTATTACTGATTTTCATGCCTAATTCTGACATAACTGTGTCTCAAATACACATACCCTCAAAAACACTCTTTCAAAAGGCGGTGGGTGGGGTAAAGAAATTCTTCTGTGGTCATTCGAGTAGAATGAAAGTGATATCAAATTAAACTTTGTTTTAAACAGTTCAACTTTCATGCAAAAAAATCTTCAAACAGTTTCAATATACTGGGAAGCAAGCATTTTCATCTCTGACAATGGAGTTTTGACACTGTTTAGTTTTCTGAAAACAATGTATGTACTTGGCCATCAAAAATCAGATTTTCAGTCGTCATTCTTTGCATTTGAGTGTTGGAAAGATGTCCTGGCGAATTGTTTAAAGATTTTCACAGACAAACGCCAAAACCAGTTGTCTAAACCCATAGTCTGGCCATTACGCTACAGACAAAAGGGGCAATTTTCTCTCACGGGAAGAGGCGGATGGTACCGACGGGATTTAGACACCATACAATCATGTGAAAAAAGAGATTTCAGCATCTAAAAGCATTTTTCATTCATTTCATGCAGTTCTGTGGTCCGTGGATTACACACAAAAATGACATTCAAATGCATTTAGGTCAAGTTTTAAAATGAGAAAAAAATCCATGTTAGTAACATTTTCTACCATTTTCTTTTAGCCGTGTCACTTGGCAATTGGGCGTCGAAGATGTCTGAAAAATTTAAGCTAGATCGTAAAATTGGTTTTCAAAATACGTTCTACACAAAATGCATCAATGTTATAATTGCTAGCATTGGTCCTTTAATTATTTTGAGGAGTATATGTTTCAAAGCGATTCATTATTTACAAAGCCGTGAAAACTTGGACCTTCTACTCCCACCCCTCATTTTACGTCTTTAGACTGGGTGCCGTTCATTTTTTGTGCCAGCAGCAAATTTTGTGCTGGCAGCAAATTTTGTGCTAGCAGAAATTTTTGTGCCAGCAGCAAATTTTGTGCTAGCAGAAATTTTTGTGCCAGCAGCAAATTTTGTGCTAGCAGAAATTTTTTGCTGGCAGCAAATTTTGTGCCAGCAGCAATTTTTTTGCTAGCAGAAGTTTTTGTGCCAGCAGCAAATTTTGTGCTAGTAGAAATTTTTGTGCCAGAAGAAATTTTTGTGCTATAAATAGCAGGAATTTTTGTGCCAGCAGCTACTTTGGTGCTGGCAGCAATTTTGTGCTAGCAGGAATATTTGTGTTTTGTTTGTTTTGCTGCTTTACGTCCCCAAGTCATCTACTTTGGCCATGGCGAGACGGTCAGCTCACCTTATCACATCTTTCCCGGGGAACCTTGAAGAAGCGGTTAACCAGTACTTTGTCATGGGAGCGAGAGTGCTTGACTCGAGACCTAGTGGCCGCGGGTTCGAGCCTCACTGGTGGCGTTGCATTGCGCCCTTAAGCAAGACGCATTTATCCTAGCTTAGTACTGGTTCAACCCAGGAAGACCCGTCCCTATATAACTGAAAGATTGTTGACGGGACGTAATTAATCAAAATAAAACTAATTTGAGCGCATACTTTCGCTTATAACTGACAACTACTTTTTTGAACGAGGAATATGACCGTAGAGATTATTTCATGATCAATCTCCATGAAAGTATTAGACCGGGCTGCGATCAAACTCGGGACACCAGGATCTGAAGTCAGACACGCATCTGTAGCCAGACACGTTACCGACTGCGAAAGTTTGAACCGTGAAATGTGATCTCCAACAATGTGCCATTTTAACAAGTGTAGACTCAGCAAACCTGTACAGCCTCCTGTTATACTTAGAAACACCAAATTAAGTTCGATCAGTAGCTTAACACTCATATAATAATTAAGCGACAAGCAAAGGCTCTGATCAGTCTGCGCGTATGCGCAGGCTGGTCTAAGCCTTAGCTGGTCGCACATATCACATTGTTGGAAATCTCATTTCACGGCTCATTTGTGCCTGCAGCAAATTTTGTGCCAGCAGCAATTTTAGTGCTGGCAGCAAATTTTGTGCTGGCAGGAATTTTTGTGCCAGCAGCAAATTTTGTGCTGGCAGGAATTTTTGTGCCACTAGCAAATTTTGTGCTGGCAGCAATATTTTTGCTAGCAGAAATTGTGCCAGCAGCAAATTTTGTGCTAGCAGAAATTTTTGTGCTAGCAGGAATATTTGTGTTTTGTTTGTTTTGCTGCTTTACGTCCCCAAGTCAACAACTTTGGCCATGGCGAGACGGTCAGTTCACCTTATCACATCTTTCCTGGGGAAGATTGAAGAAGCGGTTAACCAGTACTTGGTCATGGAAGCGAGAGTGCTTGACTCGAGACCGAGTGGCCGCGGGTTCGAGCCCCACCGGTGACACTGCATTGTGCCCTTAAGCAAGACGCATTTATCCTAGCTTAGTACTGGTTCATCCCAGGAAGACCCGTCCCTATATAACTGAAAGATTGTTGATGGGACGTAATGAATCAAATCAAACCAGTACTTCGTGCGCATACTTTCGCTTAAAACTGACAGCTACTTCTCGGAAGGGAGTGATATGACGGTAGAAATTATTTCACGATCGATCTCCATGAAAGTATGAGCCCGGGCTGCGATCAAACTCGGGACACCAGGATCTGCAGTCAGACAGACACGTTACCGACTACCTACGCGGCCCGGTATTCAGGAATATTTGAACCGTGACATGTGATTTTCAACAATGTGCCATCTTGACAAGTGTAGACTCAGACGAACCTGTGCAGCCTCCTGTTAAGCTTAGAAACACTAAATTTAATTCGATCAGTAGCTTAACACTCATATAATGATTAAGCGACAAGCAAAGGCTCTGATCAGTCTGCGCGTATGCGCAGGCTGGTCTGAGCCTTTGCTGGTCGCACATATCACATTGTTGGAAATCTCATTTCACGGCTCATTTGTGCCTGCAGCAAATTTTGTGCCAGCAGCAATTTTAACGCTGGCAGCAAATTTTGTGCTAGCAGAATTTTTGTGCTAGCAGAATTTTTTATGCTAGCAAAATTTTTTGTGCCAGCAGCAAATTTTGTGCTGGCAGCAAATTTTGTGCTAGCAGAAATTTTTGTGCCAGCAGCAAATTTTGTGCTAGCAGAAATTTTTGTGCTAGCAGAATTTTTTTTGCCAGCAGCAAATTTTGTGCTAGCAGAAATTTTGTGCTAGCAGAAAATTTTTTGCTAGCAGAAAATTTTTTGCTGGCAGCAAATTTTTGGCTAGCAGAAATTTTTGTGCTAGCAGAATTTTTTCTGCTGGCAGCAAATTTTTTGCTTGCAAATTTTTTTGTGCCAGCAGCAAATTTTGTGCTAGCAGAATTTTTTGTGTCAGCAGCAAATTTTATGCTAGCAGAAATTTTTGTGCTAGCCGAAAATTTTTTGCCTGCAGCAAATTTTGTGCTAGCAGAAATGTTTGTGCCAGCAGCAAATTTTGTGCTAGCAGGAAATTTTGTGCCAGCAGCAAATTTTGTGCTAGCAGGAATTTTTGTGCCAGCAGCAAATTTTGTGCTGGCAGTAATTTTGTGCTAGCAGGAATTTTTGTGCCAGCAGCAAATTTTGTGCTGTTAGCAAATTTTGTGCTAGCAGGATTTTTTGTGCCAGCAGTAAATTTTGTGCTGGCAGCAATATTTGTGATAGCAGGAATATTTGTTTTTGTTTGTTTTGATGCTTTACGTCCCCAAGTCAACAACTATGGCCAAGGCGAGACGGACAGCTCACCTAATCACATCTTTCCTCGGGAAGCTTGAAGAAGCGGTTAACCAGTACTTTGTCTCGGGAGCGAGAGTGCTTGACTCGAGACCGAGTGGCCGCGGGTTCGAGCCTCACCGGCGGCGTTGCGTTGTGCCCTTAAGCAAGACATATTTATCCTAGCTTAGTACTGGTTCAACCCTGGAAGACCCTTTCCTATATAACTGAATGATTGTTGATGGGACGTAATGAATCAAATCAAACCAGTACTTCGTGCGCATACTTTCGCTTAAAACTGACAGCTACTTCTTGGAAGGGAGTGATATGACGGTAGAAATTATTTCACGATCAATCTCAATGAAAGTATGAGACCGGGCTGCGATCAAACTCGGGACACCAGGATCTGCAGTCAGACACGTATCTGTAGCCAGACACGTTACCGACTTCCTACGCGGCCCGGTATTCAGGAATATTTGAACCGTGACATGTGATTTCCAACAATGTGCCATCTTGACAAGTGTATACTCAGACGAACCTGTGCAGCCTCCTGTTAAGCTTAGAAACACCAAATTAAGTTCGATCAGTAGCTTAACACTTATATAATAATTAAGCGACAAGCAAAGGCTCTGATCAGTGTGCGCGTATGCGCATGCTCGTCTGAGCCTTTGCTGGTCACACATACGACATTGTTGGAAATCTCATGTCGCTGCTCATTTGTGCCTGCAGCAAATTTTGTGCTAGCAGAATTTTTTGTGCTAGCAGAATTTTTTTTGCTGGCAGCAAATTTTGTGCTAGCAGAATTTTTTTTCCTGGCAGCAAATTTTGTGCTAGCAGAAATTTTTGTGCTAGCAGAAATTTTTTTGCTGGCAGAAAATTTTGTGCTAGCAGAAATTTTTGTGCTAGCAGAAAATTTTTTGCTGGCAGAAAATTTTGTGCTAGCAGAAAATTTTTTGCTGGCAGCAAATTTTGTGCTAGCAGAAATTTTTGTGCTAGCAGAAATTTTTTTGCTGGCAGCAAATTTTGTGCTAGCAGAAATTTTTGTGCTAGCAGAATTTTTTTGCTGGCAGCAAATTTTGTGCTAGCAGAAATTTTTTGATGGCAGCAAATTTTGTGCTAGCAGAAAATTTTGTGCTAGCAGAAATTTTTGTGCTAGCAGAAAATTTTTTGCTGGCAGAAAATTTTGTGCTAGCAGAAATTTTTGTGCTAGCAGAAAATTATTTGCTGGCAGAAAATTTTGTGCTAGCAGAAATTTTTGCGCTAGCAGAAAATTTTTTGCTGGCAGAAAATTTTGTGCTAGCAGAAAATTTTTTGCTGGCAGAAAATTTTTTGCTAGCAGAAATTTTTGTGCTAGCAGAAAATTTTTTGCTGGCAGAAAATTTTGTGCTAGCAGAAATTTTTGTGCTAGCAGAAAATTTTTTGCTGGCAGAAAATTTTGTGCTAGCAGAAATTTTTGTGCTAGCAGAAAATTTTTTGCTGGCAGAAAATTTTGTGCTAGCAGAAATTTTTGTGCTAGCAGAAAATTATTTGCTGGCAGAAAATTTTGTGCTAGCAGAAATTTTTGCGCTAGCAGAAAATTTTTTGCTGGCAGAAAATTTTGTGCTAGCAGAAAATTTTTTGCTGGCAGAAAATTTTTTGCTAGCAGAAATTTTTGTGCTAGCAGAAAATTTTTTGCTGGCAGAAAATTTTGTGCTAGCAGAAATTTTTGTGCTAGCAGAAAATTTTTTGCTGGCAGAAAATTTTGTGCTAGCAGAAATTTTTGCGCTAGCAGAAAATTTTTTGCTGGCAGAAAATTTTGTGCTAGCAGAAATTTTTGCGCTAGCAGAAAATTCTTTGCTGGCAGAAAATTTTGTGCTAGCAGAAAATTTTTTGCTGGCAGAAAATTTTTTGCTAGCAGAAATTTTTGTGCTAGCAGAAAATTTTTTGCTGGCAGAAAATTTTGTGCTAGCAGAAAATTTTTTGCTGGCAGAAAATTTTGTGCTAGCAGAAATTTTTGTGCTAGCAGAAAATTTTTTGCTGGCAGAAAATTTTGTGCTAGCAGAAATTTTTGCGCTAGCAGAAAATTTTTTGTTGGCAGAAAATTTTGTGCTAGCAGAAATTTTCTGCTAACTTGACCGTTTTTCTCTGCCAGCAGAAATTTTGTGCTAACTTGACCGTTTTTCTCTGCCATAAAATTGCTGCCAACTTTACCATTTTTTGCTGCGGCAAAATTGCTGCTAACTTGACCGTTTTTTGCTGCAGAAAAATTGCTGCCTACTTTACCGGTTTTTACTGTTGCTGCTAACTTGACCGTTTTTTTTGCTGCAGAAAAATTGCTGCCAACTTTACCGTTTTTTGCTGCAGCAAAATTAGTGCTAACTTTACCGACCTGACTTTATAATCGACTTATGTCAGCAACAAACGTTCAACGTCTCATAACCTGGATTAAATAGCCAATATATAGACATCTGAGGTTTTATCGCATGAAAGTATTAGTTCAATGTTGCATGTACGTCAGCCTATTGAATCATTAATTACAAGAAACGTTTACATGGTTTATAAATAAAGATACTGATGGTTTTACTGGATTTTAATGATCAGATGGCCACATTTATATTAGTCCCTCGTTGTGTTTTTCTGATCGACTGAAACACTAAAAGCTCTAAAATATTCTTTTCAGCCAATATCATTTTGCCCCATTAACTTGTAGAGTACGATACCAAATTTATCTGTTTTTTTGGCCCCATATAAGGCTGTTTTGCACGTCTACATTATTGTGCAGTTGAATCACCAATTCTATTTCTGACAATTTTATTAAAAAGAGGTTTCAATGAGCGCCTTTTCCAGATTATTTAGTGGTATTTGGATCCTCTCTTTCCTCATCAACTAAAAATGTTATAAATAAAAAAATAATAACGTTGTCAGAGTTGCACCCCCTCTGACAAAACTTTCTGGATACGCGCATGCAAAATATGAAAAATGGATATTTCAAACGGTTGAATCCCTTTAATAGGGAATCACTATGTCCAATGTACGTCCGTATAAGATATACATAGTATAGCGGTTCCTAATTTCCTGTATACATATACCTTGGCAAACACTGCACACCGTGATAAAATGTCGAATTATAGGTCATTTTCTCTGGGTATACACTGTTTGCCAAAGTATCCAGAATGAGAAGGGTTATCTTTGCTTTATCTCCGTTTTATATCTTGATTTATATGTTCTAAGAGATGATGCATGGATAAGTTAGAGGTCTTAAATGCAAACCAAACATCTCCTTTTTAAATCTTCATTTATATGTTCTAGGAGATAATGCATGGACAAGTTAGAGGTCTTTAATGCAAACCAAACATCTATTCATCTGAACTAAGGGTGATGTTGGCGCGCAGTTAAACCGGTTTAAGCCTTCCCGTAAAATATCTTTACTGACCGGACTTGGATGATCCAGAAAGTTTTGTCAGGGGTGTACAACTTTGACGTTGTTTTTTTTAGTTGATAAGGGGATGGAGGGTCTAAATACCACTATAAGCGAGCCTTCATCGGCCCGCAAGCGAAACGCCATTTAAATGGCGTTTCGCTGGCGTGCCGATGATGGCCCAACATTGAATGCTGGCTTGGCAGCTTTGTGATTTTCAGGGGATTTGGACCAGTATTGCTAAGAAACCGTATGTTTTTGTGATTTTCAGGGGGGGGGGGTGGAGGTCCGGACCCCCTGTCCCCCCTCTGGATCCGCACATGTGGTTTGTGCAACTGCTTTATATGCACGTAAGCGTAATGCATTTGCCGCCACTTTGTTGATTTAAGAATGCATGTTTTCCTGTTGAAATAGCAATTTTACAACTTTCACTCGCCGTGTTGCAGAGAATATTCTCCATGGTACATTTAAATGATGCATAAATCTTGTTTTAGGTGCATTTAGCTTGCACAATGTCTGCAGCAGTATTAATCAACCATGTTAGAGGAAGTTATTACACCCAATATAACAGAAAGTTTCATCTATCATCAATTATTATGATTAATGTCTTCTGGTAGGTTTTTTTCTTGCCATCAAATCATAAGCAGTAGAATCGCATACTTTCGAGGGCATCGGGACTAGAGGTTTTATTTTGAATTATCTTAAATATTTCGATTTATAAGGAGTTGGACATAAAATATATAGCCCCACAACGGATATTACATGGATCATCATCATATTCCAAATAAGAATATATTTTGGGTTGCGTAAAAGAAATGTTTCAGTGAGACTTTTCTTTTTTGCACCTTAACCAAGTTTCGTTATTAACAGTTATTAAAATATATTGTTCATAAAGAGGCCCTATTCTCTGTACAGTTGAATGTAAACTTCCTTCGCTTCGATAATGTCACCATTAGTTGGTTTCACCAGCAAACACTTTAGTTTTAATTGTACAACTAAACCTGGTGACTTTACTGCTTCGTATAAAATTAGGTCAATGAAACATTTCTTAAGTAGAGGAGATTTTAAGCCATCGAATGAAAGGGTACAAACCGATTAACGTCAAATAAGCAAATGTGCGGTATCGCAGACCTGTCAAACAATATGAGAGTGATTCCTAGATGACTTACAAAGTCGTTGATACAAATTTGATACCTCTCGTGTGTGTGTGTTTTTTTTTAATTTAAAGACGTAGGAAATCTTTCACTGATAACATTTTGTCATATGAAACAATTGACCCCTATCTAAAGATATTTTTCAATGCGTTAAATTCATTTTAATAGGACATTTTTATGTGTTACTTACAAATGAAAACGCTTTAACATACAACCAAAATTATTGGTTTGCCTTCTTTATTGAAACATATATTAAAGCTGCTATCCAAGTGTTGCCTTTTTAAAGTCCGCCAGTACATATTACCAGATCAGACTGCTTCTCTACGAGCGATCTGATCTTGAACCATTTTATGAAAAATCGTCTTCCTTTTGAGTAAATTGGTTGCGAGTTGATATAGATGAATAATATGATTTCTGCTTTTACGTTAAAACTCAAAGACATATGCTCTGTAAATCCAAAATGGAATTATTTCCAACACAAATAAACCAATGACCTTAGACAGTATTAATGAAGGACTGCCCACAAAAATTACCAGATAAAAGTGTCACGAAAATCAGGGGTTTTTTTCAAAGAAAATAAAGTTGGCTCAGCCCTCTAATTATACGCAAAAAAGACTTTTCTCATTGCACAAATACCGATTAAAATATAGGTTGAAAACTCTGTTTCTGCTATTCAACATATAGGATAGGAAATATAAATTTTGTTTTTTATAGTGCCCTTCCCCCTTGACCAAACTTATTATTTTGGAACCAGTTGTAGTTTTACATTACACACATCATAGCAGAATGGCATGCTTGGTCAAACATGAGGTGGCGGCTGTCTAAATGCTCAAAAACATTTTATTATAAAAGCTCATAAGTTGCTAATTTTGTACAAACCTGTAGCCTTATATCCATTTACAATGGCATGCATACAGTATGTAGATATGATACACCTCAGTGAACAGGTCTGACTGCTTGAAAAAGATAATCTATGTAAAGACATTTACGGGTGATAGTCAAAAGTTTTGGACAGCATACTTATTTATCAAAAAGAATGACATCTTCTAGACATAAATTAAATGCAAACGCATTACTTTCGTCTCAAGTTTTATGCTGCAAACATTATCTTTCCATGTATTTAGACCTGACGAAACTTTGGACAGATTGAATAGGTGACTGCCCGATGTCCTTCTTTATTTCACTCACCAACCGGCATACGGTACGATTTCAATGAAAAGCGAATTGTACTATAACCATGAAACTGGCCATTGCTTGCAAAACTATGAAGCTGAATGAATGTAAGTCGTGATCATTTATGACAAAGCTAGAAAGGACACATGATACTTTGAGGACCGTAAACCCCTTAACTGATACCTTGGCAAACAGTGTAGAGCCAGATGAAATGCCGCATCATGCGGCATTTCATCAGGGTCAACACTATTTGCTAAGACAAAATTTATCTTCAGAGAAAGATATACAACACTGATTTAAAAATATAACCTGTGACTACTAAATATATATAATGGACCATCCTGTCTTTTTTGTATGTAATTTTATGGAAAATTCCATGGGTTCAGGATTCAATCAGCATTAAACACTAAACCTTTGCTTCGATGTAGTTGCACTGATAGAAAGTTAGCTAGTAATTCATGTATAAAACGTATCTTCTATCCATTCCATCTTAGACTAAATTAATTAGTTTGTGTGTTCAATTAATAGCTAAAGAGTTTAAATTTTTCAGAACTGAAAGGAAACCATGATTTGTAGCGAAAATTTATTAGGTTGCTGCGTTTCTGATTGATTTTAACAGCCAAGCTGGTCGAAATAAATTTTAAAAAGTGTTCTGCATTCCGTCAAAGTATGCCAGCCTGCCAGGGAATCGATAAAAACTCGCTGTAAACTTTTAACTATGGAAACTTATATTTTTATGAATTCGTTTTATGGAGCGTATCATAAAATGTGCTAAAGAGGCCATGACAGAAAGAAAGTTCGGTTACCAGGTGATATTCAACAGAGCATGCTCATAAAGCCAACTGTTTCCTCACATGCAATGCATCAGGTCTTGTTTATGAAGCCAGGGCTAAGCAAAGGCGATGAATGTTTAACTCTTACTTAAGGCGAATTTTGTCGTCTGCTGATAACAAGTAGGCTTAAATTTAAACTCTTTAGCTATTAATTGAACACAAATTGAACGTTCCAAGGCGGTACTTCTTTTGTGGATCTTTTATGTTTTTTGTTCTGTCTTGTGTTTGCTATGTTTTGTGCGCGTCTGTTTATATGTGCTTTGTGGTCACCTGCTGGGAAAGGGCTGACCTCTTGGCTCTCGTTTGTGGTGTCTTCTGTGAGTTTGTCACTTTCCCATTGGTGTCCTGGGTCAGGTGTGGTACTTGATTGTACCGATTCCTGATCTTTGCACCATTACTTACTTTTGTGTCTATGATTTGGTCTGACTCTTCATCTATTTTCATACTTTGCTTATGCAAGTTGCGACAGCTATTGTGAGATATCTACATAATTCTCGTGTTCTGGCTTGATAACACACTGAACGTAGCATCTCTCTCTCTGTCTCTCTCTCTCTCTCTGCCTGCGTGCGTGCGTGCGTGTGTGTATGTGTAATTTAACTAAAATAGATTCACCAAGTCATTACGTTGGGTTTTTGTCCGTTAAGTAAAATGATTTCTTAGATAGATATCCTGCATAAGGATCTTCAAACACTACTGCATACATCGTCATTAAAGATCAATTAAAATACAATTAAAATCAGAAATTCTGGATTGTGGGGTCCTGTGTTTTGGTTCTTGTTTTGGGGAGCTGTTAGTGTTATTCAAAAGTAAGTGTTCTTTCTAGTTTTGCTATCATCTTGACCAGGAAGAGACAGAGCTGGTTGCTTTACTGTAATTGTCATCCTGATGAATTGTGACTGTTAGTGTCCTGTTGTTCTTCTTCGTGGTTCCCTGGGTTGAACTGATGTGTATAAATGTGGCATCATCAAGGGGATCCGGACCAGCATTGCTAAGGAAGCCCATAGCTTTGTGATTTTCCAGGGGGAGTTCCAGACTCCTGCCCCTCATCCCGCACTGATCCGCATTTCTTGGTCATAATGCGTTCCTCAGGACGTACCGCTACAATAGATAAAATCTTGTTATCCATGACCTAGTTCAATATAGTGTGTGTCCAGAATTGAATTTGGTTTGCAAAGATGGTTGTTACTCAATTTTCTAGTCTGATGTGTTCTATGTTGGCTAATTGCATCAGATGTGAATAGTGTCATGTGTTGATAACCTTTGCAAACAGTTTTGATCCATATCAGGCCCTGCAAACGTCGAGTCTGGATCCAAATTGTTTGAAACGCTGATGGTATTCCTGAAAGAAGGTTTCGCAAAAACAGTTGATTTTGATAAAAAAAAGTGAATCAGAAGACGAGTATGTTTTATATTATATAACGGACCAATTGAGGTCAACGACCTTTTCATCAGATATATACATGTAAACGTTTGTTCCTTTTCAAACAATGCAGACCCTGAGAAACCTTACGCGGTGTCATCTAATCTCAGATGTAATTAGGCGACCAGCGAAAGACCAGACAGACATGCGCATATGCATAATTCGTGACAAAGCCTTTGCTACTCCCTCACATGGGAGTTTAAGCCCATACGTATTTCCGTCAAAATCAGCCATAACAACACACTAAATAACCTGGAGAAACGGATCAGGGATAACTTACAGACAAGGACCAAAAGTAATTGCACAAAATAAATTTCCCATAGACTTTAATGCATTTTCATTTTTACAAGAATCTCTTTATTATGTAATATCAAGATTAATTGGAAATAACTTTATAATTGTTGTAAATCTAAATTATATATGCATGTACTGTAAAATGAGTTCTACTGAAAAGGCCTTCATTTTCACTAATTGACATGATAATAAAGACCAAATTTTCAAATTACCCGAATGCTCCAAGCAATATACACCGGAGACGTATCTCCGAAATTTTTATACACGCGTTATCGAGTCAAAAATCCAGGTAAGTGCTGGCTAACTTTACACATCGCTATAAAAGACATGGATAAACGTGTGTACGAGGGTTAGTCAAAAATAACTGAGCCCTACCTTATAACATTTATTTCAAGTAAAATGGACACATATTTAAGTGATATTTCATCGCAGTTTTATGTCATCTATTCAATAACATAATTTATATATGTTGGTTGGCTTTATATACTGGTTGCTAGGCAACCAAACATGACCTGTCGAACGGGTGCGTTCACGCTGTAATACATCAATATCTAAGTGTTGCCATGGAAACAATAATGCCAATGTAATGCTGCATTCACTGTCGTTTGATATCTATTGCATGGACCTACTCAGTGCCACAGAAAAGAAAACAACTGATCCTAAATTATAGATGCTGTGGTCTTTTGATTTCAGAATTTAGCAAATTTTTACGCGCCTCAAGTTCTATAATTTACCCCACCCACATTCATATTAACACAATTTTAAAAGAAAACATAAAATAATCGCCTAATAATGCTTTTGCAGTACTGCATACACAAACAAACCCTCAGAAATATTAAATTCCTTGTTTGGAATAAACGATTCTGTTTCCATGGCAACACAATCCTTATGTATTTGAAAATTAGTGAAATTTTGACTTATTTTGTTGCTAGGCAACGCATGCAATCAGTGTTCACTTAAACATTTACGAACCAAGTATAATGAAAAGACAATATAACATATGTTATTCAAATAAATGTCTAATATGTCTTTCTCAAAAATTATCAAGCCCACAAGCTTTTTTAAGACATACTGTATATTCCTGGTGGCGGAGATCATGAACGCATCCCTCTGACTGACAGTCTCTAGTTGCCTAGCAACCATAACATAAGCTCCACCAGGGTAATTATTTTGGGTCAAAACGTCTATGACATGTATTACTTATAAAAGATGATCACATTTCTTGTCTATAATGTGAGGCTAAGATATAATGAGGTAGGGCTCAGTTATTTTTGACTAACCCTCGTACCAAACATTTGTTTTTTAGTTCTGACAAAGTCATATTGTAGTACATATTGCGGCCATTTCAAGCTTTCAATGTTTGTAAATCTTTCATATATTTGAAGCTGATAGCCGTCGGTGTGTGCCACAGTTCGTAATTTATCATCATATGTCGTTTGCCCGTAATTACGAAAGAAAAATTGACAAAACGGCGGAAAACGCTATTTTTCTCTGTTTATGCAGTACCGATTTTTGTGTACCAAAAGCAGACATACGATGACAAATATGTCGATTTTTAACGCCTGTTTCAAAAAATACATAAATTTTCATGTGTTCTGGTGTATATTTGGATTCGCAGAAATCAAACAGTATGCAGTCAGGTCACCATCATTTTTTTGTATATTTTTTCCAGATTTTTGTCTCAAAAGGAAATACAGCTCTTGATAAAAAAAAAACCCATCTTGCTTTAAGAGTTTCAACCTGCATGCAAAATAAACGTACATCCGCGCAGACTGGTCAGCGTCCTTGTATACTGCACTAGTTTCTAACGTCATGCGAGCATGCAAAGGCGCATCAGTGCAGGTTGATCAGCATGTTTATTTTATGTTACACCCCCACCCCAGAAGGCGGCGAACGGGAAAGTGGGCAGCGTATGTTTTGATTATTAATTTACTTACATTGTTTTCGTATAATTCCAAATTTACATGTTCATTGAGACAATAATTATCCATCTTGTATGACCAGATGTTGACACACTGCCAGGTACCTACACAAATAAATAATTGAGCCCCTAAGGGTTAAACTAATCCTTTATCGTATTTCAAAGAACCCCAAGAATGTGTCGCGAAGGTGTCATTTTTCCAACAGCTGGACGTTTCCCCCCCCCCTCTCTCTCTCTCTCAGTGGGCACACAACCTTAAAAACAATGTTGTACCAATGTCGAAGTGACGTCATGATGTCGCATCGACGTTGTTTCGACATCATATGCCTGCTCTCTCTCTCTCTCTCTCTGAAAACGAAAACTTTACAGCCAGGCTCACGTAGAGATATAAAAATGCAAGAAAACTGTCTACCACACCGAAAATAGGATAAGACATTTCAACAAAAAATATAATGCGCATTTTTAAATAAAAAAATAGTGTAGGAACACATCGCTGTCAATGATTTTGTTTCATCTTTCTGATAACAGCAGGTTTTCACGGATTAATCCTTCAATTATGCGCGGATCCAGACAGTCTCGGAGGGGGGGGGGGGGAGGGATGGGGCAACTTTGTGACTTTTCTTTTAAATTGACGAGAGTAGAGACGAGAGAGGATCCAAATACCACTATAAGCGGGCCATCATCGGCTCGCCATTGATCCGCCGTATATATGGCGTTTCGCTGACGTGCCGATGATGGCCCAACATTGAAGGCTGGCTTGGTAGCTTTGTGATTTTGTTCAGGGGATCCCAACCTAGCTTGCTAGGAAACCCTATATTATTGTGATTTTTAGTGGGGGTGGGAGGAGGGGCTTGCTTGTAATAAAAGCTGAGCCGCGCAGACTGACACATGTCTTTGTTTATTACTGTCTAGATAAACAATGCATATTGTTTCTAACGTTTCAACCGTCGTGCGAACATGCAAAGACGCGTCTGTGCAGGTTGATTAGCGTGTTTTGTTTTTTGCCAGGAAATAAAACAAAAGGTTCTGACGCCAAGTCCATAACACATTGTGGGATTTTTGCATCGAAATTTAAACGACATTATGATAAACAAACAAAGTATAAATCAAATATCTTACGTCTAACGCTTGAGAATATTAGTTTAGTCACGTTTCACTTCGTCCGTTTCTTTTTTTTTTTCTTTTTTTTTTATTTGCTTAACGTCCCACAAACCAATTTTTCAGTCATGTCGGGACAGTGATATGGTTCTTTTTGGGAAGTAAATGTGTCTTTCTCATTGACACAACACGACCACCCGAGTTAGAAACGAACTTAGTTAAAGATTTTTTTATTTTTCTATTTTCTTGCCATCTTGAAAAAGTATCGTAATGCTGTTTGAATTTCGATTAAAATGTCTTACGGGAATGATGATTTTCTCCTTCCCTGTGATGATGAAGGACTGGATTTAGGGACGTAGATTTTGATTTTTTTGTTTCATCTACTTTGATAATAGCAGGTATTCAGGGATTAACTCTTCAAATAAAAGCGGTTACATTGTATAAGAATAAATTAATCAATGTGATTTTAAGGAATGTGCGGCGATCTTACAACCCAATTAGGCTTAATTAAAGCTTCAAAGCGTGGATTACGTTTGCGACCCAAAACAATCCTAGTACAATGTTTCATTGATCAGCATTATCATGAAAATAAAGAGAAAAAAAATTCTTTGAAAAGAACAATAAATGAAAACAAATACAAATATTGGCTTCGAGCTGTGGTATAGTGTTCTCGATATGTTTTTTAAAGCAACCCTATCGTGATAGGTATCAAATTATAGCAAAAAAATAAGAACATAACTGTTACATTCTTTGTTTTGCTTTTATTTGATGTCCGAAGATGTCAGAACTAAAACAAAAACGCTTGATACACACATTTATCCATTTCTTTTATTATGATCGGTTAAGTATCAAATTTTAGCCAGCACTTATCTGGATTTTCGACTCGATAATGGATAGGTAAAAATTTCCCCTAAATGTATAGGAGTTTCCTCTCCGTGTATATTGCTTCGAGCCGAATGCTTTTAAAATTGGCGCGCCTTGCTCGGCTATAAAACAGACATACTACGCATCAAAAAAGGCATTAAAGCATGTATTTTTCTGTTCCCATCCATCATTTTCCGTCTTTAAATTGCGTACCGTTTCAACAAAACTATAGGTGAATTTGTTATTTTTCAAAGAGTAAAATATGCTATATATATGAAATATCAAGGACAGAAGTGCTCTTTAAATCCAAAAGTGAAATGTCTTCTTTCTGCGCATGCGTATAAAATATGTCAATAAATGTGGCGTTTGTCATTGGAAATCCCTGTCTTTCAGTTAGTTTTTATATGTCCCCCCTTTAACCCAAGATGCCCTTTTCGTATGTAGTGTATGTATGTAGCTACATTTCATTGTCCAAATGGCATCTTGGGTCAAGGGGAGAAGCATCTAAAAATAAACTGAAAAACATGAGTTTCAACTTTCCAATGACAAACGTCACGTATTTTAGTACGTGTGCGCAGAAAGAAGATATTTTAACTTTTGGATTTAAAAAAAACACTTCTATCCTAATATTTAGCACTTTTACTCTTTGAACAATAGCAATGCTTGGATGAAACGGTACCCAGTTTTACAACGAAAATGGGTTGGGGCAGAAAATGCAAGTTTTCACGAGTTTGTTAACGAGAAGTTGCTTTGAAACGTTTTTAGATACGTAGTGTGTTAATTTTGCTGCCAAAGCACGCCAAATTAAACAAAAACATTATGGTAAATTTAAAATTTGGTGTGCGAACGATGGGCATCATACATCATTAAAGTTGGTTCACCATCTGATGACGACCACACACTCTTATACATTTCATCTGCTGCTCCTACACTTGCACTAGACAAATGAGTATCATTCCATCTCACACCTGGGAACACATAATAAAGGGGAATAGTGTTTCCAAGGGCATTTCCACGGGTAATGACAGTGACTGTTGAACCCCTTTGGGAAGTTGCAGATTGAGGATTGGTGTCTTTATCACAAATGATCCTTGGATGGCTGTGTTCTGTAGAAATGCTAGTTTCACCAATATTGTAGATGCGGCCAGGTTTATTTGCCAGGTTATTACTAGTCAGAATTGTACCGAGTTCTTGGTAATACTTGTCAATAGCATCACGTGAAGCTGATTTGGCACCAGCAAAAGCTAACTTTTGAGGCTTTACTGTTTTCAATTCAGGCCATCGTCCCATAAATTCATAAAACCAGCATTTGCTTAACGCTTCATATCCTTTTACAGCCTCAGCTTAATCTCTGGTCATATCTTAGTGTAACCGTACCCAATATTAGCTATATGCTTAATATGATCCACCAATTTCTGTTCTGTATCTGTTGACAGGAGTGTCCCATTTCTATGTTTTGCATCGACTGCTCTATTGCATCTAGTACGATCCCTCAGTGTTGATTCAGGAATATTATTTAGTCTGGCAGCTTTGTACACTGCCATTCCAGCTTAAGTGGCTTCATATATTCTAGGAATGTTTGCTTTGTCATACTGAATGCGTCTCTTCTTTATAGAAACATCCTGAAAATATAAAGTGTAATTACCTAAAGTTATTTTTATATTTTTCGTGCTAAAATTACATTATTCTAGTATTTTAATAAATAAAACATTTTTTTCGTAAGCTAAATTTGACAAAAATGAAGTTTCTTAAACATTAAATCTGTTATTGTCTATCTTGCCAATAGAGGTAGTTTGCTTCGAATGAACTGCACTATACTTTTAAGTGTAGATTTTTCTGACGTCATCTAATTGACTCGCTATCCTTCCAGGAGGACATGTGACTTTCCATATTTGGTAATAGTGTGACTTTTGATGCACGCGACATCTATCAACAACAGACGATATTTTCGGATCCTGGTCAAAAGAAAACAACGTTTTTAAGGGTTCTGATGCTGTCTGAAGGGCACAGGGAGTCGTGGGAGGGTGACAAAACTAATGATATTGATTTTAATGAAAATGTAATTTACTCACCAGTATTCTCGACATGTTGTTTGATTTCTGTCTTAGATTCAATGTAAACAACCGATAGGGGCGGAGCTTTTGAGATATCGCGATATATGTTAATAACGCGTTAACACAATACCTGCGATAAGATAGGAAGCTAATGTATGCCTTGTCAGTAGAACTCCTTTTGAATAATAAAGTTTCGACTTTGCACTTTTTCAGATACAACAGTTTCAACTTTTACAAAGTTTTGAAAATGCCATTTTTCCATTGACATCAATGGTAACGTTGTCAAAAAAAATGACGAAAATTCTTGCAAATTATCTTAATATCTGCAGCTGATGAAATCTAATGAAACTAAAATGAATGCATGTATTACCTTAAAACGACATCAAAAGCATAATAACGATATTGGCTAGTTGAAGCGTAGTAAATTTTCTTTGAAAATAAATTGACTCACATTTTTATCAGATTGCTCGAATGCGCAGATTGATTTTAATCTTCACTGAGCGCACATTCCAACCTGTACCTTTGTTTTCTTTTGATGCTTTACGTTCCAGTCAACAATTTTGCAAGCATGTCGTGACGATTTCCTGTCTTCTTGTGTTGAACCAGCTAGTACTAAGCAGCTGATAAAGTACCGTGTTCAGGGATATAACACAGTGATTTCGCCGGTTAAGCAACCCTTCAAGACCCTGTCTAACGCTCTACCAACTGAGCCAATGTGCTCCAAATTTGTACTTTATGTTGGATACTGGCTCAGTTGAGCTTCTCACCGTAAGCATCTGCATATAGTCAACAATAGGTCTGGTCAAACAGTGTAGACCAAGATAAGACGGTTCACATGAGCCATCTCATCTGGATCTACACTGTTTGCTTACTCATTTTAGTTTTTTTTCTTAATTTCAATTTTGCATTTTATTTCAGGAAGAGAGAGCTTGTTGCTTTGCTTTAATTGTCCTATGTCTTGTTACTGTTAATCATCTGTGGCTCGTTCACACGGTGCCGTGGGTTGGTGTGCGGTGTGTGATTGTGGTATGTCCTGGTCATACTCACTTTTTTGCATAACAGATTTGTGTTGATTATTGTTCTGTGTGTTTCTCATGAGAGTGGGTTGGTCTGCAGTGTGTGATTGTGGTATTTCCTGGTCATACTCATTGACTTTTTGACTAAAACCCCTTTTTAACAAAATGAAATATTCTAAAATTTAAAGTGGAAGAGTTTATCTCAGATACTTAGGGGGGATAGGGTTAAACTATTTGAACTGTCTGATGGACGCGTGAAAGCAATGCATCTAAGATTTACTCACTTATATCTGGCAATGATATCTCTTTAACTAAAGCAGTTTTTATCATTGGCTGCAGTTCTTCCAACATTATTATATAATGTCATTTTGTTGGCAAAGAATCATTTCAAAGACCACGGTCTTGCCGATCAAATGCATTTGAGCCGCGAAATGAGATTTCCAACAATGTGGTATGTGCTACCAGCAAAGCCTCAGATCAGCCTGCGCATACGCTGAGTCTGATCAGAGCCTTTGTTAGTCAATTGAATATTCTATGAGTATTTAGCTACTGGCTGAACGTCATTTGGAGTTTCTAAGCTTAAAAGGAGGATGTACAGGCTCGCCTGAGTCTTCACTTATCAAAATGCCACATTGTTGGAAATCACATGCCGCTCACTTTTGTTTCTTCTAACATTTCATTTAAATTGAGTAGAACAATGTTAGTGCAATGATGACTGTTGTCTTATTCTCAAGACGCATGTATGTAACAATTAGTGTTCAATTAAAAGAAGCACCCTTGCTCGATTTGTTATTGATAAATTACTATGTTTTGATCTTAAAATTGTATGAAGATAAGGGATTTTCCATTTATAAATATTAACTTCGAACTGAAATTCATGAATACAGTGTATGGAGAGAAGGGATTTTCCTTTTATATTAACTTTGAATACAGTAGGAGACCACTGTTTTCGAAGGGATTTTCCATTTATGTTAACTTTGAATTGAAATTCCTGAATACAGTGGTTCTCAACTGTATTCAGAAATTTCAATTCAAAGTTAATATAAATAAAAAAAACCCCTTGTCTCCATACAAATTTATAGAAACTCGTCAAAGTAATAATGATGGAGAATTCATTTTAAGTAAATAGATTTTGGGAAAGTGAATACGTGTATCATGCTTCTTCATAACTGTGCTTTAGGTCAAAAGTCATAAATTGCCCACATCGATTTTCAAGAACGTAAGTTCAAACAACTTATTGCAACCACCATACAGTCCAGACCCGGAACCCTGTAATTACTGCCTTTGTAAAGAGTTTGGACCAGATTTACTAATGATGTAACTCATGGCTGCATCAGAAGCATGGTTAAACCATTTAGGCAGTCTTAATGAATGTGGTCTAAGTGCATTGTGGTTAATGAGGATTACAGTAAAAACTCGATTTTTTATATCTATAAGTACATGTACCCGCTAATTAAACATATATTGTGATACATACGATTCCGGTTAAATAGAGCAGTTTTAGATATCAATCAAAATAAACGTTAAGATTAAAGTGCATGTTCACGTTTTTGCACTTTTACCTAAATAAAATGTAGATATTTCATTATGTACTAATTCAATTTACACAGATAAAGTTTTCTACCTGCTAGTATTTATCATATATGGGCAGACATATTTTACTGTAATCAGCATTGAACAGCAGGAAATCAAGCCTCTGTGTCAATCAGTTAATAAAAGTGGCAGCACAGTATGATCCCTGAAATTTTTATTGGTTTCCTATAGAAATACTGCTTCATTTATAATAAATGCTAACCGGTTATTATTTTAATCACAATCAATGCAAAAGTAGAATGTTATGGTTATCAAAAGACAAGTATTATGATTTTACAATAAGTTTCATTTGATTTTGTTATGTCTTAATATACGCAAAATAACAAAAATTCTTACACAATATGTCGTCTGCAGAGCAATAGTTAGTGTTTTAAGGGTTAAATTTTAGAATGGTCATCGAAATTCTGCGCGAGTATTAAAATACTCATACATACACTGCCTTAGCTTAAATATTACGCTGAAACATTATGTACTTTAACTATTATCAAAGATATAAAATTATGATACTGTTCTGGATGTTTGTAAACCAGGTAATAATGACTCCGTTACACATTATGCATTTTTACCATTATCAAAGATATATGATACTGTTCTTGATGTTTGTAAACAGGTATTGGTGACTCCCTTACACAGTCTTTAGCTGATTGACCTGCACAATGGCTCGAATCCAAGGACAATGGAAAGTAATCAATTACAGGCTAACTGAAGAGCTTTCACATTTAAATGCTAAGGAATTATTCTAATCATTCTGTAAATCTCTATATTATAAATGTATTTGAAAAAGGTGTGAATATTCACTATAATGTAGAGAGGAAGTCAAAGATCAGGTATCAAAACAATCCATTTTGGTTCAAAAGTAGTTACAACCAAACTCCTTAAAGTTCGAACTACTGATAATTTGGACTAAAAACTCTGGTCCTATGGACTTTGAGGTAACAAGAGCCTGTTCGTATTAACCAGCTCAGGTTTTCTGATTGTCTCTTATCTCCGTTTAGTCGACATAGCAAACACATAATACATTTCACACGCACTCGTGTAGATTGTGTGTGGTTGTTAACATTAAAGCTGCATAGTCTGTAACTTTAAATATTCTTTTATAAGAAATATCGTTTCTTTTTTTCAAGAACACAATAGTATAGATACAATCTGGATATACACTTGACAAGTTTTGTAAACATTAATAAATGATCACTGTCAAAACAACAGCATTTATGTTATAAATTAACTGTCTAGAATTTTTGAGGGACACAAATGATTACCAACAAGAGAAAAAAACACCTGTTTTATAAGATTATTCACTTTTCCATGCAGTTTTCAGCTGTAGTGAACGGATTTATTGCGAAAACATAACTTAATTCTATTTTTAAAAAATGATTTAAACGATTATTTTTTTGGAAAATGATGATAATTGCACACTTAGTCACTTTAATGTGAAAGCAGAATTTAATTTTTCGAAAGTTAGAATATGCATGTTTTACCTCTTTAATAGTTGAAGATGTTTCCACAACAAAACATACAATGAATTTTACTATTTACAGTGTAGTCTGCTGATAACTTGCAAACAGTTTCCCAACAAAACGCTGGGCCTGATCTGGATCCAAACTGCCTTGCACTCTGATTTTATTTACAAAAAAAAATATTTAATAAAAGTCAATTTTAAAAACATTCAGACAATGACAAAAAAGCATGCAAAACTACCAAGTAGGCAAAGTGTTCAACGATAATCGTTTAGCAACTTCTCTATTATTGACACAATTCTGCTTTCAACCATCAGTGAGCTGAGATTTCATCGTTAGCTTAAGTACCTGTTAATCGGTATCCAAAATGAAAAGGGTTAAGCTAAATTCATATGTATTTTATGTTTAAGATATTTTGCTGACAAAAATGGTTTGATCTCTATACTTATTAATGTAACTGAAAATAAGTAAGTCAATACATTTTATGTTTGAAAGTTGGCATTCTCTTCTCTTTGGAATAATAAATCAACAGTATGATATTAATATTTCATATATGATAAAATTTACTATCGGAACAGTTTAATAATACAAAACTAAAGGCAATTGAGCCGTGACATGGGATTTCCAACAATGTGGTATGTGCGAAAAGCAAAGCCTCAGATCAGCCTGCGCATATGCGCAGTCTGATCAGAGCCTTTGCTAGCCGCTTGAATATTCTATGAGTGTTAAGCTACTGACTGAACACAATTTGGAGTTTCTAAGCTTAAAAGGAGGCTGCACAGGTTCGTCTGAGTCTACACTTGTCAAAATGCCACATTGTTGGAAATCACATGCCACGGCTCAATTATAATGATATTTACCACTGGTTATGGCCCTCCAGACACGAGTATACGCTTAGTAGTCATAACGACAGGTGAAATAAAGCATACACGTTAGCAAATATGGCATCCAGAGACAGTAAACGCTCAATGCATACAGAACAAGCGGTACCCGTTAAGAAAGCTCGTTACACATCATAAGAACTAGAAGTTTGTAACATGGCATTCTTTTGAACTACTTTACAGTAACGTTACACAGTCATGTGATCAGTATTGAAATGTTTTAAGTATTTTAGCTTTACCAGGAGTAAATGCACCCTATTACACGTAACTACAAAAATGCGCATAATCTAAATGGCAATTTCCTTTCAAATGTTCACTTGTATAACTGGCAAATTTCAAAAAGGTTTTTATAAAATTTTAGCTAGCACATGAGATGTTTTTACAATCGCATAGAAGAACATTTGTTCTGTAGCAATTGTCTATAAAAGTAAGTAAGAGTGCATAAATTCATGTTGTGTTTTAAAACATCTCTGTTTCAGAATTTTCAACTTAATCATTACAACCACTTTTCTATATTTCTACAATGATATCTTAGTCAAAATGTGGCTCATCAAAGCCAAAACTATCTTAAACTAACCCTCATCACCTAATACTCGTATATATTGACGTCAAGAAAAAACGCCTCATCTAAAAGAAAACGTGAATATCCCTTAGACTGATCAGACTAAAGTTATGAATTTTAATGCATTATAACATCTTATTAGGCAAGCGTATCTCATGGAAATAATATTTGAGGCTGAGAAAACGACCTAGGTTTGAGACAGGGGTCTCCAGTTTTGTGTGACACAAGATTTTAGCCACATTTATTACGTTTCCAGACCCAATCCGTTGACAAGAAAAACATGTTTTACCATTGTAAAACCGTCTCTATTTTACCAAAATGCGTTTATAATGTTCAGACAATGTTTGTATGCGTCTGCTGAACGAAACAACTTACCCCACCCACCTTTTCGCCATGTATTTCAGTAAAACGTAAACGTCATGCCTTTGTGAAGTGGGTGAAAATGTTGTTACGAATCATTTGCAAAAGTCTTAAGTCTTTAACCAGCGACGATTGCTGAGGACACTCAATCTGGCACGTATGGGATACTGCCGTTTTGGATGACGTTAACGTAGACAAACGATTGGCCGTTGTGCGTTACAGCTCTTTTTAAATGACGCAATATTATGTAGGCATATTCTGTGTACATTACCTAATGTACCCCCTATTCATTTTTTCCATTACTTAAATCAAAACGAGAAAGTTGGCAAGTTTCGTAAACAGACCTTACAGTTTGCCATTAATATGGCGTCATAATTTCATAAAGTTATTACTCGCAAGCACAACTGTTTGCAAAAATGATCCAAAATTTGTTCATTGTTTAGCAAAACATTAACGACACAAACTGGGTACAAATTCAAATTGAAACCATCAGCGATTGAGGCATTATGCCGTCATGTGTACGTTGGGCCTGTATGATGTCATCGGAATAACACGTCACCTGCATATCAAATTAAAGTCATTTATCAACATAGCCAAACCTCTTCATAAAGAAGCAGTACGTGGCTGTCATTTTTATATACCATCGCTAAAACATCAGTGATAATGAGCGAGGCGTTTTAGATGACGTAAGTATACCATAAATTCAGGTGTCAGCGCCATCATCATCATCATTAGCCAATCATATTTCGAATTACCAATAAAGCGCCCTCTACTGATGTAAGCTTCTATTAATAGGAAGATACAAACAACGTAACGTTCCAAATGTCAGCTACTCTGATGTTCACCAAATCGTACTCTTCAATGTAAAAATTGACATGATCGTTTTATTTGGTTAATGCAATTGTACTAAATAAAGTGACTTTTATCAAACGTCTTACAATATCCCATTAGAACGGAGAAGCGTTAAGAAACAATAACAAATCAGTGTCAAAATCCTTATCAAAACATCAACGCGCGTCAGTTAAATTTTTAAACATGGCACCTGTAACCAATGAGAAGATTATGTTTAAAGCTGCATACTCTGTAACTATGAACATTTTTCGAAAAAAAAAATATTTTATTTTTAAATCATTTGTAAAAGTAGAATTAAGCTATGTTTTCACAATAAAAATGTTCAGTATAGCTGAAAACTGCATGGAAAAGTGAATTATCTTATCAAATAGGTGTATTTTTCTCTTGTTGGTAATTATTTGCGTCCCTCCAATAATTATAGACCGTTGAATTTTAACATAAATGCAGTTGTTTTGTTAGTGATAACTTGTTGAGATTTACGAAAATGGTAAAATGTTTACCTGAATTTGAGTATTTTTACTGAGTTCTTGAAAAATAACAACATTATTTTCAAAATTAGAAGATCAAAAGTTACAGATTATGCAGCTTTAATATAATACAATTATTGACTTCAATGAGGTAGACATGAGGATTTATCTACCTAAAAAGTGATATTCACCGAGGCTGCAATGCCGAGATAAATATCACTTTTAAGGGTAGATAAATCCATATGTCTACCGAAATGAAGTCAATAACTGTTTTGTTATATGTGTTTTAAACAGTTACTGTGAATGAAAATTTTCTACTTTCACTTTTGCAACAAGTTTTGATTTGTTGAAGTCATGTTTCACCTAAGGTCTTTCTCAAAATATTTAGCAACTGTTTTTAAAATATTCACCTTAGTATTCTGCATTTTGAAACGTATATAAATTCACTAACTGTAGAATGTTAATCATAAAACCTATAGACCATTTTTTCTGCATTTTGTCTATTCAAACAAAACAAAACTTGTTGCATTTTATTAAAAAGTCTTTAATTTACTTGTTGGGAGATGAAACAGCAATTCATATCAATTTCATGCAGCCCATACTAATTTCATACTCATCATGCTTTCTTTAACTCTCTAGAGTGCGATATAAAAAGTGTCAAATATATATACATCTTGAAACTAGTTTGAGCTGGTTTTTATCCTATATCAACCTGCAGGCAAGTTTAGACCAGTTTTCAGGTTTTTGTTTGTTTGTTTGATTTGATTCTTTACGTCCCATCAACAATCTTTCAGTTAAACAGGGACGGGTCTTCTTGGGTTGAACCAGTACTAAGCTAGGATAAATGTGTCTTGCTCAAAAACCACAACGCAGTGACACCGGTGAAGCTCGAACCCGCGGCCCCTCGGTCTCGAGTCAAACACAGTTTTCAGGTAGACAAAGGGATTTTTGAAGACAGATTGGGCCAATCAGGTGAGAGGATTCTCTCCAGTCATATAACAATTCCTTTGATACTCTAAATTCGGAAATTTTCTCGAGAATTTTATTTCCGCGAAAAGAAAGCTTTTACTATTTCGCGAGGGCTTTATTTTCACAAAACTTCGCATATGCGAAGTTCTGCAAAAATAAACCCTCGCGAAAATTTCTGAATTTACAGTGAAAAGCGATTCGCATATGTTTATTACCAATTCGTGCACTGACAAATACAATGTCCGATGATGAAATCTTATAAAATGAATTATACTTCGCTCATTAACTAATTTAGCCTTCTAATGGTTTAGGAGCACAGTGGTGCAGTGATAGTGTGTCAGCTTTGAGATCGAAGGGTCGCTAGTTCGAGACTCAATGGATGCGATGTGTCGTGTCCTACAACAAGAAACTATATCCTCTGCTGCTTATACTGGTTTAACCCAGGAAAATATGCAAACGTGCCGATATGACTGAAACATTGTTGATTGGGACTTACAGTTTCAACACAAAAACACAAAATCAAATGAAAGTTAAGTCTTTTTCGCAAATGCGTCCAGCGAAGGCCCAGACAAACCTGTGCAACCGCACAGTCACACCAGAGCCTTCGCTGCTTGTATCCAGTATGGATTCAGATGAAAGCCGTGATCAAATATTTGACGTGTGGCTTCTAGAAGGCATGCTCGTTTAAAGGGTGACTATACATGTACGTATATGAGATGCGTGTCAGTACAAATAGTTCATATGCTGGATCTTTTGTTTATCACCAACTAAAACAACAGCACTATAGCACCCCAGACACGTATTATCGTGCTAAAATTTCTTGAAAACCATAATACGCTTACATTTCCCAAAGGACATGTAATCTTATATCCTGGTTCTGTATGTGTTTTGCACCGACGAATTCTCCTATCTGAAAACTGTAACATATTGCACTTAACCCATATGGGCCTCGTCGCGAGATAACCTGTCTTCGGGGTTTCCGACAAAGCGAGACTCAAACCAGTCTCCTTAACTACATGTACAGAGACTAGTTAGTAAATCGAAATTTCGCTTGAAGCAAGTAAGTACAGTGACGCCAGCCGTCAAAGTCACCACCTGTTCTACCGCTGAACGGTGAACTACCTGAGCTATACCGCCACCGGAGCTACCTATGAACGGAACGGGAACGATCGATACTAAACAGCGGTCCAGTCCATTCACATCGTACCTCCGTTCCGTTCCGTTCCGCTTCATTCCATTCAAAACACGAACGTCATATAAATCGCTTATTATTTAAGTGTTTGTTTCTTTTGTCAATTTAAACAGCCTCTTGAAAATAGTAGTTTGAGTTTTTCCTTTATCTTATGTGAAGATTGTACGTTATTGTTGTTAATGTCTGACATTTAGAAATAAATTGTCAAAGATGTTTCTTTTAATTCTGAATATAATATAATATAACAAACTAAAAGAAGCAATTTAAAAATTGTCTCTGATCAGACTGCTCTTCCGTGGACTGTTTAAGGCACGTTTCCTGCGGTGTATAATATATTGGTTCTGGTATTACAGGGGCGGATCCAGGATACTGGAAAGGGGGTTCATATGAATAAAGTTGTGGGGGTTCGCTTTGCTGATTTTATCTCATTTTGCTTAAATATCCCATGAAAATGAAATAATTTGGTCTCATTGATGAGACCAAATTATTTCATTTTCATAGGATATTTTTAAAAAAATGAAATAATTTGGTCTCATTGATGAGACCAAATTATTCCATTTTCATAGAATATTTAAAAACAGGGGGGGGATTAGAGCGGACCCCCCATAATCCCCCATCTGGATCCGTCAATGATCTATAACCGTTTTCATTTTCAACCCTTACTAATTATTTGGACTGTGGGCAAGAAAACCTATCTTCACAGGTTTGGGAACAAAAAAAATGTCGCAGACCAGCCTGCGTATTCGTGCAGTCTGATCAGCGGTTTTGTGATCAAATCAACGCTTGCTACAAGTAATATTTTACTATTCTAGCTAGTCTCCTTAGCTGAGCAGGCTAGCTTTAGTATAGCCCAGATAACAGATTCTCTCGCGTTTCAGTCCAAATTTATGTTGGTATTATTTGTGCGACCACGCGATTCAATTTACAGAAGTACAAGTTCCATATTTGCATGCGAGTTCACAAGATAAAAAAGACATAACTGTATGTATGTATGTATGTATGTATGTATGTATGTATGTATGTATGTATGTATGCATGCATGTATGTATGGGAACAACTTTTCTTTTTACTTCTCTCTTTTACTTAGTTTGCATTCTTACGTTTTCTTATCTAATGGATGGATGGATGGATGGATGGATGGATGGATGGATGGATGGATGGATGGATGTATGTATGTATGTATGTATGTATGTATGTATGTATGTATGTATGTATGTATGTATGTATGTATGTATGGGGGTGTGCGCGTGCGTGCGTGCATGGATGGATTAGTCTATTCTCTCTCCCTCACGACGTGGCTGAAATATTTTTGACCGGGACTCTTAGCATTAACGGAATCAATCAATCAGATGGGTGGATGTATGTACGGATCAGTCTGTACAAACCGTTTTTGTTTGGATTTTTGGATATGCGTATATATGTAAGTACAACTGGTGTTTGAATGGATAAATTTATGTACGGATGTATGTATTTACAACTGTTTGTTTGGATGGATGGATATACGGGAGAATGTATTCATGTCCTTGGCTTAACTCGTTGTCGGTGGATGTTTAAAAAATGGATTTCTATTAGCTAAAATGTGTTGTTTTTTTGTGAAACGTCTTTAAACATAATAAAAATATAAGAAGGATACCTTGTACAAGTCTACATCTGGGTCTGCACTGTCTGTTTAGATAAAAAAAAACACAAAGTTCTTGACTATCATATAGAAGCAGAATTTTCTTATTCTCAGTGCTTTTATAGTTTCTTCAATTCGCTTAGTAATTGGTCATTGGACATGCTGGCACCGGTGCATCTGTCTGTCTGTCCATCAGTCCGTACGTACGTATGTATGTTTGCATGCGCTTGCGTATGTACGTCTGTCTGTATGAGTGCAAACATACGTGCGTTTGTATATATGAATTCCTGTTTCTAAGTAAACGTTAGCGTGCATGTGACAGACAGGCAAACGCACGGGTACATGCGTGTTCATTGACTATGTATCATGTAATCATTAAACCATTTTCATTCTTAATACATAGTACTCAACCGGTACACTGGCAAACAGTTAAGACCTTGATGAAATGCCATACAAGGCACATTTCATCTGGGTCTGCTCCGTTTGCTAAGATAGAAAAAATCTTCTTTGATAAATATGAAAGCAATATAAGCCATGTATCATGTAATCATTAAACCATTTTCATTCTTAATACTACTCAACCGGTACACTGGCAAACAGTTAAGACCTTGATGAAATGCCATACAAGGCATATTTCATCTGGGTCTGCTCCGTTTGCTAAGATAGAAAAAAATCTTCTTTGATAAATATAAAAGCAGAATAAGCCATTTTATGAATTAACACGCAGTCATCTGTGTGTCTGTTCGAAGGACCGTTTGTACGCACGTTTGTTCGTATATACATATCAAAGCGCATGCATCTGTCTGTGTGCGAGCGCACATTCGCGTGTTTGCATCCATGAACTTCCCTGACGAAAGCATGTCTGCACACATGCATACGAACATACATACATACAAATACACAAATATACAGACAACCGCACGCGTCTACACGCACGTTTGCACACATGAGGACACATGCACGATTACATACAAACATCGAAGTTAGAAAAATCAGGGATGTTCATATTATACATACACACATACATACACACGAATGTACTCTTGCACACAGACGCACGGGAATAACCTTTATGCTAAGAACAGTTTAAAAAAAACAGTGCAGACCCATATGAAATGCCACCATAGTGGTATTTCATCGAGGTATCCGCTGTTTGCCAACACACCCAATTATAAGTAGCAATTTCCAGAATGAAACATTTTATTTCTGTAGTAGGAGTTCGCCCCACCCCCCCCCCATAATGATGACCTGCAATAAATCATAGCCCACATCAAAAGACAGTCTTATCGACTCCATAATTACGCATGGATTTAAACTCTCTCTGTGCGGGGCCTGGAAAGGGGCAATTGGATTAAAACGGATCAATTCAGTGGGCAATAAAATACATGTACTCAATAATGATTTATTGTATATTGATCACCATTATTTCAGTTTCCTTCACAATCTCCTGAAATGAGATAATAATAATAATAATAATAATAATAATAATAATAATAATAATTCTTTGTATGCTGGGTAATTTTCATGTAGCGGTTGTCGTCTGCTGACTTTTTTTCCAAATTGACCTTTTTTTCAAAAAATGTTGAACAGGCAAACCAATGTTCTATAAATCCTGCTCTGGGACGAAATTGTTTGCTAAGGCTATCAGCAGACGACAAAAGTTGTTGTTAGCAAAAGAAAAGGTTTAAATTAATGATTTCACTTTTAACTTTTAACTTTTCACAATCAATGGTGAATTTTCACATATACAATTAGCATGGATTATTCCATTTAGTATTTTAGGGTTCATAGTTTGAATCAATAAATTTAAATATTTTTCTGTCCCCAAAGATTAGTTCTATCTAAGCAAACAGTACTGACCAATGTTTCATCTGGGTCTTCACTGTGTGATAAAAAGTCAATGAACACGCAGGCACACGTGCGTCTGTCTGTCAGGTGCAGGTTAACGTACAAACATAAAACATAAGTTATAATTAAGAAACATTTAGTAATGTTCATATTAAAATACACGCGTACACAAATGTGTACGCACACATACAGTGAGGCGCACGCGCATAGTACGTATGTTAGGACGGACGAGGGGACGGGTGCGCGGACAGACAGACCGACAAAGTTATTTTGCTTTTATATTTCTTCAATTTGGATAGCCAAGAAGTTTGGATTTTTTTTCTTAGCAAACAGTGCAAAACGAGATGAAATGCCGCCTTATGTGGCATTTCATCAGGGTCTGCGCTGTTTGCCAAAACAGTATCCAAAATGAAAAGGGTTAAATGATAGATATGATTACAGGTCAATGAACGTGCGCCTGTCTTCAAAGGCACACGTCCGTATCGTCTAAATGTGACAGTGGTAATCGCAATAATCCAATTAGTGAAATACCCCAATAAAAGTGCCAAAGAAGGTCACCCAACACAGGAAGTGAATTGAATAAGACGGGAAAACGACCCTATGACTAGTTTGGGATGGAGTACCATATTTCTAACAGAGTTTTGCATAGCGATGAACTTTTGTTGAAAATTACTTTGTATGTATTTTTTTTACAATTGGTGTAGCAATACAGAACACATAGTCTAAGTGTGCAAATGCACATGAGTGACTATGCCTCAAGTTTAAACTCGGACCAAGTATCTGTGTCCTGGGTTTGAATCAAAGGGCCTATCGTTTTAGCGTGGCTCGTCGAGTTGTAACGAAGAAAATGATCCTTAGCCCTTTTCAAATCTGACGGATTTTACTATACATATTGATGCAATAAAACATCGATTTGTCCATTTTATATTTTCAGGGGTGACAGGTCAAAATTATTTTTTTAAATATATTTCTGTCTCATCTGTTATCTTAGCAATCAGTGCAGACCCAGATAAAATCAGCATTGTCCTGCATTTCATCTGGGTCTGCACTGTTTGCCAAAGTTAAAGGGTGAAATGATATGCTGGTCTGAAGTCCGTCGTGGAGAATACAAAAACATACACTTTGCTCGACGGTGGAATTATGAATATTACCACACATTCAAACATTATCCGAATGCCTCAAATCAGCATGTTTACATTGATTTGAATGGCAGTGATTGCTTGTGCACAGACACCTGATGACACAGGAACATACACATTTCATGTTGTTCCCTGCACGCTTCCTGCATGTGCGTGGTTTGCAATAAATGCGCATCGATGTTCGAACGCATATCCACATTTCATTTAACTATTATCCTGCTAGTGACGACTGGGGAACGGGCACCTACACCTTCACTCGTGACGACTTATGTTGTCTGCTGATAACAGTTTGAACCCAGGTAAAGCCTGCCAAAGAATCAGGCCTGATCTGGATCCAAACTGTTTGTCACTCTTATAGTATACATCAAACACGTTTTGAACAAAACGTTGGTCCTTATCTAGATCCAAACTATTTGACACTCTGGTGGTACCCCTCAAAGACTTTCTGAAAGGGTTTGATTTAGGGAAAATAACAGCAGATTCTTATCTCGAAGCAATGTACAGAGTGTATATTGCTTCGAGTACATATCAAAAGCTTCTAAATTATTCAGCATGCAAATAGTTCAACCGTCATACAGTCTGCTACACCCATCTGCTTATTTATTTTTGGTAGCCTATATTGCAAACATTATGGACCCAGATCAGACTGTTCCCATGTGAGCAACCTAATTAGGGGTTGTAGTTTTGCTTCTATGATGAATGCTAGTATAAAGTGCACTTGGATATATGCAACAGACGTAAAAAGCAGACAACATTTTCAAGACAAAAGCATGTTGGCGGGATAATTGTTAATGCTAATATGCCTCCATGCACTGAATTTGACGTTCGACTATGGGCATGTTCTGGGTTGAACCAGTACTAAGCTAGGATTAATGTGTCTTGCTCAAGGACACAACGCAGTGACGTTGGTGAGGCTCGAACCCCACTTTATATACAAAGCAGATTCACGTCACCTTGGCAACAACAGATCGACGTCGATGCAGCGTCAGGTTTCAACAGTGCTCTGATATTGTTTACTCAACAGAGTGTAGGGCAAAATCCCCCGGACACCCCCCCCCCCCCCTGCTCATTTTTGTATAGGTGGACATAATCCCCCTTGAATTTCGCGGAATGGACATAATCCCCCACCCCATTATAGATTTTACAACGTGAACATAATCCCCCCTATGAATTTTACAACGATAACATAAACCCTCTCAGACAGAATATGGATATGGAGACTGAATATAAACATAGCCTTCTTACTGTTATGCTGCTTCATTGGAGTACATGTAGTTTTTATGCCCGCAAAGGAACTTAGGGAGGCATTTAGTCCGTCCGCCCGTCCTGCTTTGTGTCTGGTGCATATCTTCCATATTCTTTAAGGCAGGAATCCCAAATTTGGTGTGTGGATGCATCTTGGGATGGTGGATTGTCGAGTACTACTTTCAGGTCACTGTGACCTTGAACCTGACCTCTGACCTAGTTCTTAGAAAATTCGTGTCTGGAGCATATTTCTTATATTATTTAAGGTAGGAATTCCAAATTTGGTATGTGTACGTATTTTGGGGTGAATAAGTGTCGCGTACCGTCCTAGGGTCACTGCGACCTTGACCTCTGACCTAGTTTCTAGAATCGACATTGAGTCTGGTGCTTATCCCCTATATTCTTTGAGGTAGGAATTCCAAATTTGGTGTTTGAATACATCTTGGGATGGAAGAGTGTCGAGTACCAATTTCGGGTCACTATGACCTTGGCCTTGACTCCTGACCTAGTTTTTAGAATAATCTTGTCTGGAGCATATCTCTTGTATTATTTGAGATAGGAATCCCACATTTGGTGTGTCGTTGTATCTTGGGATGGCGGAGTGTCACGTATCATTTTCAGGTCACTGTGACCTTGACAACTGACCTATTTTTTTAATTATCGTGTCCGAGGCATATCTCTCATATCATTTGAGGTATAATCCCCAAATTTGGTGTGTGCATGCATATTGGGATGAAAATTGTAACGTACCATTCTTGGGTCACTGTGACCTTCACCTCTGGCCTAGTTTAAAGAATTGGCATTGAGCCTGGTGCATATCTCCTATATTCTTTGAGGTAGGAATTACACATTTGGTGTGTGAAAGCATCTTTGGATGGTGGTATGTCATGTACCAATTATGGGTAACTGTGACCTTGACCTCTGAACTAGTTTTTAGAATAATCATGTCCGGGGCATATCTCTTGTATTATTTGAGATATGAATCCCAAATTTGGTGTTTGGGTGCATATTTGGATGGTGGAGTGTCGTGTACTATTTATGGGTTACTGTGACCTTGACCTTGACTTTAGACCTTGTCTATATAATTAGCATTGAGTCTGGTGCATATCTCTTATATTTTTTGATGTAATAATTTCACATTCGGTGTGTGAATGCATTTTGTGACGGCGGGGTGTCACATGCCATTTTTGGGTCACTGTGACCTTGACCCTGACCTAGTTTTTTTGAATTATCATATACGGAGCATGCCTCTTATATAATGCGTTAGAAATCCCAAATTTGGTGTGTGAATGCATCTTGGGAGGAAAAAGTGTCCCATCCCATTTTCGGGTCACTTTGACCTTGACCTCTGACCGAGTTTCTAGAATCCGCATCAAATTTGGTGCATATCTTTGAGGTAGAAATCTCAAAATTTGTGTATAGATGCATCTTGGTATGGAGATATGTCGTGTACCATTTTAGGTCACTTTGACCTTGACCTCTGACCTAGATTTTAGAATAATCGTTTTCAACGCATTTCTCCTATATTATTTTAGCCAGGAATCCCAAATATGGTGTGTGGTTGCATCTTGGGATGGCAGAGTGTAATATACCAAGTTTGGGGTGACTGAGACCTTGACCTTTTTTCTAAAATTATCGAGTCAGGGGCATATCTCGTATATTATTTTAGGTAGGGATCCCAAATTTGGTCTATGGATGCATCTTTGGATGTTGAAATGTCGCGGACTATTTTAGGTCACTGTGACTTTGACCTATGACCTAGTTTCTAGAATAATGACATCTGGAGCAGCATATAGCCTATAACATTTGAGGTAGGAATCCCAAATTTGGCGTGTGGATTCCTCTTGGGATGGCGGAGTGATGCATAACATTTTGGGCATTTTGACAGTGACATTGACTTCGACTCCATTTCTAGGTTTTTCGTATCTCGAGCATATCTCCTTCATAACAAATAACTTGCATCAAATGTGTCTTATGCTTGACCAATTCCTTTGGGGGCATTCGTCAAGTTACTGTGACATTTCTTGTTCTATAGTATTTCCTTTACGACAGGGGTAGAATTGCCACTCCTCCCAAATGGGTACAGCAAACATGTTTTTGTTTCTTACTGCATATGCGTAACGTCATTCTTTAAACATGCGCTTTAGGTATAACTTTTGTCAGAGCTTTCATCTATATCCCTTCTTTTCGAAAGCGCAGGCTCGCCTGAGCCTTTACAACTCCTAATGTGATAAGTACAAACGCTCATGATCAAGCTCATATAATACTTGGCCTGAGCCTTCATCTATATAGCTTCTTTAGAGAAAAAATAAGTACCTTAATGTCAAGCACATGCCCATAAAGTTGGCCTGAGGCTTGAGTTATATTCCTTTTTTTATTGAGAGCAGGGAAGGCTCTTGCAAGACTGTGTGAATGCACAGCCTCGTTTGAGCCTTCATTGCTCGCATATGCGATACAAACCAAGCCCTTGTGAATTGGCCCATAAAGTTTGGCTTGAGACTTCATCTACATCCATTCTTTAGAGTGCAATAAATCCCCGAATTTCATGAACTGGCCAATAAAGCTTTGCTCGAGTCTTCATCTATATCCCTTCTTTAAAGTACGATAAATACCACACTCTCATGAACTGGCCCATACAGTTTGGCCTGAGCCTTCATATATATCCTTTCGTTTTAGTGCGAGCAGCTAACGCTCTGGTGAGACTGTGCGAATGTGCAGTCTCGTCTGAGCCTTCGGTGCTCGCATATGCGATAAATACCAAAATATCATGAACTGTATGGTGTTTATCTATTCATATTTTGTTTACTTAGTTTCTGTTTGACCCAGATATTGGAGAAATTGATGGTAAATAAGTTATTGTAAACAAGGTATTTATTTGGTTATAAGAATTTTCTAGAATGATGACTAATCATCTAGAACCTAAAGAAGGTACTGGAACCTTGGAGAAAAGACCAGAACTTACTGGAATTTTCTTTTCCATGCAAATAGAAACTTTGAGTAGGTTCTTGAATTCAGTAGAAGTTTGTGGAATTTTCCAGAATAAATAAATATAGCATATGATATAATAGTCTTTCTTGACCGTTCTAGAACTTTCTTAAAGGGTATATATAAGAGTAAATTTTTCATAAGGGCATCTTTGAAATAATTTCACCTTTTAAAAGTCTAAACCTTTTGTGCTGGAATTCTATATTGGAATACATAGTGCTTAACTTATTCATTCTGGATTACTTTGGATTATTCAGTTTTGGATTCAGACTTCATGTTCATTTGGATTTATCTTCAAAATCTGGGGATCAGAAACTGCTGAAAGACTTGTGTTGATAAATATTCTGAGGGACAGTTTGAATGTCCAAACTGTCCCTCAGAATATTTATCAACACAAGTCTTTCAGCAGTTTCTGATCCCCAGATTTTGAAGATAAATCCAAATGAACATGAAGTCTGAATCCAAAACTGAATAATCCAAAGTAATCCAGAATGAATAAGTTAAGCACTATGTATTCCAATATAGAATTCCAGCACAAAAGGTTTAGACTTTTAAAAGGTGAAATTATTTCAAAGATGCCCTTATGAAAAATTTACTCTTATATATACCCTTTAAGAAAGTTCTAGAACGGTCAAGAAAGACTATTATATCATATGCTATATTTATTTATTCTGGAAAATTCCACAAACTTCTACTGAATTCAAGAACCTACTCAAAGTTTCTATTTGCATGGAAAAGAAAATTCCAGTAAGTTCTGGTCTTTTCTCCAAGGTTCCAGTACCTTCTTTAGGTTCTAGATGATTAGTCATCATTCTAGAAAATTCTTATAACCAAATAAATACCTTGTTTACAATAACTTATTTACCATCAATTTCTCCAATATCTGGGTCAAACAGAAACTAAGTAAACAAAATATGAATAGATAAACACCATACATGTTACACTTCCCCTCCTCAAAGAAAAGAAAGTTTTATGGAGTAAAGCTTTCTTTATATTAATGAACAATTGTATAACAACTAATAATGTAAAATCACATCAGATCAATAAAGAGCAATAGCACAAAACTTAATATCAATAATGCTGAGGCATCTAAGCCCTAGAGAGTGCATCCGGAATGATATTATCTTTTCCCTTAATATGTCTGATATCTAGATTGTGCTCTTGCAACATAAGACTCCATCTGAGTAAACGCTGGTTCTTGTTTTTCATTTTATGAATGAAAGTCAATGGATTGTGATCAGTGAAAATGACAATAGGTGCAACTGAAGAGGCTAGGTAAACTTCGAAGTGCTGAAGAGCAAGAATGAGAGATAAGCATTCTTTCTCTACGGTAGAGTAATTTCTCTGATGTTTGTTAAACTTTTTGGAATAGTAACAAACAGGATGGTCAACACCATTGTCATCTTCTTGTAACAATGCACTGCCTGCACCAACATCACTGGCATCTACAGCCAACTTAAATTCTTTGTCAAAGTTTGGTGCTAAGAGAACTGGAGTACTTTTAAGTATGGCTTTAAGCTTTAAGCTTTTCAAAAGACTTCTGACAATTATCAGTCCAAATAAACTTGGCCCTTTTGCCAAGTAAGTTTGTCAAAGGCTCTGCTATGACAGAGAAGTTATTACAGAATTTCCTGTAATATCCAGCCATACCGAGAAAGCGCATCAGTTGTCTTTTGCCAGAAGGTACGGGAAAATCTGAGATAGCCTCAACTTTAGCCTCTACAGGTTTTACCAGACCTTGTCCAACCAGATGACCTAAAAATGTCAAATTTGCATGGCAAAATTCACTCTTTGTTAAGTTAACTGTTAATTTAGCTTCACTAAGTCTGTCAAAGAAGTTTCCAATAGTTTGTAAGTGTCGTTCCCATTCTTCGCTGAAGATGATAGCATCGTCGATATAGGCTTTACAGCCAGCCAGATTAAATATCAAGCTGTAAACCAAGCGTTGAAATGTTGCTGGAGAGTTCTTCATTCCAAATGACATAACTTTGTACTGATACAATCCGTCTGGTGTAACAAATGCAGAGATCTCCTTTGCTCTGTTTGTCAGAGGTATTTGCCAAAATCCTTTAAGCAGATCGAATTTTGTAACGTATTTGGCATGTCCAATGTTATCTATGCAGTCATCGATTCGAGGAATTGGAAATGTGTCCGTTTTGGTGACAGAATTTACTTTACGATAGTCTGTACACATGCGAAATGTCCCATCAGGTTTTGGTACAAGAATACAAGGAGAACTCCATTCACTTTGACTTGGTTCTATAAAGTCATTATCCAGCAAATATTGAACTTCATCTCTTAGAATTTGTTGTTTTACAGGGTTCATTCTGTATGGATGTTGTTTCACAGGTTTTGAGCCATCAATAAGTTCAACATCATGATAAATTTTGTCAGTTTTGGATGGAATGTCCGGAAATAAGTGTTCATATTCAAGAATTAACTGCTTCAGTTCAAGTCTCTTGTCTGAACTAAGATGTGACAATTTCTGGTCAAGATCTTTTAAAATATCAGAGTTCTTGAGTTTTGACGACGCGGGATCAGATTTCACAAAGTTCATATCTTCAGACTCCATTTGATTTTGTTCAAGAGGGACAGTATTAACTAAATTTACTGATGAAATAACAGAACTATCCCTATCAATGTACTTTTTAAGCATGTTGATATGACATAACTGTTTTTGTTTGCGTCTCCCAGGAGTGTTGACAATGTAATTAACACCACTTAACTTTTTGTCAACAGTATAAGGACCATAATATCTAGCCTGCAATGGCTTACCAGGAATGGGCAAAAGAGCAAGTACCTTGTCTCCAGGTTCAAAATTTCTATCCTGAGTATTTTCATCATAACGTAGTTTCATTTTGCTTTGGGCTGATTTGAGATTGGACCGAGCAGCTTCACAGGCTTTTGATAGTCTATTTTTGAAATCAGACACATACTGAAGTAAGTTCAAAGAACTGTCATCATCTGAGAGAAATTTTTCTTTCAGAAGTTTCAAGGGTCCACGCACAGTATGCCCAAATACAAGCTCAAATGGGCTGAACCCAAGAGACTCCTGTACAGATTCTCTTACAGCAAATAAAAGCAAATGTATGCCCTCATCCCAATCCTTCTCAGTGTCATAGCAGTAAGATCTGATCATGTTTTTCAAAGTTTGATGAAATCTTTCTAAGGCACCCTGACTTTCAGGATGATAAGCTGATGACTTGTATTGTTTGATGCCAAGTTCATGCATGACTTGTTGAAAAATTCCAGACATAAAATTTGAACCTTGATCAGATTGTACAGACCTTGGAAGTCCCACAAAGGTGAAAAACTTCACAAGCGCCTTAACAATTGTCTTAGTCTTAATATTTCTGAGTGGAATGGCTTCAGGGAAGCGTGTTGAAGCACACATAATAGTCAAAAGATACTGACAACCTGATTTTGTTTTGGGTAGGGGACCTACACAGTCAATAATGATTCTGCTAAAAGGTTCATCAAAGGCAGGAATGGGCTGTAAAGAAGCTTTTGGAATGGTCTGATTGGGTTTTCCTACCATTTGACAAGTGTGACAGGATTTGCAATGCTGAGAAACATCAGATTTTAATCCTGGCCAAAAGAAATGATTAAGAATCTTGTGATAGGTCTTATTTACACCTAAATGGCCTGACATAGGAGTTTCATGAGCTAAATTTAAAATTTCAGAGCGATAAGCCCTAGGGACCACAATCTGGTGGTTAATAGTCCACTCATCATCTGCTGAGACATCAGGAGGACGCCATTTTCTCATCAAAATGTCATTTTTGACATAATAGCAAACAGGGACTTGTGACATTTCATTTTCATCTAAAGCTCTATCAAATAAAGATGATATCTCAGGATCACTGTGTTGTTCCTTACAAAGCTGTGACCTTGACAGCTGGTCATTTGAAATTGAAGGTGAAAGGTCAGTGTTTGACCTTTGAATGTCAAAGTCAGTCTGAGTGTCAGACTGGCTAAGAGGAAGAGAATTTGAAATCTCATCATTAAAGGATTGACCTATCAAAGTGTCAGCTAAATTAATATCCTGCATCCCATTATTCTGTTTGGATTTCTTTGCCATTGCCCTAGTGACGGCACAAGAAGGGTAAAGGTCAGGAATTTCCTGCTCAATAGGATCAGGCAGTTGATCAACACAAGGTGTGCTGGTCAAAAGTGGGTCTACCACAACCTTATCTCCAGCCAAATCGTTGCCTAACAGCAAGTGAACACCTTTAAAAGGTAAAGAAGGTCTAATACCTACAGCCACAAGACCAGTAACTAAGTCTGAGGACAAATAAATGTTATGGAGCGGTACATTAATAAATCCACACTCTACACCCTGGATAAGGACACTTGTCCCAGAAGAAGTCTTCTCAGAAAAAGGCAGGGTATCTGCTAAAATAAGAGATTGAGAAGCACCAGTATCTCGTAAGATTTTAATAGGGGTAGACTGGGCAAAGTCACTATTTAGTGACACGGAACCATCTGATAAGAATGGTTCATAAATCTCCATAACGGCATCAGTCTCAGATGTTTTGGCCAAAATAGGATTCTCATCCTGAACTGAAGACTGAGGTTTTAGCCTTAAAGAGGTGAGACCTGTGGGTTTAGGACTCTCCTGTCTTTCTTTTTCTCTCTTTCTTTTTAAAGCTATACATTCAGAAATGATATGACCTGATTGTTTACAATAATTGCAAATTGGCTGGGATAAAGGACTTTGACCTTTGTTTTCACCAGAAAATCTAGGTTTGGGAGTAAATGAATGACTGGAATTATCAGATGGATTACTGGGGTTGGATTTTGGACCTGACTGAGGGGAATATGGTTTTGACTGAGGGGAAAATGGTCTTGATTGAGGTGTAAATTTTAATTGAGGGTTGAATGTTTTCCTAGGAAATGGCTTGTTAACAAAAGAAGTTTTATGAGTCAAAGAATAATCATCAGCTAGTCTAGCTGCTACATCCAAATTTTCAACTTCTTTTTCATTTAAGAAAGCCCTGACATCAGAATTTATACACCATTTGAATTCTTCAACAAGCATGAGCTGTCTTAGTTTTTCATGATCAGAGCCTACTTTCTTTGAAGAGCACCACCTATCAAATAATTGTTCCTTTGTTCTAGCAAATTCCACATGAGTCTGGTTAGGTTCTTTCCTACAATCTCTAAATTTCTGCCTGTAAGCTTCAGGGACCAACTCATAAGCCTTAAGAATAAGTTCTTTTACTTTGTCATAATCTGAGCTTTGTTCAAGTGAAAGCTGAGTGTAAATTTCTCGAGCTTTGCCTATAACAACGCTCTGCAAAAGTAAGGTCCAGTGCTCTCTTGGCCATTTCAGGTTTTCTGCTACCTTCTCAAAATGTAAAAAATATTTATCAACTTCTTTTTCTTGAAATGGAGGAACGAGTCGGATGTGTTTTGTCACATCAAAAGATTTGCCAGAGTCTAAAGGCAAAGGTTTTGATTTAGATTTTCCTTCTAACTCAAGTTCTTTCATTTTTAACTCGAATTGTAATTTTTCTTTTTCAATTTCAATGCGTTCTTCAGCCTCTAGCCTTAATTTCTTTTCATTTTCTTCTATCTCTAGCTTTAATTTCTCATGTTCTAATTTTTCTCTTTCTATTTCTCTTTGTTTTTCCCTCTCTCGTTCTTCCATTTCTAACCTTAATTTTTCATGTTCTATTTTTTCTCTCAGCAGCCTATCTTCTCGTTCTAATGTTTCCAACCTTATTCTGTCCTCTCGCTCTTCTCTCTCACGTTTCAATCTCTCTTCACGCTCTGCATTTTCTACCCTTATTCTGTTCTCATGTTCTAATCTTAATTTTTCCATCTCAACTTGCCTTTTAATTTCTAGTTCTCTCAACTGCAAATCAGTCTGGGTAACCAGAATCTGAGATGTGGCTGAGGAATCAAATATTTCTTCGTCTACAAAGAACTGAATGAGAATATTCTTAATTTCATGTTTTAGCATGGTCTTTTTGATATTGGGTAGGCCATAATGGTCAGCAATGTCCAAAAGATCAGACTTTTTTGCCAAGTCTAACAGCTCCTGAGAAGGTGACGCAGTAAAATCACTAAGTTTGAATGACATATTTGCTTTCTGCTGGCTTCAGCTAGTAAAACAGCAAACAGTAAAATTTCTTTAAAATTTCAAACTAATTTGGTGCAAAAATAATTTCAATCCCGGACTCTGAGCCCCCAATTTCTGTTACGTGCCAGGCGTAACTAGAAACAAATGTAGGAAACCAAAATTTTGCTATTTGGAAAGTCAGCAAAAAGCACTTTTAAAATTTAACAAAATTTATTAAAAACAAAATTATCATTTACAATAAGCAATGGAAAATAGTTATACAATCAAAGAAAGTCTAATTTACAATACCTTGAATGTCCAAACTGTCCCTCAGAATATTTATCAACACAAGTCTTTCAGCAGTTTCTGATCCCCAGATTTTGAAGATAAATCCAAATGAACATGAAGTCTGAATCCAAAACTGAATAATCCAAAGTAATCCAGAATGAATAAGTTAAGCACTATGTATTCCAATATAGAATTCCAGCACAAAAGGTTTAGACTTTTAAAAGGTGAAATTATTTCAAAGATGCCCTTATGAAAAATTTACTCTTATATATACCCTTTAAGAAAGTTCTAGAACGGTCAAGAAAGACTATTATATCATATGCTATATTTATTTATTCTGGAAAATTCCACAAACTTCTACTGAATTCAAGAACCTACTCAAAGTTTCTATTTGCATGGAAAAGAAAATTCCAGTAAGTTCTGGTCTTTTCTCCAAGGTTCCAGTACCTTCTTTAGGTTCTAGATGATTAGTCATCATTCTAGAAAATTCTTATAACCAAATAAATACCTTGTTTACAATAACTTATTTACCATCAATTTCTCCAATATCTGGGTCAAACAGAAACTAAGTAAACAAAATATGAATAGATAAACACCATACATGTTACAATGTATATACTATAGCACGGGTTTTTGGGTGACAAACAACCTCTGTGAACAGTGCCACATGAAAACCTAGCGATTGGTGCGCTTCTCTGCAGTTTAACAGATTTAATTGTAGTTCGCTTACATGTATCATTGAAATTAGAACTACCTCACCTCATTTGACTCTTCATAGTAAACTCACAGTAAAAGTACACAATGAAACGAAAGTCACTTTTATCCGAAAATTATTGATTGTCAAATTTAGATCTTGGATTCTACCACTTACAGGGAATGTCCAATCTAGCATATTCTAAAAGGATGGACCTTTGCAGAAAATTCTACAACTGCCAAAACAAAGACCAGTGTGCACATTTGTATGCTCCATTTGTATGCTCCAAAACGCACACACGCACAAACGCACGCACGTATGCACGTACGCACGCACGTGCGCGCGCACACGCACAAACGCACGTACGCACACACACACACACACACACACACACACACACACACACACACAAACCAATATGTATTTTGACTGTGTAACACTTATATAAACATCTTTTGAATACAAAATACAGGATTTAGCGTAAGTATTATCATTTTCAATCACACAAAAATATATTATTAAGTGGTTTCTTATAGGTCTATCGTTTTATGCAGTATAATCGCGCTAATTCCTGTATTGTGTATTTGAATGGTGTTTATCATGGCGACCTGATTGGAATGAATGAAGCGGAGCTACCTATAGTGGAATGGAACGGAGCGGAACGATGTGTAAAGGTAAATTAGAGCGGAACTACCGATGAACGCGAACGGAACGCGAACGGACCCACCTATGAACGCGAGCTAAACGGACCTGGACCCGTTCATTGGTTACTTTGACGGCTGGCGGTACTGTATATGGTACTTTACAAACAGCGAATAACAAAGGCGCTGATCAGTCTGCGCGGATGCGCAGGCTGGTCTGCGCCTTTGTTGTTCGCAAACCTTGTCGCGACGAGGTCCAATTATAAGCTTAGCATCCTTTTTGTGAGACAAATGCAAACTGTGCAGAATGTGGTCTCGGTGTTTTGCTGTAGAATGTTCTACTAAAATTCGAATAGAAATGTAAAATACTACCCAGCATCCCTGAATATGGAAATGGACTGGTTAAATTGAAAAGATTGGAAAATTGCATTCCTCTTACATGTGTACATTTTTAAGCAATTTTAGCCGTGCAATGTCGATGCTACAGTGAAACATACCCGGCTATATTTGGTTTTCGCTGATAGCATGACATTTCTTTGTACTTTGGTTCACAATGTACAGTAAATAGCAGTTTGATCTGTAAACTGCGTATTACATGTACCCTGCGCGTTGTTGTTTATTCAATCTTTGTTGAATCGGGTCCTTGGTTTTGTGTCGTGGTTCTTGGTGCTTTTTCTAGTTAAGCAATCATCTGACTGTAGAAGAGAGGGCTTATTCTTTTACTTCGAGTATGATGTGGGCCATGCGCGTTCCTGATGCATTTTATAGAGTACGCACTCTTGAGGGGTCCGAATATTCCCCCTGTATGGGGCCAGGGGTGAAGCCCTGTGACAGAAAATGGTTTTAGGGCATTCCAACGGGCAAGCCACACGACTAAACTCCATAAGCTGCAATTAACTTCCAAAGATTAAATCAACAGTAAAACCTATCTTACGGGGCTACTCAAAAAGACCAAAACTTGATTTTCAAGACCGAGTATCACATAATGCAGGTCAAAAGTATTGCAGAATGCTCCAAAATAAAGGAAGCATTCTGCAGTACTTTCGACCTACATTAGGCTACAATTTGTCATTATGATCAGTTTTTTTGTCCATTATGGGTGGCCACTTAAGACAGATTTTACTGTAACTAAAAAACTCTATACACGCTGCGTCAAGTTGTATGCACATGCGTATTTGCGTGCACGCAGGTACGCCCCCTGGTGGCGGTCTGTGTTTTATGTCGTTTCCTCTGGTCTGCAGTCTTGGATTGGGGCATTTCCCGGCCGTTCTCACTTACTTTTTCATTTCCTGTCTGCCTTTCTGAATCAAAAATAAATAACAAATTGCTTATACAAGAGTGCAGAACCGTTTTATGTGATATTGTAATTTTGCTTTTATCAGATGATTTGGAATTTAATCATAATGTTTGATCTGGGTTGTGATGCTATAGCTTGTTGTAAGTTTGATTGCTATTTGCCATAATGTAAAGGCAGGATATAATATAGGCTTCTTGGAAGCGCTGCCTAAAATTTATCAGTTATGAAAAGCCTGTCTTTTGGAAAGCAAATGCACGGCTACCAATCTAGCTCCTTCATCGCATATACCAGTTGGGTCAAACTTTCTGTTTCATAATTGTGTGAGCAAAATTGAGGAATCGGGCAATACTATTCGATGAGACATTCATTGAACTAACCGACCCTGATATCGGTTTTAAGAGGATATTCTGCTTGACAGTTCAACATGTTTTGTAATGAAGAAAAATGGTATTTTTTTCAACTTCAACACATATTATAGAATCAGTTAATGTACCTACCAGGGCACACTATTCAAGGTATGTCGAAGGAAAATATCTAGGCCTTCGAATAGCATTTTTCGATTTCTAAAATATTGTATTGTTTGGAAAAAAATAACGATTTTGCTGAATTGTATGTCCATCTCATTCATAAGATCCCTCTTTTTCATAAGACAATATTGCTTTTATGTGATGAAGGAGCTGGATTGGTGGCCGTGAAATGTATTTGACAAGGGAAAGCCACAGTCCTAGATTACATACAATCTACATTCATGTATGGAACCAAAAGGAACAGTATAATAAGGGCCTCGTCGCGAGAAAATCTGTCTTCTGGGGTATGTGAACAACAAAGGCTCAGACTAGCCTATGCATCCGCGCAGTCTGATCAGCGCCTTTGTTATTTGCGTATTGGAAAGTTTCATATCTAGACTTGACTTGATTTTGAAATTGTCAATGATGGTGATGTTCCTCGTTCTACATCTTATGAAGTCTATATCTCTCAACTCATTCGTTTTGCTAGACCATCTAGCTATGTTACTGACTTCAACACTCGCAATAGATTGTTAACTCAGAAACTTCTTAAACAAGGCTATCGGTATCATAAACTTCGCAAAACCTTATCTAAATTTTATAGACGATAATATAATTTGATATCTAAATTCCAAGTTGGACTTCAATCTTTCTTGCGTCAAGGACTTTCGGAACCTGAATTCTATGGTGACTTGGTGTATAAATTGAAGAAGATTGTTGGCTCTAATAAGTTTTCAGCGCAGTTCATTAAAATAATTTCCTATTATAAAAAAGATTGGCTATAACATTAATGTATTGCAACATACTGCATGCTTGGTGGTCAACCCAATCACGGTTGGCAACTTTGCTTTCCTTTTTAATTGCACGCCGGTGGGTCGGACTTCAGACTCTATCACGGTTTTAACTTAAAAGACTTATCTATTGATGAGATGGTAGGGGCCGGATACTTTGGCTGTATGTCGGGCCCACTGGGGTTTACCTGTTGGATTTCTTTTGCTCCGGTATTCAGTTTTATTTACTGTTGAGTCCTTTTCTTTGCTTCATCTCCTTGTAATATCTTGATTTATATGTTCTGGGAGATGATGCATTGATAATTTAGGGGTCTTTCATGCAAACCAAATATCTATATGTCTTGATCCTCATCTGAATTAAGGGTGAGGTTGGCACCGTTAAACCGGTTTAAGCCCTCGAGTAAAATATTTTACTGACCGTTCCAAGGCGGTACTTCTTTTGTGGATCTTTTATGTTTTTTCTGTCTTGTGTTTGCTCAGTATGTCTTTGTGAGCGTCTGTTTATATGTGCCTTGTGGTCACCTGCTGGGTAAGGGCTGACCTCTTGGCTCTCGTTTGTGATGTCCAACTGTGAGTTTGTCACTTTCCCATTGGTATCCTGAGTCAGGTGTGGTACTTGATTGTATCGATTCCTGATCTTTGCACCCTAACTTACTTTGCTACGACCAAAATTTCAATTTTTTAGCTAATCGCTGTAGTTGGGCAGGCTGGTTTGAATCTCTCTTTGTGTCAAACCCCGAAGACAGACTTTGTCAAGTCGAGGCCAATAATGAAATGCAGTAAAACCTGTATAAGGAAGAGAGAGTTAGACTCTTAATGTTTATAAAGCCTTTGCACCTGGGTGGTGGTTCACCTGTGCATTTGCTTGCCCCTGCGTGGTGGTTCACCTGCGCATTTGCTTGCTCCTGTGTGGTGGTTCACCTGTGTTTTTGCTTGCTCCTATGTGGTGGTTCACCTGCGCATTTGCTTGCTCTTGTGTGGTGGTTCACCTACGCATTTGCTTGCTCCTGTGTGGTGGCTCACCTGCGTATTTGCTTGCTCCTGTATGGTGGTTCACCTACGCATTTGCTTGCTCCTGTGTGGTGGTTCAACTGCGCTTCTGCTTGCTCCTGTGTGGTGGTTCATCAACGCATTTGCTTGCTCCTGTATGGTGGTTCACCTGCGCATTTGCTTGCTCCTATGTGGTGGTTCACCTACGCATTTGCTTGCTCCTGTGTGGTGGTTCACCTGCGCATTTGTGTGTCTTCCTCTAGATGCCTTTGAGTTATCTGTGGTCTGATATTGTGTCAATGCCTTGTCCTACCCACATTTTCGTTTCTATCTCAGCACCGAATAAGAAGCTGCATGTGATAAAACTTAACTTTTGGCAGGCGAACAATAAAGACAAAGACCAGCCTACATATTCGCGAAGTATTGGTGTGCCAGTATCTTTGCTACCCCCCTCTCTTGCAGGTATACGAGTTAAACTTGCTATTTGTCAAATTTCAATATTCTAGCGAGTCACTGTATCTGGTCGCAAAGACGGTTTCCCCGAGCGAGCAATATGTGCTATTTGTACATACACTTTCTGATTGATGAATGCCAAGACGAAGTCTAAATGGAAAGTGAACCATGGGCTATATATAGCCGAATGAACGTAACCACCCTTATCAGTAGAACGAGCGAATTTCCAATTTTAGAAGTGTCGGTGGTATTTTTCAGTATCCGAATTTCTAAATTATAATAGTCTAAGAACATTCTGTGGTATTTTTCATTATTATCTAATCTTCGACAAAATATCATACCTTTCTGGAAAAAACTATTTGTCGCCTTTAAAATGGCACCAACCATAAAGAAACACTCACTATCTTTCTCGATTTACAGACGCTTATATAAAGGTCATTCCTATATACTGAAGCTTTTCTGAAGCAAATTGCAATGCAAGTTTTGGTACATATGCGGATATAGTGTCATATCTTTGTAAGTTTAAGACGAAATGGCACCAAATTTTAGATGCAAATTTAAGTAACAATCCAAAAGTTGCTTGCAGGAAAAAGTTTGTATAATCCTGTTTCAATCTCGAGTTAACAGGCACGTTTGTGACGTCATTAATTTTATGCTAAACGTCATTTTGAGCTATCTGCTGGTGATGTTATAATGAACATCGCTGTATCGTTTTCTTTGCGTTTTGCTGAAAACACGCTAACTATGTCGTAAGGGAGTTTTCAAATCGCACCGTCCTCTGTTTACAGAGTAATCACATTTTATATAATTTTTCAAGCAGTTTTCTGCTTATTAATGACTTGTTTACATGAGTTAAGTATGTTCAACGTGTCTAGTCCTCAAGACCAGGTGAGTAATTTTAATGTAAATAATGCCTTTAGTGGTCAAACTTAAAGTTTACGTTCAAATTTGCAATAGAGCCGCAATGTTATGACAAAAAAATGAAGTATTAATTCTACACTGACCCAAAATGAAAACTTTACATAGTATTCAAAAGTATATATTTTGATGATAAATTAAGTTTCGGGGTTAATTTTTTCGGTCGTCGAATCTCCAATGCCTTATCGATGTCTCTGAAAAAATTATTGGATGAAAATCATAAATTGCATGATTTTTATGAATAATTTAGTTCAGAGGGATCAAAATGAAAATTTCTAAAAACAAATAAACCAGTCGCACAAATTTTGGAAACAAGAAATTACTGACTGCGTGCTTTAAGTTATGTTAAAAAGATCATCAGTAACCAGTGTGACCTTCATTTTTACGAATACTTAGCAGAATACGTCGCCTCATTGAATTTACGTAACGTTGTATGAGGACGTTAGGGATACGTATGTAATGGTAACAGAGGCGCATATTGGAGCCATTTAACGCATCCATGATGATTTGACCTGACCCTCCGACCCCATTCATCCTTTTCGTGATCTATGGGGCTCATGACCAGGGATGCTGCAGGCCAAGGCAAGAGTTTGACGTTATTTTTTAGCGTGGAATTGTGTGGTTATTTACGTGTTGTATGAGGCCTTGCATTGTCGTGCTGGAAAATGCCAGGTCCGTTATTTTGCACGAAATGACTAATTATCTTTTGTGCATGAGCCCCGTAAAGACGAGCAATAATGGTTGCCGTTTAAAACGATTACGTGGGTGAGTTAACGCGTTAACGTGATAAGGACGTAACGTGGTCACATGTGCGCGACCAGGTCTTGCACGAACTCTGACATACCCAGTTCTGTTGTACGGGTTCATAAGATAATGAATAGTCTGTCTAGAGCAGCCAAAATGATGCGCGATATCATTTACCGTAGACCCCGCCTTGAGCACGCCAATAACTTGGTTTCTTTGATCTTTTGAAAGACGTGCCGTCACTAAATGGAAGCGTTTTGTAACAATAAATTGTTTTTTATTACCAGTACTCAGCTGCAAACGTTTTCTTGACGGTTTTAAAGCTGTAAAAGAACCACCTGTTTCTCAGCACGTGCAACGTAAGGAACATGTTTTTCAGGCGTTGACGCTTGAATAGACATAGGATCTGAATAAAAATTGCATAATCGTTATCTGCGACGAAATCTCGATAAGCATGCGTAAATCTTACAACGACATGTATACTCACAAAACAGTTATTCAAAGACATAAAGTGTAAAGTTTTCATTTTGGGTCAGTGTATAACCCCTTAACTTAAGGCATTTTCGACTTGATAAAAATGCATTTCAGCGTTTAAAAATTACCCACTATCCATCAATAATTTGTAGCAACAACTCAGTATGAGCGATAGACATGTTTTCGAGTTAAAACTAGTTTAAATGTTGCTTCGTGCATTTTGTTAGAGATAAATTTTACTAAAAACTGAAAGGTGGTGTTTTGTTTACCATTTATTTGCAAACATAAGGAGACATAATTGAAAACTTTTCATTGTAATTTCACAAAAGCATGTCGGATTTTCGCAACTTTCACAGAATCATTATATAAGAATATGGAAATACTTCTTTAAAATATTAAAGAAATTTCACCTGTTTATCGAAGAATTATACGCTCGTCTATATCACTGGTATATGTTCAAAGCATTGAGTTTATAAGTATACAAACGTGACCCTCATTCAAAGGGCTATAACTCGATAAATATACTGTATTTTACTTTCGGTCTGGTGCCAGTTTAAAACTGACATATAGTCTTTTATAGAAACGTTTACCATTTTTTTGTAGCATATATGTGAAGAAAATTTTGAAGCTACTTGAATTCATATTTGAACAGCCCTCGTATCCTTATCTCATGATATGGTTCAAACCTAGCTCATTTGTTTTTCAACATCGTTTTTAAGTTTCAGCTTTGGCTGTAAGAGGTAGAAAAACATAAAAGAAGATCCCCTCGCTTTTATGTGAGTCTATGTCTTTAACATATTTTGCGTTAATCATATGTCAGTTGTTGTCAGAAAAAAATCTAAGAAATCCAAGGGTTCTGTCGAAACATACGTATTATTGTAAAACCTATTTATTCAAGTGCGAACAAAAGAAGACGTAACGCATAGACGATAATCATAATTGAGCCGTGACATGAGGTTTCCAACAAAATGGTATATGCGACCAGCAAAGTCTCAGACCAGCCTGCTAGTCGCTTGAATATTCTATGAGGTTTAAGCTACTGATTGACACCATTTTGAGTTTCTAAGCATAAAAGGAGGATGCACAGGCTCGTCTGAGTCTACACATGTCAAAATGTCACATTGTTGGAAATCTCATGCACTGGCTCAATATGATAATTGATACCCCTTCTTCGTGAGCATGCTTAACACATATCCTCAGTAGGACGAGCCTATTTCAAACTTTATGGGTGTTGTATGGTAGTTTTTATTGTTTTTGGTTTTTCAAATTTTATTAGAACATGTCGTAAACAAACAATGAAGATCATGATCAGGCATTATGGGTCTGCGCAATTTGTCTATTTCCCATAAAAATGACGCTAGGCTTATTCACCATCGCTGACGCGCGATGGTGATATACGTTAGTAAACTTCCATGGGCGCGTGTTCGATTCGGGCCTGCTCCATTAGCAAGTTGCGGAAATACTGACCACGAATGGATCAGGTGTTAACTCCCCAGCAGCAGTGTCTTTTATTGTTCTTTTTCAAACTCCCCGTCGATCAAGCTACTTCCAAAATTCCACCATTGCGTGAGCGATGCTGATATACTTTGTATAACGGGTTGCTTCTAAAAACGAAAAGGCCAATTAGAGACCTTACAACTAAGCTTGATACCAGCTTGCATCTGAAAATGAAAAGGCCAATTAGAGACCTTGCCACTGAACTAGAACCCAGATCAAACATAAAGCCTTCGGATATTCTAGGGTGACGAAATAACTATATGTAGATGGGTCAGTTTCAATATACCCCTAGGCATTATGTGCATTGACTTCGATTGAGGAATATGGTTGTGTAACCCATTGACAATGTACATACATGTACTGCTGGGGAGGGGGTTAACTCTACCATTATTTAGAGTGTTTATGAGTAGAGTCTTACTGGAATATTTATATTTCCTGTGTTTTATTTGCTTCCAATGGATCACCTATGTAAACATCGTTAACTGAAACAAAAACTACCCAGAGCTTGAAACGCATGAAAGACTGAAAAGAGTGGCTTCAGCAAAGGCAATATTAAAACACTATAAAAGTTCTTCTTTAATAACTGTAAAACGCCATGCGATGGTTCTAAGCTTTTTAAAAAGCTTACCTTTTATGAGTTAAATTGATAGTTCCCAATCAACAGATAGTTACTTCCCTTTGGAATATAGGTCAGCCATCTTGATGGTAAAAACTCAATAAGACAAATAGGCAAAAAGTAGATATACCTTTTTTCTAAAACCCTCTATATTTTTGTGCCGTAACAGTTGCAAGGATTTATGTCTAGACCGTAATACAGCCGTTTTCATTGACGGATCCAGAGAGGGGCAGGAGTCTGGACCCCCATTCGAAAATCACAATTTATATGTTTCCTTAGAAATACTGGTACAGAACCCCTCGAGGGAGGTCCGTACATGGTCCACTTGCTTCTCGAGGGAGATACGTACATGTACGGCCCTCTGTGAAATACGTTTACGAAACAAATCAGCCATAACCCTTTGACATAAATATCTGAATCTGTGTATGCGTTCTTACATTTGAATTATTTTTCTGCCAAGAGAGTTTCAAAATGCATTATCTTTGAGGCTCAGTGTGTCACCATGCAATCTAGATTAGCATAGAAATGATAGAAATGATAAAAAAAGTAGTTTGTAAGTGAGAATACAAGGGAATGTTTGGGAAATATCCCGTTTTAAAGCAAGCCTATTTGAATGTTTAAAGGAAAGAATATGCCACTCAAAGCAGTTTTAGTCGTCTTCCAATGTACCGGACTTACAATTCATCGCAGCAGATGGTTCTTTTTTGAAAAAAAAAAGAAACGAGTATGAGGGAAACAAAAATGTCAGACCAGATATCAATTTCTTGTAAGGTCAGGGTGTTGCCAATACACGTATAGAATTAAGTAGCTCATAGACAAAACCATATTTGTGCGCCCATCGAAAACACAGATCAGCAGAGGGATCTGCTAGAGATACCACGGTACATTAAGTTATCTATCCGTAGTCCCCTCACATGTATATTTATAATAGTTTAGGGGCAAACTTAGCAATCGACATCGTTTACGGGAATTATTTTTTTACTAGACTATACTTGAAGAGATAGTATCGAAGTCTGTACTGGTTAATTTGAAAATATTAGTGAGCCACCCAGAGAACATCATTTTATTTTTTTCTAATAGTTCATCTAGCCAACCTATTTGGAGACAAGAAGATTGCGATAAGACCAGTATCCAAACACAACAAAATCAGCACTTCAGCTTGAACTTTTTATGTATTCAATTTGCATCTACAGAAAACCTGTCAAAAACTGCCACTCTCAACAAGACAAAAAATTGGTTTTCAAGACCAATTCACGCTTAATGCAGATCAAAACTATTGCAGAATGCTCCAAAGGGAGCATTCTGCAATACTTTTGACCTTCATTTAGCTATCATTTGTCATTAAAATATTATTTTCTATTTTTGTGTTGCCGCTGAAGACAGGTTTTACTGTAAACCTTTTTTTCGAAAATTTCTAAAATTAAGGGGGATGATTCAGCCTAAACTCTACTGGAAATATCCTTTACATCAAACAAGTAGTGTTTACACAACTGATAAATTAATCGCAAATATTGTTTTCGTTAATAATTTGTTGCAAAACACAGCAATCTATTAGATAAAACCTTCGTTAGCAAGCAGACATCGCAGATTAAGTAGAAAAAAGCTTTTGGCACGAACTTGGCAACTGCCTGATGAACTGGTATTTCAACGTCTGCGGAATGCTTACAGCTATATCTATCAACAGCGCATGTCAATATAATCATTAATATACAATACGAAGCTAATATATTGCGTGAGCTGTGTTATTTATTGTACAATTTGCACCTGTTGATGCTACAGGTGTATAAGCAAATATGAAGTTAATTCAGGATAATTATAATGGATTTCAGAACACTATACATTCTGCTTTCCTAAGCAGGTGGTGACGTTTTAAACCATTAAAAGGTGAAAAAACCGCCTTGCAAACCAGGGGTCGTAGGTTCGATTCCCGGCTTCTCCATAAAACCACTTTCGGTGAGTCTTCGGATGCTCCCGTCATAAAATACACACAAACCATAAACCCTCCCCGCCCAGTACTGGTTACTACTAATGGAAAAGCCACAAAAAGTTGTTTTAGTGGGTCCCTGATGAGGTCTTAATGGCTGAAACTAATTAGTCTGGACCATATAATTTGCAAACTACACTTTCAGTTCGTTGGTACATTTTTGCTTCCAAAGGATAGCCTTTTAATAATATAGTGTTCCTTTCTGAGTATTTTAAAGGCAAATACATGTACTAGCCATCGCAGTCAAAATACTTACTTATAATTATATACTGAGTCAAAAAAGTACCCTTTGATAATAAAATGAAATCTACCAAAAGCTATAACAGATAAATTCATTGAATTGATTAAGGCATTACAAACATATAATAAAATCTCACATACAGTATCTTACCCCGCACGTTTTCGACGTTTCGTACATTACATGTACATAGAGGATCTTACATAAGTGCTCATGTTTTATCGAATGTATTAAACGAATGGGAAAAAGTGATTCGTGTGAGTTAAATAAATCTAAATTCAGTAATACACTCCTGAGCACTAATATTATATTCTATTTAACATGGCGTTAAAATCATTTTTGTAATAGCGTTTTGGTGTGAAAATGTCAACATTTTGTCAAATATATAGCAGGAAGATGAATAATGCCGTTATTGCTGAACACTTGTATGAGTTGTAATTGTATATGTTGCATTGCAGATTTAATTCTCACATTCTTCAAACGCCAGCAAAATATGTCGTCGTTTTATGATTTCATATCTTCCAATGTATTGAAAAAAACGCAGACATATCGCCCTCTTGAGACTAGTAAATAAAACACAATAACATCAAAGATGGGATTGCAGTCTGATGTATCTTTAAAGCACCATTTACAGTAAAACTTAAATGGCTTTCATACAGGTCATAGTTAATTTGAACTCATTCTTGCTTCCCTAGACAATTATTCCTATAGCTCCAAATATCCATATATCCATGGTGGTTTAAACAGTTCTGTCTTATTATATCTTAGGAAGCTATTTGGTGTGTATTCATTAGAATCACCTCATTGAGGTGATTCAAGTGATTACACGCAATATATCTTTGCTTTATTGAAATCATATGGTCCCCATTATGGTTCCCGATCTGATGCTATAATTATCTCTCAGTGGCTCGACCTAGTTCTATCTCGAACAAACGTCGACGGTCGCAAAGATGTTTGAACCATTAAAATTCGGCTGTATATTAAAGTCAATCATATGCCACAAGTCTGACCATTGCCCCGGTCAGAGTCTCTACATGTAGCACTAGGAGAGACAAGCTAATAAAACAAATATACTCGATTAACTTTCGCCTAACAAATTGGAGCTTAGTGTGAAGATAATTTCCTAGCCAGCAAGCAATCTCGAGCCACCATCGACCCTGCAGCGAAACTTTTAAATTGCGTTTCGCTGGTGGACAGATGGTGACCCGCCTTTAAATGTATACTGGGGTTGGCTAGTATAATGCATTTTAGCACCCACTCTCCAATGACTGTGAAGTGGTGGTTTTGTTGTTGCTAATTTTATTCGTTGTTCCCCATGTTTCTGTGGTTTCATGTTAGCCATCGGGGTTTTGTGTGATTCCCTATGCCTTTTTGATAACATAAACTAGATTGTGATTGAGCGCATGTCTTGTTCTTGCTCTTGGCGCTGTGTTGTATCATGTAAAGTGAGCAATGTCATATCGCTTTTTTAAATACCTTGTCCTACATTGTGATCGAGGGCATAACTTGCTGTTCCTCTTGGTACAGTGGGACTTGGTCGAATTCATCTGTTTTCAGATTAACGTGCTAAAAATTATTACTTCTTATCAATAATAACAACTGATGTATACAAACAACATCTATTTACAAATCATGTGTAGCAACGCTATCCACATGATCATATTTTTAAAGCAAACTGAGAAATAGCTGATTAAACCTGCTTTAAAATACTTTGACTAAATCTGTCATCATTAGAAACAGGTCTATGATAAAAAAAATTCTGAACACATTATCCCGTTTCTAACCTGCAGTACGCAAAACAGTGGCGATAGGCACATTACTTGTTACAGCTTTGCTACATGAAGCTGCACGAGTACTATATGTAGAGAAACAGGCCATATCAAAACAATATAGAGCAAGAGTGTCTTTTATCCAATGAGACAAATTTGTCCTCGAAACCCAACTACATGTACCATTTTACGATGATCAGTAAGCTAACAGATTTGTGAGAAGTAACACGAAAACTGGTGTATGTTTTCTCCAAGTGACCCAGTATATTTATCCTGCCAGCATGTGAATTGTTATACATGTAATTATTGAATGCAGCCAAAAGAATTGTATTGATATTGATACTTTGTCATAACTAGATTTACTTAGAAATGCTTATATATATATATATATATATATATATATATATATATATATATATATATATATATATATATATATATATATATATATATATATATATATATATATATATATATATATATATATCACGAAAACTGGTCAAACCATCATCATATGATAAATAATACGTTTAACGGCTTCAAACAATGCTTAGAAATAAACTCTATGAAATACTTTACCCCTGAATAAACAACAATTAGATCTACGGCGTTCAAAAACGGTCCTTAGAGTACACGCGTCTTGAAAGCGACTAAAACCATTGTTCCACTATCATCGATAGTCTTTGGTCAACTTAAAATTCTCTTCATTTATAAAACAGGTAATTAACTTCTTCACAACCATTAACGCATGGTAGACCGGTGCTCCGCATGCTGATGCGGGTCTTTCTGGTACACATAATAATTATCTCAACCTGTCGCTGCACTCGTAGATCAGATATCGTTGTATTATCTCACAGGTGCTTTGTAATGATTAATACATGTAATGCCGGTGTCCAGCAAACGGTACAAGTTGGCATATGCGCACTTCGAAGACTCAGATCAGACTGCGCACCCGCGCAGTCTGATTTGAGTCTTCGTTTGGCGCTCTACGGATAGCCAACGGTCCAACATTTCTTTAGGCAGAAAACTAAGGCTCTGATCAGACTGTGTGAATGCGCAGACTTATTTGAATTTTCTCTGTACGCATATGCCAACTTGCGCCTATTGCTAGATACCGGCTGAATTCAATTCAGAACATGCCAATCAATAATGAATAACGCCTTTCTACTTCCGTTAAGACATCTTTAATGATATCATTGTAATATCTAATTTTATTTAATATAAACAGGAATATATTATGCCTTGTCATGTTAAAGAGAACAATGCTGTATTTTATCCTATGGTCAATCTGACTCGTGTTCTTTGACAACCACCTTGGCTCTGTCACATTGGCACGGTTCTAACGAGTACTCACAAGGTATTCGGCTAAGTGTGGTTCTGAGGTTGTTGGCATCTTATCCTACCAAGGGTTGTGCTAAGGTAAATACCAACGACACGTTCGCCGGAGAAGATGTGTTTATTGCTGCCATTGTTAGTACGAGGGTTGTGTTTCGGTCTTGTTTTGTTGTGCAGTATTGAGATACCTTTCTAGTTTTGCAATCATCTCGCTGGGGAAGAGAGAGAGAACGGGTCGAATCACTTTAATTGTTTTCTTGATGTCTAATCCGAGCCTTCTCTGATGTATAAGTGGCTTTGACATATTTTGATATTTGCCACTAACATCAGAGTAACTCCTATCATGAAAATCCAGAATTTTCTTCACCTATCAAAAATTGAGTATTTTTACCAAAAATATTGACAGATGAATGATGTATTCATTAGATAACTGCTTAAAATGATAAAACTAATGAACATACAACTGAAAAATAAAAGAAGTTTCACATTTTAAGTGATTAATGGGAAGTGATGGGTAATGAATACAGCTTAATCACCAACTATATGTGTACAGAGGGTAGGCTTTAATAGGTGTGGATAATTTCCATCTTTGTAAGATTAAAATGAAAAATATCATTTTATTTTAGAGATAAATCATAACTCGACTCTATTTTAACTTTTTATGTCACCCATCTTTCATTAAATTGCCATACTTTTCATTGAAAGTGCCCAGCCACGACCGGCTGGGAGATTTCTAAGTTGCGTTGACGGTAGTGTCAAATATCAAAATAAAGAAAAGCCACTAAAACGTCAGAGAAAACTCGGACTACTTGATGTCATGTGACTGTTAGTGTTCTGTGTCTCTTCGTCACGATACCGATACCGTGTGTTGGTCTGCAATGTGTAATTATGGCATTTCCTGGTCATACTCGCTTACTTTCTGATTATCATATGACGTTGCGTCTGCCATGCAATAAAATCGATAAACCACTATAGGGATCACACATGTTTTTTTTCATGCATAAACATTAATTGAGAACTATTGACCCCAAGTTGCTTTAGTAGGATAGTAAGTTTAAGCTCTATCGTTTGGTGTTAACGTACACCAGTTAAGTAGACGTGTATGTTTGACCAGACAAAGCCAAAGTGTATCCAATGAGTCACTGCACGACACTCAATGAGGTGAGATGCGCACCAGATTACAATCCACCCAGTCTAGTGACGGTCTTGCAAGTATGGATATTTGTGCCATAGCCACATAGCAAAGAAGGTGATATGTCTGAGCAGATTCCAAGGCTTATCTTAACGTCTCGGGTCAATGTTTTCGTTTTAGCTCATTTGGGTTAACTAATAGTATACCAGTCACTCCGGCGTCCGTCATTTTCTCCTCTGAAACTCCTCTAAAATTTCAAACGGAGACTCCTTATAATGCGGGCATGAACGTTTGTTTAAATGGTCCTAGTCACATGACCAAGATGGCTGCCACGCCGGCCGATGACCTTGGGACTTGGTATGTAGGATCGGGGATGCCGGACCTACCAAGTTTGTTCTAATGATGATCCTAGGCATTTAAATGGAAATTTCTTTGAAAAGTTTATTTTTAATACTGTTGAAGCCAAGTCATTCTCACTTGATATGTTAAACCTAATGAGACAATGGCTATATATAAGTTTCAAAAGTCAAGGTTGACCTTTCAGCCAAGTTCCCTCATATTGAAATCCCACCAACATATTGAAACATAGTTTTTCCAGACACTACCAGGCCAATTGAACTCAAATTTCATATTTTTACAAATTGTTCTTGTCACTTGACCAAGATGGCCACCACGCCCATATATGGTAAAATACTTTTAAATATCTTCTTCTCTGGAACCAAGCGGTCAATGGCCTTGAGACTTTGTATGTAGCATTGGGGATGTGGGCCCTACCAGGTTTGCACAAAGGGTGAATCTAGATTGACATTGACCTACTTTAATGCAAGGTCAAAATTGGTTCCATATGCATTTATGTGGAAAAATTTGAAATGCTCACTTTCTATAACTGTTTAAGCCGAAATCATAATGTTTAACCTAATGAGACAACGGTTTTATATAATTAAAAATGTCAAGCTGACCTTTGAACTTTTATCCAAGGCCACTCATTTGGACTGCCACATACCTATCTTAACATCTTTTTCTCAGAAATCACTGGCCTGTTTGATGGAATATTCATTAGATTGTTTACGGTCACTTGAACAAAATGGCCACAGCCCCACTATATGGTAAAACAAAATATGTTTCATCATAAGCCGTAGTTGGCCTTAACATAATTTAACATGATTAAGGAGATCAGGTGAGCGCTTCAGGGCCTTCATGTCCTCTAGTTTTATTTTGTTGTGTCATGGCACAAATTTTAATGAAAACGACACTTTTTAAATGCTGTAAAAATGACCCATTGTTATACAATGGCGTGTGAATGTAATGTGCTTGATCAGACTTAGCCCATTCATCAGTGCCAATTAAACATCTTAATATACAACAGTGGCGTATGGAAAGGACCCTTCAAAATAAGCTACCAAGGTTTACCCTTACCATGCTAAACCCGGGTATTTCATGTTTTGTAACAGAGTAGATTCAGCTCAGCTGGCTGAAGCAAGCTGCTCAAAATCTACTCTGCTTTTCTTTCTGCTTGTAAATACGGTCTACTGTCTCCGACTATCCGTGAGCCCTTTTCTTTGTTAATCGTTGTGTGATAATTTGATTAGAGTGTTTCTATGTGATGAAACATTGCAATAGTTAGAAAGCCTCCATGCGAGCTAAACATTTTTGCGTTTTAACAAAACAGAATCTAGGATGCAGATTTGGTACCAGTAAAGTGCATTTAAGCCCCCCCCCCTCCCGCCCCAGTGGCATAAGCTGCTGTCCGTTCCAAGATGGTGGTTCTGTTGTTGTTGACTCGTTGTTAGTTATTGCTCCCTGTTTGTTCCATGCTTTGTAGTGCATTGCTTTGAGTCCTCTAGTATTGCAATCAAATTGATGGGGAGGAGAGAGCTGGTTGCTTTTCCTGGTGCTTTTTGTTTGTTACTGTTCTATGGCTCTTCCTTACGTTGTTGTGGGTTGGCCTAAAGTGTGTGATTATATTTGCATTTTCGGCGGCTATACACCTTTAAACGTAACTGTTATATATGCAACTTCGGCTCTTTTCCACAAGTTTGCATTACTTTTGCAATTGAAAAAAGTTAATGTCTTTTCAGGGCGATAAAGGCACCCAGTAAATGATTGTTTTGACTGACAAAATGCATTTACCCTTGTCATGCTGAACGCAGATATATTATGTTTTGAAAACGGTGCCGATCAATATCAGCTTGCTTCTAAACATGTATTCCATTTATTTTGTAATAAACATGTTAATCGTTAGTGGGATCATGTAACTAAATTTTATAAAAACAAATGAATGAGCGAACCACATACAAAATGTAATTATAGTACATAATAATAGCCAGCGTAATAAGGGTGAATTGTAAATAACAGCAAAATAAACCAAGGCAGATGTAATTTGCACATTGTTTTCGTGCGTGGGAGGACTAAACTTGGTATTTAATTCAATGTATACAACCGCGATAAATATACATAATATGAAACCTGTGCAATTTTGCACAGGTTTCATATTTTGTACATTTTCTACAAAGTTAAAAAGACGGCAAAGATCAGGAATCGATACAATCAAGTACCACACCTGATCCAGGATACCACATGGATAAGTGACAAAATCACAATTAAACATCACAAACAAGAGCCAAGAGGCGAGCCTTTCCACAAGGCAGCAATGAACAGACGCGAAAGCATGACAAACACAAGACAAAAATATTACAAATGGTCCACAAAAGAACGGTCCTTGGAACGGTCATTAAAATATTTTAAAATTTACTGGAGGGCTAGGCCCGCTTTCATGGCGCTAAACTCACCCGTAGTTCAGATGTGGATCAATACACATAGATGTTTGGTTTGCATGAATGACCCCTAACGTCCGAACTAAGATGGACGTCAAAATTTCTTTATCTGATAAAGACCCCCTTTAACCCCATAAAGAATGAGTGTCTCTGAAAAGATTTGTCGTCGGGGTGCTTGAAAAAATATCCTTACAGGTGCCATACAACAAGGTAATACTGTAAAAGAAAAGCTGTTTCGTTCCTTTGAGAGTTGTCCCCGTTTTGAAAATGGGCGCAATTGAAGAGGCTCACTGCCGGTTTCAGTAGTTTCTCTTCGCGTTCTTGCTTCGCCCCTGAATTAGTATTTTTATACATTACGTGTGAGGTTAAGTTTTTAACTTCTTTTCTAATAGCCGATGTCATATGGAGGCGGGGTCACAGACTGAAGAAGCCGGGGACGAACCGAGACATCTGGTTCACAAGGTGGGTGTATGTATACAAAAAGCAAACTTTTCAAATGAAAACAATTTCAACCAGATCCAATACAATGCCAATGATTGCCATAACAGAAGAATGATGCGTTTGAAGTTCTACTGTTTAATCTGGTTATTACATAGAGTTACTAGGGTATTGAAATATGCAACGTCTGTGTTTGTTTATTTGTACAACACGTTGAATATAGTGTGAAGAAGAAGAATTGGGTAAAGTAATTAAGAAATGATGCCAGTTTTGGGACCTCTTTAGTGTAAAGCTGGAAAATAAAGCTGTACATATTCAAACCGCAAGCCGCCATGTTTTCAAGGACGATTGTCGCTTAATACAGGTCAAAAGTATTGCAGAATGCACCAAGAGAGCATCCTGCAATACTTTCGACGTTCATTAAGCTACCTTTTGTCTTTAAGTATTCTGCAATACTGTCGACCGTTATTAAGCTACCATTTGTCCGTAAGAACTTTGTTTTTCTTTTTTTGAATGGCCTCTTAAGACAGGTTTTACTGTTACAGAGCCTCCTATTTTAGCCCACCGTGGCCGTGGCTCTGGTCTGTTCTAAACGTGATAGTCATGTTGCTTTGCAGTCCCATTTTGTATAAGATTTCGTATTGAGGTCTGATTTTGTGATGCGTTGCTTTGGCTTTGTCTTTTTAGCTCCGTCAGCCGTCAGGCTCACAAGGTGAGCTTATAGTATATCCATGCTCCAGCGGATGTCGTCGTTGCCGTTGTTGTCCTTTGCAACAATTTCAAAAATATTTAGATTTTATTTAGAGCCTCCTTAAGAAGGGGGAATAAAATTATATAAATGGTCTATGTCACATGACCGAGATGGCCATATATGATAACAATATATGGTAAAAACCTTTTAAAATGTTTTTCTCCAGAACCGGAAGCTCTGTTTGATCTTGAAACTTGGCACGCAGCAGCGGAAACTGAAGCTCTACAAAGTCTATATAAAAGATGACCCTTGGTTGACCTTGACCTACTTAACGTCAAGGTCAAATTTGCTTACCAGTGCATTTAAATGGTATTTTAAAGGTGATTGTTTTTAAAACTGTTAGAGCCAAAGTCATTATTCTCACTCGATATGTTTAACCTAATGAGACAACGGGAGATGATTAGTTTAAGCATTAATACTTGTTTTCAAATCCTGTTGATCTTTTCTCAGTTTATCATGCTATTGTATACTTGTAATTGGACTGACGTTAATAAAATAATGAGACAACAAGTATAGATAAGTTCATAAGGTTAAGCTTTGCCTTTGACTTTTTGACCAAGGTCACTCATATGAGACTGTCATCAATATATTTACAAAAGTAAGAAAGGAGGCAAAGATCAGGGAACGATACAATCAAGTACCACACCTGACCAAGGATACCACATGGGAAAGTGACAAAAATACAATAAACATCACAACATGGGAAAGTAAATAAAATACAATAAACATCACCAACAAGACCAAGAGGCCAGCCCTTTCCCAGCAGGTGACCACAAGGCAGCATTGAACAGACGCGAAGATATGAAAAACACAACACACAAAAACACAAATGATCCACAAAAGAAGTACCGCATTGGAACAGTCTGTAAAAATATTGTACTGGAGGGCTTAAACCGATTTCACGGCGCCAACCTCACCCTCAGTTCAGATGTTGATTAAGACACATATATGTTTGGTTTGCATGAAAGACCCCTAGCTTATCAATGCATCATCTCCAAAAACATATAAATTAATATAAAGAGGAGATATAGCAAAGATAATGAATTAACAGCACATATACATAACACTGAATACCTGGGCAAAATAAATCCAACAGGTAAACTTCGGTGGGCCTGACAACAGCCAAAGCATCAGGCCCCTACATTCTCATCAATAGATAAGTTTTTAAGTCGAAACCGTCATAGAGTCTGAAGTCCGACCCACCGGCGTGCAATTAAAGAGGAAAGCAAAGTTGCCAACCGTGATTGTGTTGACCACCAACCCCAAAAGATACATTTAAACAAGTAGCATGTACAATACAGGACAAAGCGAATACAATAATCAGCTTTTTCATCAGCTGTGAGAGTGTTGCCAAACGATACCAGAGGACCTTATGTACTGAAGAGCTCACCTGCCACTGAGTCACAATAATGTAGATGAACTTGACATTAGGTATCAACTCAGGACCATCACTTGAACATACTTTGTAAGGCCCATATCCCTAATGAGATATACCAAGACCAAAAGTGATTTGCCCATTAGTTTCAAGGACAAAGATTTTTTGAATAGTTTTTACCTAACATGGGCTGGAGGACAGTTCGGTCATGTGACATGGACAATTTAGCTGTTTAGGTTGTCTAATTCAAAGCATGTTCAATATGAAATTAGTCTTCAATTGACCTTCTGAGTTGTCTGCAATCTAATAAGTGCTAACTTGGCTGAAAGGTCAATCATGATCTTTTTTGCTGCAATTCGACTGTTTGATATTTCAATTTGGTCTTGTGTCCAATGTATGTATCATGCTTGGCTATCTTGCAAGGCTCGCTTGATGATTGGCCCATAGCTTCTAGAGAAGATTGTAAGAGTTGTTACCTTAAATGGGCATAGCAGCATTTTTGTCATGTGACCTAGACCACATAGTTATTTTATTTCGTCTTATCTAATCTCATCTAATGGATACTCCACGTGTAATTTGGATTCAACGTCCGACTTAAAAACTTATCTATTGATGAGATATAGGCCAATTTTGATCTCAGACGGATCAAAGATCAGACGATTCGAATTTACAGCACGTGAAAGGGGAAACAGGTAGAAACCGTTATAAAGCGGTATCATAGGCGTTACATAATACATTATCATGATTATATAGGTAACTTTCAACATTTTACTCAACTTTCTCTGTAGCTCAGTAGGTTAGCAACAGTGCATTAATGTTAGTCATATAGGGCCGATTGCATGACGAAAGTTTATTTTAGTCTCGACTAAGGCCTAACACGGTGCTTGCTAGCCTCCAGTTTAAATCTGGTTTGCATAACGAAAGGTGACCTTGAGTTTAACTATCCCCTGTCTAACTATCCGAGGGTAAATTATCCTTGAGGTTAAATTAGTCCAGAAACATTAGTCTAAGAGTAGGACAAAATAGAAGGTTATTTTCTTTAATGCACCGATTTTTGTCATGACAATTCCAGCCTAACACGTTTTGTATTATATCAACTGGACGAGACCATTTCCAATTATAGGGATGTACGGTGATTTTTTTTATTCATATGATAATAGATTATTGTAAAAGCAAACAGTAGAGTCCCTCATCAGACGCCACAATATACGGCGTCTGATCTGGGTCTGCACTGTATGTATATATACGCATACGTACATCCGCGCGTGTGTGTATGGGTATAAATGTGTGTCTGCGTGTAGGTACATGCGTGCATACATGTATGTGCGTGCTTGTGTGCGTGTGTCTGTCCGTTTAGTATGTGTGTGTATGTATACGTCCGTGACTATTCTTATGTCTTACTTCTAACTTCAAATGTTGGCGTGCATAAGTTCGCATGTACGCCAATAGACCAACATAGATGTTAGATTCTTGATGTAATAAGTCAGAGGTTAGAAAAAAGTAACGGACATACGTATATACATACACACAGACGTACGCACGCACATGCATGCATCTATAGAAACACACATACATACATGCATACATACATACATACATACATACATACAGGCGGACAGACAAGCGCATGCGTTCTCGTACGCAATCATATATGCATACACATACTCATACATACATGTATGTACATACAGACAGATATACGCATTGGTGCCTACGCGCGCATTCTCACGCATGCGCGACCGCATGTACCACAAAAAAACATCACATTTAGAAGCTTGTAAGAAGTAAGATGTAAGAAAAGTCAGGGACGTTTAAATATACACACATGTATACAGGCATGTACCCAACACAAACATTCACTCATACCCATACACACGCGAAAGGATGCACTCGCGCAAGCGCATGCAAACAGACAGACAGACGCACGGATGCCTGCGTGCATGCCGAATGCATGACTACATTCATACCTACAGACAGACAGGTGCACGGCGGACTGCCTGTGCACCCACACGCACAAATGCATACGTACGTACGTACGTTCGCACGTGCATAATACATACATACCTTTTGTTTGTTTGATTTGATTCTTTACGTTCCAGTCAACAGTTTTTCAGTTATGTCGGACGGACGGGTCTTCCTGGGTTGAACCAGTACTAAGCAAGGATTAATGGGTCTAGCTCAAGGACATAACGCAGTGACGCCTGTGAGGTTCGAACCCTCGGGTCGCGAGTCAAGCACTCTACCACTGAGCCACTTCGGTCCACACACACACACACACACACACACACACACGGACGCACGCACGCACGCATACATATATACATACATACATGAGCCACTCCCCCAGGGAGGGTCTATGCTCCTTTGCTCCCTAAAAATAATGCATTGATCTCCCCAAATTCATGAAATAAATTCCTCAGCTCCCTGAAAGTATTTCGCCTGTGCTCCCCAAATAAAATCCCTTAAATTAATTCAGCTTCTTCCCAAATCCCCCCAAATAGAGAATTACACACCAGGCGCTTAGGTAGCACTGTTACAATGTGGTTTCACACTCGTACTATGGGGGTCCGGGGTCATGCTCCCCGAATTGTTTTTATAAAAAAACGGTGCAATCTGGTGTATTCTGAGTATTTCAAAGCATGTAATTATCAACCTAAAATCAACAAAGTTGAGGATAATAAATTAAAAATAAAATTATTGACCATATTTTTCTCCAATATAAAAACCAAGGTTTTCGCATCTTAGTATGAAAATGAAAATAACTACATTTGCATTTTACAAGTGGGGTCTGGGGAGGCAACAGCCCTTCCCCCCCCCCCCCCCCCCATTGGTTGACAGTCTGATTATTTTCCAAATATATTTTGCTTTTGAGAAATGTCAATTTTGAAGAACTCACCTATGCTTCCAGTGGGTAGCTACATGTATCTAGCTTTTAAGCTCTGGCGACACTGCGCATTTGAGCGGCTCGTCTGGCGTTAAGAAAATAGATTAGGGGCCGAGTGCATGACGAAACTTTATTTTAGTCTAGTCTTAGACCTAACACGGGGCTTGCTAGCCTCCAGTTTAAACCTGGTTTGCATAATAAAGGGTTGCCAATACATGACAGTTTCAAAGTTTACCCCCCATCCCCTGACTCCTTAGTCGGGCTCAAATGCCAATCATTTAAATTTCTAAATAACTAAGTCAATTGTCAATTTTTACCAAATCTATCCAGCCGTTTAGCAGGGAGAGAAATAATAGATATGAAACATATTAATGGGATTTTAGTTTGAAGCCCTTGGTTTGATCCCCGGGGTGAACATAGGGGGTAGAGTTGAGGCACAAAATTCAACTTTTTTGAAATATGGTCATGTTGCATATCAAATTCAAGGGAACGGCATATACAGATACATGGAAGCAGATATGTGCTGCCATATTCAAGAGTTTCATAAAAAATCACCTTATCCTTTCGCTTAAACTACCCCCCTGGCAGGTTTAAATTTCTGGAGGTTTTTGGATAATTTAAACTCAAGGTTAACCAAAACTGGTTTTATGCAATCCATCGATTTAAAGGCTTAACCTGAGACTTGTTAAACTTGCTTCATGCAATCGACTGCCATTAACCTGGAGTTTAAGCTTAACGTTAACCTGAGACTTGTTAAACCTCACTTTATGCAATCGACGGCTGTTAACCTGGAGTTTAAACTCAAGGTTATCTTTAAACTTTTGTCATGCAATCGGCCCATAGGGTATAAGTATGTTTTCTTTAATGCGAGTTCGAGTCTTGGTCAGGTCCTTTTTTTACTTTTAATAAAAGTGTGTGTGTGTGTGTGCGTGCGAGCGTGTGTGCGTGTGTAGGTGCGTGTTCATTTTAGCGCCTTTTCTCCCGCTTTTTCTATTGTATTTTTTCATCATGGTATATATTTATTTCATAATGATACAATTAATTTCCCATGCCCTCTGTCTCGCTGGCAGTGTCAGTATCGGAGCTGCAGTCGGAGCCCGATGCAATATCAATCACCAATTGCTCATGATATTCCTCTGCCGTGATCTCCTTTAATTAGTATGTATACCCGCTCTACTGCCAAAAAATGCTCGACACACTCCGCCCAGTCACCAGGTGTGATGCCTGTTATGCCTTCTTCAATCAGTTTTTCCTCGCAATGAAACAATCATAAAAACGCATTAGGTGATATAATTTACCGCAGAGTAGTCAAAATAAAATGTATCATGTTGGAAAATAATATAGTAAAGTTCCGAACCGCGGGCCGCCATTCCCGCCAACCTTGTGATTTTTATACAATATTTTTTAATGTACTAAATTGTCATATCACTGGTACCCAAAGGTAGTAGATTTACCATTCTTACCCCCACCCCCACCCCACACCTTAAAAAATATGTTAATAAAAAAGATCTTTGGGACTCGAACTCTGGTATTCGAACTCTGCAACCTTCCAGGGTATATTTTCAATTCAAGACGATGACCGCTTGACTAAGCCTGTAGTTGTTGAATTGGTCATCTTGTTATATATTTATGGGAAATTTTATTACGTCCATTGCACGACCAGTAAGTATTAGGCAAGAAATAACCGTTACAATCGTATTTACCTTTCTCGTGCTCCTAAGTAGACTTGTCTGACCTTTGATCCATCTGAGGTCAAAATTGGCCTATAGTAGGGGCTTGATGCTTTGGCTGTTATCAGGCCCACCAGGGTTTACCTGTTGGATTTCTTTTGCTACGGTATTCAATTTTATGTACTGTTGAGTCCTTATCTTTGCTTTATCTCCTTTTTATATCTTGATTTATATGTTTTTTGAGATGATGCATTAGTAAGCTAGGGGTATTTCATGCAAACCAAATATCTATGTGTCTTTATTCACATCTGAACTAAGGGTGAGGTTGGCGCCGTGAAACCAGTTTAAGCCCTCAAGTAAAATATTTTTACTGACCGTTCCAAGGCGGTACTTCTTTTGTGGATCATTTGTGTTTTTGTGTCTTGTGTTTCTCATGCTTTTGTGCCTGTTCATTGCTGCTTTGTGGTCGCCAACTGGGAAAGGGCTGACCTCTTGGCTTTTGTTGGTGATGTTTATTGTATTTTATTTACTTTCCCATGTTGTATTCTGGGTCAGGTGTGGTACTTGATTGTATCATTTCCTGATATTTGCCGTCTTTCTTGCATTGATTCTCTGGATGTCGTCTAATCACGCGCGGCTCCAGAAAGTGTTGTCAGAGGGGCTCCAACTTCGACCTTTTTTTGATGAGGAAGAGATTATCCAAAATACCACTATCATCGATGCTGGCCCAACATTGAATTAAAAGCTGGTTTGGTAGCTTTGTGATTTATCAGGGGTCCGGACCAATATTGCTAAGAAACCCTATATTTTTGTGATTTTCCAGGGGGGATCCGGATCCCCCCTCTGGATTCGCGCATGTCTTATGGCTTAAATCAATGACTGTGGCATTTCCTGGTCGTACCCACGTGCTCAGTTCAGGCTATTTTAAAGAGTTCTGTTTCTGATGTACATGTTTATCCGCTGTAAAACTATTTATTTCAGTAAATTTATGCATGATTGAAATATTTCTTCTCGTGCTATAGTGAAATAGTTCTTCATTATTAAACGTAAATTATGAAACAAAGCCGAAAGAGGTCAAATTTGTTTGAGCAAAATTGGAATCTTTCTGTTAAATCTAAATTCTGTAGCAGGTGACACCACTAGATTATCGATTATTTTGGCTGTTGTTGTTATTGTTGTTGTTATTTGGCAGCTAGGGTACAGGCGCATCGTGAAAATCGATTTCCTTTCTTTTATTCATTTCTTGTAATCTGAGAAAAAGACAGTTGCGTGCAACAACAACGATTTAACTTGAAATAAACCTACAATTAATTTCGCTGTAAGTGTCGAACAAATCGATGCAATAATGTTATGTGCCATTAGGCAAAGTCACGGAATCTGTTTGCATCAGACCTTAGAACACATTTTAACTCTTTGCCTACCAGTGTCGTCTGCTAATATTTTTTGGAAATAGTTTGTACCAAGATCAGATCCGACAAAACGGCAGGCCTCGATCTGAATCCAAAAAAGTCGAGGTATAGAGCATTGTGGCACTCCGGCTTTGATGTAAAATCATTTGGACTTCGAAGCTTTACAAGCTGGCGGCGTTCTGAGAGGTAGCTTTGAAACCATCGATCTGAGGACGTCTCTTGAAACACCATTCGCTTTAAGTTTGTAAATAAGTCCTTCATTCCATACACGATCAAAAGCTTTGCTGATTTCAAAGAAGACAGTCCGTTACTCCTTACCATCATCAAGCGCTTCATTAAATATATGGTATAAGTATGTAAGTTGGTAAACAGTTGAGTCACTTGGAATGAATCCCTAGTGCAAATATGATACCTCATTATTTTCTCGGAGATGATTATTGAGATATTTAAAGACAAGTTTTTCAAATAATTTTGCCACAGAATTCAACAAGGATATATACCTATTATTGGTAACAAGAGACAGGTCACCTTTCTTATGTACAGGGGTCACATTCACATTGATATCAGTGTATGGCGATGGGAAATTCCTTAACGATAAGAAACACAAAGGTGAGGAGAGTTCATTTGATTCTTCCTTCAAAATACGATCATTGAGACTATCAGGACAAGAAGCTATGCCAGTTTTTAGAGTTTTAAGAATTGCTTCATCTCCTTGAGGAGTAAATGTGATACTTCTAATACTTGTAAGATAAGAAGGTTCAGGTAAATCGGGGAGGATAGCAAATTGCTTTCTTTTGGAAGAACGTATTAACCCTGAAAGCGCCAAGGAAAAATGCATCTGAAAATGTCGCCTGCTGAAGTCGTCTGCTGCAAATATTTGCCTGGCATTACTGACGAATTAATTTAGAACAAACAGCGTGGACCCAGAACAGACTGCCTGATCTGGGTCCACACTGTTTGCCATAGAGGCTTCTTAAACATTTCAGCAGACGAAATAAACAGACGACTTTTGTTGTGATTGGCGCATTAAGGGTTAAAAAGATTTGCTTTTTAAAAATCATCTGTATATATGATTCCTTCATATTCAATTTGGGGGATAACAGCATTAAGGTTGGGGGATATGCATGTTTTAAGGGTTGACAACCAGTCTTCAGCTATAGCTGGGCCCACCATGGCTCAACTTTAGGTTTTCTTTAGCTCTGAGCCCTTTTTTCTGTTTCATCAAAGTGCGTTAATTTGATTATATTGTTTCTCTATGATGATACATTGCAATAGTTAGGGATCCTCCTTGCGAGCATAACAGTTTTGTGCTTCAACATCATCAGAATCTAGAGCGAAGATTTGGTACCGGTAAAATGTATTTAAGCCCTCCCCCGAAGTAGCTTTGGCTGCTGTTCGTTCTATGGCGGTGGTTCTGTTGTTGTTGTTGATTCGTTGTTGATTGTTACTCCCATTGTGGGATTCTGTAATTGTTCTATGTTTTGTTGTGCGTTACTTAGTGTCGATTTTAGTTTTGCAATCATCTCGACGGGGAAGAGAGAGCTGGTTGCTTTGCTTTGTCTTCCTGGTGTCTAGTGGTTGTTGTGTAGCTCTTCCTCACGATGCCACAGGTTTGTCTGCAGTTTGTGATTGTGATATTTCCTGATCATACTCAAGTACTATTTAAGTAGAGAGTGAATCAGATTTAAGCTTATCAGCTATAGTGTCATAGAAATGTTGCATGGAGTTTCGAATCATTGTGTTAATTCCATTGCGTAGTGATTTAAATTTGGTCCAATGACGTTCCAAGTTGGCCCGTTTAGCTTTTCTGTGTTTGCATATCTGCCTCTTTCAATTTGTTATTATCCATGGTGTGTCTGAGGTTCTAACCCTAATAGTTCTGTTGGGGATACATTCTTTCGCCAAGAACAAAACAGTGTTATTTAAATTTGTAGCGTATACGGACAAATCGTCGTTCTCTAATGCGTGCCAATTTATGGATGAAGCAAAATCACAAATGAGGCCAAACTTCCCATCGTTATACATACAAATATGTCTTGTGAAGGCCTTAGACTTTGGTTTAGAAAACGTCCAAATCCCATATATGGGACAGTGATATCGCAGCTGCTGGTCCAGGAAAGGATCGCAAACACAATGAAGAATGAAATGTTCCCTGTTACTAACTAGAATGAGATTAATCAGCGAAAAAGAGTGTCGTCTGTAAAGTGAGAAGGATCAATAAGCAAAGGAAAGCATTTTTCTTAGTCTGTGAATTTAAGACTTTGTAGTTGAAGTCGCCCGTGATTATTAAGTCAGAGACACCAGTGTCAACCGCTAAAGAAATGGATTCCTCAATATTGCTGTAAATTTCAGCATTAGAATTAGGAGGTCTGTAGAAAATACCAAAAAGTAAAGATTTCCTATTGATTATTACTTCAACCCAGATTCATTGATTTCAAGGGCACATCTGCACTTATAGAAAAGTTCACATTTTACGTATAGTATTATAATGACCAGTCCTTCGATCTTTACGTTCAGGTTTATGAAACGATTGAAATACTAAATCGTCAGATTGAATAGAAGGTTTTAACTATGTCTCTGTGAATGCCAGAATATCACATTCAAAAAGTTATCTTCCACTCACTGCCACAGTATGTCAAGTTTATTTAGAACACGCTGTGCGTTGTAGTGGACAAATGAAAGATTATAACTAAGATTTATAGATCTTAGAGAGTTGTTAGAATGATTAAGAGAAGTAGAAGAGTTATGGAAAGATGCAATAGAAGGTAAGCCTTGGTTTGGATGGATATCGCCAGAGCATAGTAACAATATTGTGAGCCATAGAGAGAACACTGTAATAAGTAATGTGATTATGCATTTAATTGAGAACTGTAATTTGTCCTTGACCTTAAACTAGGTCAAGTTGATCTCAGTTGCACAGAATTAAATCTTGCGTTTTGGGCGTGTTATTAAACATCCAATAATGCATCGAAAAAAGCATGGATTAAGTGACTGTTTGGAGTTAAGAGAAATGAGCTATGGCATGAAATTTCCAGCAATGTGGTATGTGCGACAAGCAATGGCTCAGACCAGCCTGCGCATACGCGCAGTCTGATCAGAGCCGTTGCTAGTCGCTTTAATATTCTATAAGTGTTAAAGTCATAGAAAATTAAGCAATAATACTGGTACCATTCATTATGATTCTCTCCAGGGGTCATACTGTTCAGATCAAAGGCTAATCTTTATGAGGTGATTATGACTTCCTTACGTGGGGGGGAGGGGCAATAAAGTGGTCCCATGAAGGGATTATGTATTTTCTGATAAAATATTGATCTTTATCTTAGTGAAAGAAATTGTGTTGTATACAGGTAAGTCCCCTCTTGAGGCCCCTTTAAGTTTGTGAGATACTGAAACTGTCCCTTCTCAGTAAATTCACTAATGATTCCATATATCACAAAATATGTGTCTTTAAGCTACTGACTGAACATCATTTGGAGTTTCTAAGCCTAACAGGAGGCTGCATAGGCTTGTTTGAGTCTATTCATGTCAAAATGCCACATTGTTGGAAATCACATGTCACGGCTCAAATATAAAATGGAGTGTTATATTGAATGTGTATCTTGGGAGACAAACTAAATAAACTATGCATACTGCATCATTTCTAGAGGTTGTATCTGGATATAGAGAATACTAGGTGAGTGTCTTTTGATATCAAGTTTACCAGGCAAGGCTTTAAGAATGCATGTCATCGCGAGGCTAGCCGAGCAATTCAACATGCGTTCTCAAAACCGAGCCTGGTAAACTTGATATCAAAAGTCGCGAACCTGGTATTCTATTTATCAGTTTACCCATTGTTGAACACTCTTCAAACTAGCGATTATGACGTAATTTTTTATATTTGTGTTGATTCAGCGTCATTAGCGACGTCATTCAAAAAGTGCAACGTCATCATGACCTGATAAAGGTAACATGCCGTGAGATAGGAAACGTTTATTAGGTTATGTTGAAACAATTCAGTTAATATTAGGGGTGACTGATAAATAAAGATATTGAAGTCACTAAATTTCAAACCCAGAGATACCAAACATCCTTGCCTCGTAAAACTCCGTATAAAAACATCAGACCATGGTAGAGGTCGTGGATTGGATACATTCTTGTCATGTGAGCAGACTTACAATTATCAAACGCAGGTGGCAACAATCTTTGTATGCGGAAGTGAAATTTCATTTTTGTTGGTTGATAAGTAATACATGTATTGATTCACATCTTTTATTAGAGAGCGATGTGTACAAAAATGTCATTTTATAATAAAGTTGCTTGGCAATGCATTCTTTGAGAAGCCAGCTGATCTCGATTTACACTGATTTCAAAGGATGGTACAGAATTTTGAAGAAAAATGTATTGGTTCCTTTTTTTGAGTCAGTATATAATTTTGTCTCCGCACGTATCCGCGCATGCGCGAAGACTCTAGATTTTGTTTAAATCCACCATTTCATGTGACTTGAAGCAATCATGAGAGTCGGTAATTCTGGTGAGATTTTATGATATTTAAATGATACAGTGGATAATGCGAGGGGCGTTCATTTAATTGTGGCACTGGGGTTCTGCAAGGCGCATTATAGGGCTTACCCATATTTCATGCATTTTAACCGGTTGCAGTATTCACTCTTGACAGAAATTTGCAGTTTCTAGTCTCAACTTCCAGGCTATGAATACAGTAAAATAGACTGTTTTGGACACAAACTGTAGACACTGAACAATAGCATAGACAAGAGTACTTTGAGGCTAATATCGACGTCTGGACAGATTTTTTATGGTACAGTTAGCATGAAAATGTCACAGGATCTCAAATCTGGTGAAAAATGCGTATTGTGGAGCTGTACCATAGTTTCAGTTTTCAGGAATTCGTGAACTAGTTTACACATGTAAGCACTTGCATTGTCATGACTAAGGCATACGCCTTTAAGATTTCTCGTGTTATTTTTTTACATTTGTGAAACCACGTTGTTCTTATAGAACGTATCTTTAACTTTTTCGAGCTTTCACTTCCACGTTAACAATGGGACAACCAGAACTCAAAAATAAGGCATATGAAACTTTTCCACGCGTGTTTGTTCTTTTACAATGACGTGCCTAGCTTGGTCTTTGCACAGCCATTGCTTATTACTGACGCGCCTCTGGGCTCAAATATCCAGGTTCCATCAGCTGTAAGTAGTTTGATATTCTAGATTTGGTTATTGTTTAGACACTTTTAAAAAAAAATGACCAGAAGCCTTTTCGCTTTTTTGTCAAGCGATTGGAGGACACCGAGCACAAACCTTTGTTAGTTTTAACTGCTGATGAGTCAAAATCTTGTGAGCTGACGCCAATAATATGCCAACACTATGAGCAATATTTTTCACTGTAAGTCTTGCGTCACGTTTTATAAGGCCTGTCACAGCAGCAATATTAGCATTGGTAACAACATTTTTGTTCTGACCAGGACGGTAACCATCTTTGAGGTCGGTGAAAGCATCTTGAAATTTCTTCTGCCATCTGAAAAATAGCGTTTTGGACATTGCATATGTTCTATGTATCTGACACAATGCGTTATATGTTTGTGAACCTGAAATGTTCAGATAAACACGACCTTTAATATATTAAGTCCTTATTTCAAAATTTTCTTGAGTTTTCATTAAGCACAAACAAATTTAGCCAGTGAATATTTTAACTTTCAATAACTTTGAAAGAGTGAACGGATTCAAACAAAATTTCGTTGTATAATTCAAAACTCATCCCCGTGAATATCGCAATTTCCAAGAGTTTCTTACAGTCATATGGTAAAGAGACGCATTGGTGCCAGCATTAAATGAACGTCCCTCGTACTAATTACCTTTCACTGGCTTATAGCTAAACACCGGAAGGAACGTTCCATCCTAGGAAGGATAAAGTTCTATGTACCATTCACCTGCATCTCCTACACAGACACTAGTTTGCAATCCCAAAAAACTACGTTCCATTTTGCTTAAAACATGACGTGTATATGCTTAGCGTAAACCAAGCTTTCTGTGAAAGCTTATACTTGTTTTACCTAAGTTTCAAGAAAATGAATGTCTTTATTTGATCTTTCTGTGCATCAGATTTTTTTTTTGAATCTATACAAGTCTATAATTTTTAAAAAAAATGTGTTTGGAAAAAAATCATTTATTATATAACGTCTTTCTATTATACGTATTATTAAATGTTATTATAACCTGAAAGCATCTATAATTATAAATCTCCTCGTATTGTGTTTGCTAACGAAAGTGTGAAGAAGGTAATATTTCTCTATCATATTTCTTAGCAAAACAATGACAATAATGTCTTCTCTTGGCATCTTCCTATGATTATTTTACGCAGACATGATCTTAATCATTGTTTCCTTTAAGTATGTCAGTGTGACATCTTTGAAATTTTATTGCAATTAACTCTTTCAAACACTCACAAATATAGCATTAAACCTTCTGCGTTTTATTCACGTTGCTTTGATTATATACGCAAAAATTGATTTCTATTAATAAAAAACATAGTTTGATCACCATTTTCTTGATAAATATGTTCTTCGCTTTCTAATTTAGCGTATTTATTTCATTACTTATTCGCATTACGAAAGTCTATCTAATGTTAGTGCCTTCAATTAAAGAAATTAATATTTGACTGCTGAGTAACTTAAATAGGGCTATCAACACCATGAACTTTGTAAAGCATCATCTCAGTTATATTGCAGACATTTAAATTGATTCCTTAAATTATTTTTATAAACCCTGCTGCAACATGTCATATCAGAGCCAGTATTTTATAGCGATTTAGTTTGTTAATTCAAGCGTATCATGTGACATCACTTTCATTTCCTGTCATTTAGCAATTCGAAAACATAAACGATATCAAAGAGTTGGATATATTATACGACAGGCTGCGTGCCCAATTACGGGATTTAGATTTTTAGAACTTTGTTTCAACATCTTGACGACCCAGAAAATGAGCTAAAGGCAAGGTGTACCTATATATGCTGTTCATTAAGATAGGTTGCTAACGGCGAGGCAATTTTTGTGAATGATTATACTTGTAATATCATACTATTGGGGAATGGTCTAGACAAACTTCATTGTTGATTACCAAAACTTCAACAGAACATAGAAATCGTTTCATAGTTATTTCCTGTAGATTTGTAGTTGATACCATTTAGGTATTTTTATATCAATGCCATTGGTAAAGGATATGTGGCTGAACCAGGCGTATAATGGCTATCCGGGTCGAAACATGTCTGTAGCAAAGAAGTACACTCAGTCCAGGCCCCAAGGTTATAAAACTTGTTTCATGCTCAACTCAACTCAGCACGAAATTTCAACTGCTCATAAAAACTAAAACTATCGACAAATAAAGAAGTTTCTTGCTTTTAGTCTTTCAGGTGTTGTATTTATCATGTTTATAAATGTTAAAATGCCAACCATTGTTGGCATTTTAACATTTATAAGCAGGATAAATTTCGCGCTCAGCTGAGGTGAGCATGAAAAAGTTTATAACCTCGGGGCCTGGACTTTGTCAATATATTAAACTTCATCGAAGGTTTAGATGCATTGAGCTGTTTTGTAGAAATGAAATTGAATAAGTGGTGTGGCTGGAAATAATTTACCATCAAATCTCGTTTCATGTGGTTGTAGAATAAATGATAAAGCGTATGACTTGTTTATCGCAAATAAAGCCCATGAAGTGCGCACATTTGCGACATTGTCAACAGGCCATGCCCTTGCGTCATCATAGATATAACAATCAACTGACTGTAATAGGCACAATCCGCGGTGAACGTAGGTTGTCAGAAGGAATGTGTGGAAAGCAAATTCGACGGACAGACGAGCTCACACAGAGATTATAGTGCATACCTGTGGGTCGTGCAATATTTCGATACCAAGTCTTTAAAATAGTGTTGTTATTGATAGATTTTATGATTTTTGGCAGTTTCCTACGTTTTAAATTCTCCCAGCATCCTCGTCACCGCTTTCCCTGTGGCTGGACAATGTTAAAATAAATAAGTATGCAAAACTATTTCTAAATATACCGTATGGTTCAAGAGTTATGAGCGTTTTCACTAACTGACCACGATCAATCGGACTGATGCTCAGCAAAGCCTTGTCCATCATAATAGGTTGTTACGCATTTCAGTGGTTAGACAACGTTGACATGCATAGGTATGCGAAACTTGATCAAACTATAACATGTGGTTCAAGACTTATGAGTATTTTCACTAACTGATAACGGACGGACGGACATATGGACTCACACAGTTTTTATAGTGCACACCTGTGAGCCGTGCAATGTTACAGCCCATAGAGAGGAATATGGTGCAAGGGCGTACTCAGAGTGCTGAAATAATTACATGCATCAAAGGGAGATTACTGAAACAAGCAGGGTTCTAATCAGTTGCGTCCCATTGCAAAATGGGGACTTCTCTTAAAGGAAAGAAGGAGTTCTAGCGATAAGGCGTATATTTTCCCTAGTTGACATGATTACAAAACCTAAATTTTCAAATTGCCCTAATATTTTTAAAATTGGACTGTTTCGGTAGTAAAATATGCATAGAAAGCATCAAAATAGGTTTCAAAGCGATCCATCGTTTACAAAGCCGTGAAAACTTGCGCCTTCTACTCCCACCCCTCATTTTACGTCTTTAGACTGGGTGTCGTTTATACGATAGTTTTAGTAAATCCTTTGCAGGGTTCCAAAAAGTAAAAGTGCTAAAATATTAAGGATATAAGTGCCCTTCATTTCCAAAACTTTGCGGTATTCCTTCTGCGCATGCGTACGCAATATACTTAAAATTGTGACGTTTGTCATTGAAAAGATGAAACTGGCGTCTTTCAGTTTGTTTTTCGATGCTTTCCCCCCCCCCCCCTTGACCCAAGATGCCCTTTGGACAATTCAGTGCCGCTATATAAATATATAACATATGTAAATGGCGTCTTGGGTCTAGGGGGGAAAGGGGTTGTATAAGCGAAAGAAGACATTAAATATCTGACAAAATAGACCACTTTGCAAGATGGTCGTTTTTATTGTACATCAACTGTATAAATAGTTTTACTGTATATAGCGTGGTTCCCTGTTAACGGTCTAGTTTCCATATATGTTGCTGAATAACAAGCACAGATGATGATCGAAATAAATTATCATTCAATTAAGAAGTAGAGTTATTACATGCATGAAGGAAACCCCGTTTTAAATATACAAATTGGGGGCAATGGTGCATCGATGGCTCGTCTATATATATTTGTTGAATGTGCCTAGTTTCTCCAGTCGTTATTTCAACAAAATAAAACGAACGTCTCGTTTAGGGAGATTGCTCGCCTTATCGCTAGAAATTCTTTGCTCCCAGAGGGGAGCAAATTATTATCTTTAAGAGTAGTCCCTTATGGTATGGAGAATGATATTACCACATTAGGTGATTTTCATTAAATGTGAACAATTTTAATACGTAAGTGCGTAATGGGAGCTACGTCATTTTGTTTGAACAGCGCATTTCAACTTTGTGAAAAATACTGGACAGAACCTTCAAAATCGATTCTGCCTGTTATATAGTATGATAGTGTGTTCTAAGAGAGCAGTTGGCCGCTGTCGCTCGTTGTCTTACAGCGTTCATTCGATATTCCGTGATAATGGATACCACAACTACTAGTGTTGCGTCCAATAATTACTCTTATGATCAAACTGACTTATATGATTTTTATTCATCACCTGACAATATCAGTCATGGACATGTGGATTTGGTTAGGCAACCCGTGCATATGATTGCTATTTTTAGTATTGCCTATGGGCTGGTGTTTATTTTTGCTGTCACTGGAAACTTCTTAGTAATTGCGGTGATTTTTAAGACACCCGCCATGAGAAATGTGACAAACTATTTCATTCTAAATTTAGCCTTAGCGGATATATTGGTGGCTATTTTTGTCCTTCCTATCACACTATTGGCTAACATCTTTTCGGGTGAGTTCATTTTAAAATAGGGGCTCCTCACATGAAAATGGTACTCATCCACAAGGCATTGTGTCATGACACTTTTTAACTACAATCGGGAAAGTCCGGCACAACTCGAGAATCGAATCAAGCCTCGTGTGTACGTAAGGCGTATTACGCGTAGTACTATGTTAGAAAAAGATCCATTTTGTTAGCCGGAACTGGCGTAAGGAAAATTAGTTCTGTAGCATGTTGGTTCAGCCCTATCAAAATCCATTTTTTCTGATTACCCGAAAAGTTTAATCAGCAGAATAAATGAATTTTATGTATTTTTCAATAAAGAACCGCTATAGCGATATTTTATTGAAAAAAAAACACAAACTTTATTTAGAACCGTTTGTTTTGCTGCAATCACACTTGTAATTGTGTTGGCATGGTTGCTGTGACGTCACAATCTCACTTGTAATTCTGTTGTCATGGTTGCTGTGACGTCAGCGTCACGTTATGTAACGTCAGCGTCACGTTATCAAAGTAGACCCTCGATGTACATCCGAGGGGTGATTACACGGGATTGGCCGAGGCAGTTCCGATTGTTTAAACTAGTGTATGCGCAGCTTACTGTTATTAACTATTTGCATGCTGGGTATTTACATACTTTTGTTGGCGTCTGCTGACTTTTTTTTCAAAACTACCTGTTTTCAAAGATTTATTAGAGTGTCAAAAGGTTTGGATACAGATCAGGATCGACTGTCGGTCCTAGTCTGGGTCCAAAATGTTTGCAAAGGTCATCAACTGACGACTTAGGTCGCCGCTTGCAAGGAGTGAGTTAAGATTTTATTAATATAATAAGGCTGCTACCATACTTAATGTGAACGTGTAACGAGGTTGTGCAAATGCACTGGCTCCTATGAGTAGTCTCTTGTCACTTTAATGTACGTATAAATGTACCACTTTCATGTGAGCTGTCTTAACGGTATAAACTTGTTGCCATTTGATTGCATTACATCCTTCCCCAATGTTGCAAACTAGCTGTCAAATGATTGCATTGAAACTATCCCTAACGTTGCAAACTAGCTGCTATATGATTTCGCATTAAACCTTACCTAAGGTTAAATACTTTCCTAACGTTGCAAACTAGCTGTCATGTGGTTGCATTAAAACCTGCCCTAACGTTGCAAACTAGCTGCCATATGATTGCATTAAATCCTTGCCTAAGGTTACAAACAAGCTGCAAATGATTGCATTTAATCCTTTCCTAACGTTGGAAACTAGCTGCCATGTGATTTCATTAAAACCTGCCCTAAAGTTGCAAACAAGCTGCCATACTATTGCATTAAACCTTCCCTAAGGTTACAAACTAGCTGCCAAAATGATTGCATTATAACCTTCCCTAATGTTGCAAACTAGTTGGCATATGATTGCATTTAATCCTCCCCTTTACGCTATATGCTAGTTGCCATATGATTGCATTGAAACATTCCGTGATGTTGCAAACTAGCTGCTATATGATGGCATTTAAACTTTCCCTAACGTTACAAGCTGGCTGCCATAACGATTGCATTTAAACCTTCCCTAACGTTACAAACTAGCTGACATTTGATTACATCAAAACCTTCCTCTACGCTGCAAACTAGCTGCCATATGATTGCACTAAAACCTTCCATACTGTTGCAAACGAGCTGTTATATGATTGCATTTAAACCATCATTTTACGTTACAATCTAGTTGCCATGTGATTGCATTAAAACCTTCCATAATGTTGCAGATTAATTGCTACATGATTGCATTAAAACCTTCCATAATGCTGCAAACTAGCTGCTACATGGTTGCATCTTAACCTTCCCTAACGTTACAAGCTAGCTGCCATATGATTGCGTTGAAACCTTCCATAATATTGCAAACTTGCTACAACATGATTGCATAAAAACCTTCCCTTACGTTGCAAATTAGTGCCATATGATTGCATTAAAGTATAAAAGAGGGCAAAGATCAGGAATCGATACAATTTAGCGCCACACCTGACTCAGGATACCAAAGGGAAAGTGACAACTTCACAATTAGACATCACAAACGAGAGCCAAGAGGTCAGTGCTTTCCTAGCAGGTGACCACAAGGCATCAATAAACAGATGCGCACAAAAGCATAACAAAACACAAGACGGAAATAACATAAATGATCCACAAAAGAAGCACCTCCTTGGAAACATTCCATAACGTTACACGCTAGCTGCCATATGATTATATTTAAATCTTCCATAATGTTGCATTTAATCCTTTCCTTTACAGTACAAACTAGCTGCCAGATGATTGCATTAAAACTTTCCCTTTACGTTAAAAAGTAGCTGTCCCATTATTGCTCTTTGGCATTAGCTTATGCCAAATGAATGCTCTTTAATCTCCCTTACCATCCTAGTTGTATCGGTACATGGCACAATCAACAGGTTGAAGAATAAAATAGCACAATCAGTTCTTTACTCTGGGAAGATAATGACTCTTGATTTCTGTATGCAACCAGTGAAGATGCCTATGCTGATCTGAGTATTTGCTGGTTGCATGGCTTCTGCTTCCGAGTTTGCTGAGTCTTAGCTGGGTGCATGGCTTCTGCTTCCGAATTTGCTGAGTCTTAGCTGGGTGCAGGGCGTTTGGTTGTGCCATGTGCTGGCTGATAATTGCTACACACTCAGTTAGCCTGTCCATGCAAAAGTTTGACCGAGGATGTTAGAAATCCATGTTGATCCCTTATCTTGCCAATAGTTTTGTTGTCCTGAAAAATGAAGCAATGTAATCACCATCCATAGTGTTTCCAAATATAGTCTAACCAAAGTGCATTTGCAGATGAAAAAGGAGGCGACACTTGTTATGAATAATTGAGAAAGGGGCTTAACCTATTCTCGTCATGTGCTTACGCACGCTGGTCAGATGTATTGCACTCGGAAGATATATTTGTGACATTACAGCATGTTTTGATAAATGGACATCGGCCATTGTTGTAAACGGGTAATACTGTTTCGCTTCATGTAATTGTGTACATATTGTTCTTTCATCGTTAAATATCAAAAGACGCGATCAGTTTACCCACTGATTCACTCTTCAAACTAGCGATTATGACGTCCTTTTTATATCTTTGTGTCGATTCAGTGTCATTTGGCGACGTCATTCAAAAAGTGCAACGTCACCATGACCTGAAAAAGGCACATGCCGTGAGATAGACAACGTTTATCAGGCAACGTGCAGCAATGCAATGAATATGAGAGGTAACTGATAATTTTCAAAAGAACATTAGAGATGCAGGTAAGTTCTGACAAAATAGCTATATCAAAAGTTGATCAAAACTTATTAATGGAAAGTGTCAAAGGGTTGCTTAAAAATAAAATGAAATCGTAATTGAAGTTCATGTCAAAGTAACATTATGTTTTTGCGTTCGCAAGATTAATGATCATTATAATTTCGAAAATTTACATATAATATCGTCTTACATTTCATCAACTTCAAAATGAATCGATTGTACGATCAATTTACTTGTATGCAATATACACTGTCTTGATTACGCGTCCCACTGATTACGCGCGTCGGTTCTAAATGTGTAAATTATACGTAACAGACTTGGCTGAAGAGCCTTGCCATCCAGAAAGTTTTGTCAGAGGGGGTCCAACTCTGACAACGTTTTTTTTTTTCTTTTTATTGTTTTTTTAGTTGATGAGGGGAGGACAGAGGATACATTTAACAATCAAAGCGGGCCATCATCGGCCCACCAGCGGAAATTGCGTTTCGCTAGCGGAACGATGATAGCCCGACAATGAATTTTGACTTGGTAGCTTTGTGATTTTCCAGGGGATCCGGTCATGTATTGCTCTAAAACCCTATATTTTTGTGATTTTTCAGGGGTGGCCCGGAACCCCCTGTACCCCCTCTGGATCCGCGCATGCATACTAATTTTTTTTCACAACATGTTCTACACTTCATCGAGTACCTAAATTTTCTCGATCAAAATAAGATACACTTGGTAAATGACAAAGGTGTCCCGAATATTCAGGGTAAATACGGGTCATATCGCGAGAAATCCTCATTTTGTTACATTCGAACACCAAAGGCGCAGATCAGACTGCGCGGCAGCGCAGTCTGATCTGCGACTTTGATGTTCTTTTCCCGAATAAAGGCAGTCCAAACTTGCTTCAAACCAACTTTCAATATTTTAGCTAGTCGCTGTAGCTGAACTCATGTTTTGAGCCTTGCTTGGTCATACATGTAAATCCCGAAGACATGTTTTCTTGCGTCGGGGCCCATAGTAATAAATAAAAAAAGGTATTGTTGTGGACAGATGTTGCTTTAATTTGTTTATCAGCCAAACGGACTGGAGACATATGGCGATATTCTGTTTCCACCAATGACGTTAGAAACTACAGTAAAACCTGTCTAAAACGGCCACTCAAAAAGAAGACACAATATAAATTTTCAAAACCAATTATCACTTAATGCAGGTCAAAAATATTGCAGAATGCTCCAAGAGAGCATTTTGCAATACTTTCGACCTTCATTAAGCTACCATTTTGTCATTAAGATCTTCGTTTGTCTATTTTTGAGTGGCCGCTTAAGGCAGATTTTACTGTACACAATTTGGGGACATCTGCACTTAACCAGCTTCTGTTTAAAAGTGGTCCCAACGTTTTACAAATAATGGGGGTTGCCCCCCCCACCTGCTCACACCCATATGCCCCCCGCACACACACACACACACACACACACACACACACACACACACACACTGCAACACTGTTATTAAGTGTGTAAAAAGCATATAGAACTTCAAAATAAAAAAGAGTAATGAGATGCAATCGACCAAAAAACTTTGTCAAAGTAAACCTTTTTGTGGCAATACAATTTATTTTTTTATATCTAAATTGATGTGTTACGTGTTCCTTCGATGTGTATATGATGCGACACAAAGATTGCATTTCCTTGTCAATACCAATCTGACCGGCTGTGCATGATCTTCTAGGGCGTCACACATCAAGCACGAGGCAAGCATGACTGACGAATAGCAGAGTAGACCAACAGCAGACAGACATTGAAAACATGTATAAATAGTGCTCCTTGTCGTATTGATTTGGTGAATATGTTAAACGACATCATAATCGGAGAAAATCATTCTTTTTTATGTATGGAGTTTTACTTTTCTCTTTGGCAAATTGAATTTGATCCGTTAAAAAAGATAACCACCAGGGGGCGTGACCAATTTCCATTATGTTCCTAAAAATGGTTATTATCTGACTTGACTTTACTTGACTTGAAACTAATGGTCAGAATTGAAAACAATCAGAGGCCTCGAGGTTATAAAATTTGAGTACAGTCTCAAACTCAAAATAAAGCACAGTGATTGGATGCTTGTGGACACGTGTTTTATAACCTCGAGGCCTGGGAAATATGGTCATAAGGTAACCTTTAGAAATAACTATAACTGATTTGATTCGTCGTAAAACTTGGCCGCCAGGGGACGTGGCCAGTTTTCCTTAAGTAAATATGTAAAAGAAAACCTCTGAAACCGATGGATAGAATAAGGTGATTCTTTGCAAAAATTGATTAAAAGAAATGTGTCCATCAATAACATGGCCTCAAGGGGGCATGACCTATTGCAGCTACAGAAACTGTTAAAGTCTTCTCCTTTGAAACCGCTCTTCAAGATTCAAAATCATTTTGGCAAAATGGTCACAAGTTGACCTTTTGCAAAAATAGCTAAAACGAACTTAATCTGTTGAAAAACACGACCATCAGTTTCCCATATGTACTTATATAAGAGACTTTAAACATCTTCTCCTCTGAAACCATTGGTCAGAATGCAATAGAATTTATCATATACTGTCAATATGCTTTAATGGCTAAAATGAACATGACCTCTAATAAAAACATAGTTGCCAGGGTGCCAGATCCCGAGGTTATAAAACTTTTTTCATACTCAACTCAGCTGAGCACGAAATTTATCCTGCTTATAATTTTTAAAATGCCAACAATTGTTGGCATTTTAACATTTAATAGCATGATAAATACAACATCTGAGAGACCTAAAGCCAGACACTTCTTTATTTGTCGGTATTTTAGTTTTTGATGAGCAGTTGAAATTTCATGCTCAGTTGAGTTGAGCACGAAAAAAATGTATAACCTCGGGTCCTACTTCATTGCAGTTAAAGAAACTTGAAAGTTCTTCTCCTCACAAAATTGGTCAGAATGCAATAGAATTTATCATATACTGTCAATATGCTTTAATGGCTAAAATGAACATGACCTCTAATAAAAACATAGTTGCCAGGGTGCCAGATCCCGAGGTCATACTCAACTCAGCTGAGCACGAAATTTATCCTGCTTATAATTTTTAAAATGCCAACAATTGTTGGCATTTTAACATTTAATAGCATGATAAATACAACATCTGAGAGACCTAAAGCCAGACACTTCTTTATTTGTCGGTATTTTAGTTTTTGATGAGCAGTTGAAATTTCATGCTCAGTTGAGTTGAGCACGAAAAAAATGTATAACCTCGGGTCCTACTTCATTGCAGTTAAAGAAACTTGAAAGTTCTTCTCCTCACAAAATTGGTTGATTAGAATTCAAATCATTTGGCAGAAATGGTAATTGGGTGTCCTTCTTCAAAACAGCTTAAACGAATTTTGCATCTTTCAAAAAATATGTCACCAGGGGGCGTTGCAAGTTTCCAACAGATACGTATCAAAAAGTAATAAAAAAACTCAGTTGAGCTATTCAGAGCCTCTTGGTCCTATTTTTTAATTGGATTCTTGCTTCTGTTTTTTTTTTTTTTTTTGTTTGCTTATTAGTTTATATAAAAGAAGACGACTAGTATATCATGTGTAGTTTGTTATAAGTTATTTGAGTTAACTTTGCGTAATTAGTAAATTAGATCAACATGATAATTTGGCATTGCAGTTGTAAACATGTTTGTTTACGAACACTCTTTTCAATTTCGACACCACTACTTCTGGTAGAGGATCATCCAAGAGTGCTCGTGTATCATTGAATTTGAAACTAGTGGGTGTAGTTCTTATTTTTCTTTCTAATGTGGACAATCATATCGCTGAGGAAGAGAGAGCTGGTTGCTTAACTTGCTGACGTGTCAGAGTTTTTGTTCTGTGTCTCTTCTTTACGTCGTTATGGCCTGTGATCTGTGATTGTGGCATTTTCAGGCCATACTCACAAATCTTAAAATGCATGTGATAGCTAGTTCTGATCTGCAGGTACGAACAACCTTAAGCGAGTATATTTTCTCCCGTACATACGCACTAACCATACAATAACTTTATTATTGCTACAGCATGCATGTGCACATTGTGCATGTAAGATATTTGATGTAAAACATTGGAATATCACTCAAAGGTGTAAAAGCTTCGACTCGTCCCTCCTATAAGAGGTAATATTTGTATATGCACTCGTAAAATTGTACAATAAGACCAATTAAACATTCATCTTTTAATTTATTTATCAGATATTCAAGTCAATTATAAGCTCCACCTTTGACATGGTCTTGTCGAAATCAATGAACGGCATAGATCAAAGGGAAGGCGGCAAAGTAATGATGCAATTACAATAAATGTATAAAAAAATAACCTGTGCAAAATAACATATAATAATATTTTTATTATGTTTTGTAGTTCATTTTAGTGATAATATTACATGTACAAAGGAAGTCATGTTGTTAAATAAGCCATTTCATTTTGAATAAGCGCTGCATGAGTCGTTCTTTCTTTGATTTCGCTCACATATTATACAGTGGATGTTTAATGGTTGTTGATTATAAAACAGGTTCTTATACCAGACACTGATTATTATGTTATGAACAGAAATATCTGAAAGATCAGAGAAAACTGACATTATCCCGTTAATGATCAGTGCCTTTTGTATACTTAATACGCCTAAATACGTGCTGTGAATCCGGAAATTTTCGCGATAATTTCATTTTCGCGAATAGCGTAAAAAGACATATTTGCGACGTTAAAAATTCGCGACTAGGGCATGGTATACCTATATCAGTAAACGACAGAGTGATTTTGCCATTTCGCGAGGTTTATATTTTCACGAAATTTCGCATATGCGAAGTTTCGCGAAAAGGAAACCCTCGCAAAATGTTCCGAATTTACAGTACTTTGGCTAACAGTGAAACCTCAGATGAAACGCCTCAAAATGCGGCATTTCATCAGGGTCTACACCGTTTGTTGAGTTAAAACAGTCCTCAGGGGTATAAAAATGAGTTTGAGACTCCAACCTGTGACCCCTTAACTTATATAATGGACAACCCCAATTATCGTATCTATCTGTATGGGAAATGCTATATACTGAATGACGAAAAAAACGATACATACTTCCTTATTTTGTAACACTTATGAAAAACTAGAAACATGTTATATTTATAAGTGAAGTTTGTAGTCTAGAGTCCAGGTAACGATTAGCGTTGTTATTATTGCAGTTTATGCCTGCCGTTTGACGTAATGATGTCATTGGCTAATAGTGGTTTACAGCCACCCGACTTAACGGGTAACCATTACATGTATGATGGTAAAACATTAGTAAAGGCTTAGTGATTGGTGCAAAGTTTTTAGAAAAATACTGTATCATTATATGAAATTCTGCCAACTCGGGTCTACAACTATTTCAAAACTTACCGAAATAGACGTTTCTGGAGTTTTCATGTAAACCTCTAAATGGCGATAAATTGATAATACTGTACACGTTAAGTGTTTGCAACATGTGTAAGCAATCTCTGTCTTGTACTGTTAAATAGTGACATTCGTTTTGATGTTGTTGAAGACATTAACGCTAAACTTTACATACCATCTGTACGTTGGAATCAAAATGAAGGCGATGCATTTGTGTCAAAACTCAGGATTCATGGTCACATTTATTTACATTATTATTGTTTTATTCCGGTATACCATTTCACCCGTATGTGCATTTCTTTTTAAATTCTTACATTATGACCTATGAAAAACGACTTGATTTTTTTAAGTTTTGATGTCCACCATAAAATGTTCTTGAAAAAAAGATTTGAAGTACACCACAAACATGCTACACGGGTGGTAATGTCGTAAGGGGCGATCAAACGGTTATGCAAATGAAATCTTTACGAGATCATCCGGACATGAGCTACGGGAGCAGTAAACAATGGAAGCAGCTATGTGAGTAGTCTTATTTTAACTGTTTTAACCATTTTGGAGCTTAATATAAGTAAACAGAGAATGCTATTCCCCAAAAAATTCATTTCTGTACAATAAACAAAAAAATCAGATGTAAGAAAGTTTACAGCCAACGAATGATATACTTTCTCCTGAGCAAGGTGTACGCATTTAATCATTTTAGTGGCTGCTGATGAAGGTATTCTGTTCAACAAATGTTCTAAAATGCTTTATTTTTATCAAAAATCATATCCTTTCAAACTTATTTGTCAAGCAAAAACAGTATAAACCATCTTCTTGACGTCACTTTGTGTCGGCGACGTGCTTTTGGTTCCTATTGCCCCTTACGACATTAGTTGCCCCTAACGGTATGATTGCCCCTTACAAGCCGAATGAACTTGGACAGTTCAAAGACAAGAGTAGAACAAATAAGTTTTAGAAAATACTCTCGTTGTGATGTATGACGTGTCGCTGATCTTAAATTCAATTTTGCCACGTCATGTGAAAACCTGCACTATGTCAATTGCGACCAACAAAGGCGCAGATCAGCATGTTTGTGCAGTCTGAGCAGCATCCTTTTGCTCGCTTCCTTGAGAACAGGATATCTACTCATGTTAAAGCCAGCCTAATCATGCTAAAAACATAATGTCAATGGCGCAGCTTGTTTCTGAGGCTGAGGAGGCTGGTTTGAATTTTACTTGGTCGACCTGGAAATCCTGAAGACACATTTAGAATGGTATGGCTATATTTAAAGTTGATTATATCGAGGAGCACGGTGACTAATTTACAAGATCGAGGGGTTGCAGGCTCAAGCCTCACCAAAGGCACTGCATTGTAGCTTTAAGCAAATACTTGATTTTTTTTTGCTTGGTACTGGTTCAACCCAATTTTAAGATCAATGAGGTTTTGAATATTATAATTGTGTGGGTGGGGGTTGCCATTGAATGGGGATGTGTGGGTCATTATAGGCTCTCATTAAGGATCAGGTAAGATAGAAATTTTTTGCGAAAGGGGGTAAGCTATATTTTTGCATGCGTGCATGTGTGTAGATGCGTGAGTGTGTGTTGGGGTGCATGCTAGATATGTATAGTTGAGGGGGAAGTAATCAGTACATGCTACGGAGGAACTTATACTGTTGACGGAAAAAATGAAAATAGCCCTCTTCGCTGCCCAACTAATGCGCATGGGGTCACTTGGTGATTTTCGGCACTGTTTTTTGGCGGGGTCATATTAGGGCCACTCTAAGGTTAGGGTAAGAATGTGAATAGTTTCGTGGGTGCGCTATGCTCTTATTTTAAATGTATTAGGGGCATGTTTGATACATATCCTTTGAGGAGGGGTGAGGAGTGAAGTAATTAGTAGATTGTAAGCCGACCTGATAATGAAGCCAGAAAATAATGAACATATAGCCCCCCCCCCCCAACACACACACACACACATACGCACAAACGCACGCAAGCACATAATGAGGGTGTCTATGGGATTTACTGATTAACAAATTATGACCCTTAAATTTAACAGTTAGCAAATTATTAGGGTAAATTTAAACAATAGCGGAATAAGAGGTGCGTGTGATTAGCCAATTTAGGCATTAAATATAATGATTAGCGATTTTGGGCAAAAGAATTACTGAATAGCACAATGCTGCATTTTTCGATGGATTCCACTTCGTAAATGCTTCCAGACTGGTTTTGATTTTTACCGATTACTGATTTTTGGGCCTAAAATTTATTGATAAGCGATTTTTGGGCTAAATTTTACTAGTTAGCGTTTGTGCGCCTAATTTTACAGATTAGCGATTTTTGGGCCCAATTTTACTGATAAGCGATTTCAGAGGAACCCCAATGATACCCTCTATCATGTATGGATAATGTGCAAACGCTAAACCAAGGATTTTCTAGCAGACACTTAAGAGCAATCCGTTGTCTATCAGATAAGGGCATTTACCAAACTGGCCCGTAAGGGTTAACTGACCCGTAAGGGGGAGTCACTGTCGTAAGGCATGATATTTTTTTTCTATTTAGTCTATGTCAACATTTAAAACCCCGATTTTGACGAAACGCTATTGAGGCACAAAGGAAAATTCATGTAAAGTATATTTGTCTCACTAAACCTGCCTTGAAACTTGTTGTAAAGCCCCTACACTATGTTTATTTAAGATCAAAACCATAAAATCAACACACCCACACCCAGGAGAAATTGATTTTTAGACTAACTCCTCGCTTTTCCATTTCTGTGATCGCTTCCCATTATGCAAAAATGATAACTATTGGGAATCACATTGCCTGATTTCAGAATATTAACCTGCAAACATTGAAATAAATGTAGAAGTCGCTAACTTACCTGTTTTGCTTGTTTTATTTTCGTTTTCGTTACTCATATCCGGTAGCTCTCGTAAGGCGACCGTTTGCATAACTTTTGATCGCCCCTTACGACATTACCACCCGTGTGCTAGTTAAAGTAAAAATAATCCATATTTACAGTTATTGCCTAATGTATAAACATTTATGCAACATGACTTTGAATATAGATGCAGCGTTTCTTTTATCAGTCAGTATACATGTATATATAAAGTATATATAGCGTAGATGCAGATGGTAAATGAGCACAACTACTGATGTACACGGATCACTGGACCAAGCCTTATCCAGATCCAAATTTACCCATTTAAGTCGAATGGAATATGCCACCGTTATCAATTGGAACAGACCATTTCTGTTTAAAGGTATGTTGACAAGGTATTTTTCATTTTTATTCAACTTGATTTTAATAGAAAATAATGCAAGCAAACAGTGGGGACCGTGATAAGACGCTGCATTCTGCGGCGTCTGGTCTGGGTCTGCATTATTTGCCTAATTCCAACAAAAGGACCTGCAACAGCAATGCGGCTCTGGTGAAATGCTTATGATCTGATCACATGACCTGAAAACCTGACTTTTTTGCATGCGAACAACAAAGAATCAGACCAACCTGTGCATTAATCGCTCTCTGGTTTGTATGATCAATACATCTACCACATTCTAGCTAGTCTCTGTAGCTGAGTAGGCTGGTTTGAACATTACTTTGTCGCAAACCCCGAATACAGATTTTCTCGAGACGAGGGCCATTTTCACATTAAGTGGGTCCTATAAGAATAAAAGCGTGGGCTGTCTAAAATTATAAACAAAATGTGATCATCCAGCAGACACAGGCTTTTAATAAGCATTTGACCGAATTACAACAAGTCTTGGTAGGAATAGACTTAAAAAAGTTACATGATAAGTAAAAAAAACTTTTAAGCTGAAACACAATTAACCAGATTTACCATTTTTAGTGTGAAAAATGCTGCTATTCATTTTTACTTTTGATCTTTGTATTTTTAAGAGCCTTGGGTGATGCTCTATTCACCATGATGCAAAGAGTTAACCCGTTACATAATATTCACGGATGGACCCTGCTGGATGAGAATAAAGGCACATGCATGTCTATTAGTTTCATCCATGTATGAAAATCGAAGAAGCGAAACACCTTGAATTTGTATGAATATTGAGCGTCTGATCAGGTTTTGCACTGTTTGCTTACAGAATATACTTTTAAAATTTGAACGAAATTGAAACTTACTACACAGCAACCCTTAAATTCTAATTGATAATGGTGGGAAATTCCATTTGGCATAAATGGGTTAAAGGCATGTCACAAATGGTTTTGCAATTTCAATAATATATGAGAATGATTATCGGAATCATTGTAAGTAAAGCAGGTCGTCACCAGATTCCAGTTTGCAGTTGTCAATTTATACTGATAACTTTCAATAGCTTAAAGCTGCATAGTCTGTAACTATGAAAATTTTTTGAAAATTACAAATCATTTGTAATATAGAATTAGAGTTATGTTTTCACAATAAATATTAGACGGATGGCTGAGAATGGGTTTGCTCCCCCTCCCCCTAGGGAATTTTGCAGACATATCCTATCTTGTAGAGAATTGAAAGCTGAGTCTTTTAAGAGATGTTTGCACTCTGTGCTCCGGAGCGTTAGTCTGTAAGAGCCTGTAACATACGTTACTTAATCAAACTAAGAAAAAGTAAATTGAAAGTTTGGGCTACAAATTAAAGACATTAAAATATTTATTTTTAAAAATCATTCATATAGTCTGCATACTGGATATCTTAACTACCTATGGCAGCCATTTGAACAAAATTGCGGCTTCCTAAGGTGTCATATGCGTTACATAAATCAGATAACCCATTAAAATTTGAAAGTGTGGCTAACATCATTTACATTCACAATCTCTCTGTGTGTTTTGCAAAATGTTTTCAGCCATGTCTGACTAGCTTATGCGATTGGCTAACAGAAAAATTAAAGTTTGTTTCCCTAGCTTAAATATTTTTTTCTGAAATAAGCAATTAAACAACCCTACCCCTACCCAGTTTCAAGGTGAAATGTTTGGTATTAAAACTAAAGTAAAAATAGTTAAAAAATATTTGCAGTTGATGAATATGTTTCATTGTTTGGGATTTATTTGCTTATATGAAAAGACTCATAAATCTGCAAGTTTGTTGCAAATTTTTTAATATCAGAGGCTGTAACATATGTTACCTGATGTAATAAATGGGCAAGCTCATTGTCTTTACGTAAGATATGCCTAAAAATGTTTTAATCTCCTCGAGGGAATTATGCAGACATAGTCCTTCTTATAGTACAACTCAAGCTGCATCGTATAAGGGATGTTTGCACTCTCTATGTTGGGGCATTAGTCTGAAACAGCGTGTGACATGCGTTACTATATCAAATAAAGGAAATGTAGTTTGAAAGTTTGAGCTAAAATTGTGAAAAAACTCGCAGCTGTTGGATATCTTACACTGTTTAGGGATTTTAAATTGGCTCGTATGATAAAGACTTATAGATCTGCTAGTTGTCATCAAGTTTTAAAGATCAGAGAGCGTTACATATGTTAGCGTGATAAGTAAAATCATCGAACAGTATTTTGACATCAAGCTGAGTAAGGGCCTGCTCCATCCTAATCTCCTTTAGAATTCTGCAGACATATTACATCTTTTGTAACCATTCAAGGTGCATTTAAAAAGAAATGTTTGCACTCTGTAAGTTGGGGCGTTAGCCTGTAACAGCTTGTTACATATGTAACTATATCAATTTGAGATTAAGAAATTTGAATGTTTGAGCTACCAAAAAAAGACATTAAAATTATCTAATAAATTGACATTCTTATAGTCTTTATACTGGATGTCTTTACTACATATGGAAGCTGTTTAACATTTATACGGCTAACTGTGGTGTTATGTGCGTTACATGAACCTAATTGTAATTTAAAAGCTATAATTGTGGCTATCGTCATTTAGTTAAACAACTACTATGACTTGGGACAAACTGTTTAATTAGATTTTACGAACATATACTCAATTGATGAATTGAAAAACCAAGTTTGCTTCTCTATCTTAAATATATTGTCTTATAGGAGCTAATACACAGCCCTACTCCCAGTTTTACAGAGAAGCAAATTTTGTTATTACCGTTTCAGTAAAACACATGAAAGTGATTACAGCGTGTGGATATTTTTCATTTTCTTAGTCTGTCTTGCTCATATATCTGCAAGATGTCATTAAGTTTAAGATCAGGACACTTAATGTGTACTTATAAGTCTTTGGTGCCAAAACACTTGAAATTATATTCATTTCTGATTATCAAGCCCATGGACTGTTTTTACAGAGGTTACCAATGACCTTTTGGACACATTTCTTAAAACTGTGCATATAATGCTAAATTAAGAGCCACAAATAGAAAAGATAGTTTTACATTTTTACAAGAAAATACAATAAATGAAATGGTCCAAACTATTTCTCATCGATTTAACACTCATGTTAAACGTTTGTTGTTGTCTGCTTCTGTGGTAATCATTATTATCACACGCCTCCTTGCAACTAGTAGAAGCATCACACAATATTTCAATCATATACTGTTATTCAATTTTACCACCAGTCCACTCAAAATTGATGAGCCATTATCAACTTTCCAATTTTGCCATTCATGGCTTGGAACATTCGGAAACTGATATGAATTCCTAATAGTTGGCTCTTTGAGTATGTGTTTCAAGTGATACTCTGCAAGTAGGAGAAAGACTAAAGCTTTACAAGGAGAAAAACTATGCCATTAAGAGCAATGAGTACCTGGACTGATGTACCTTGATATTTCTGTGATAAAGAATCATATCTTAGCTGGTTAACTTTTATAAATGTAGCCTTTCCACACATGCAACCGACATATTTTCATCTAATAATGTCTCTGCACTTATTATCTTCCCCAAGCATTCAAAAACTTATTTGAAGTCTTAGTACTTCTGAAGTGCTGAAACCGAGGTAACTCTTTCCCTTCAGATAAACGAACTAGATGTATCACAGCAGGTAAAGCAATGAAATGCAGGATGAACAGAGCGCAAATTAGACCCTTTCAATTCAATGATTCACTAAGTTTTTAAGATAAGAGGGCTTACTAAAGGATGTAACATATATAACTCGTCATAAAAAATGAGCAAAGCATTGTCGTGACATCCTTTTTGATTACACAGTCAGAGGCAAGTGTTTTCAATTTCAGTATTTTCAATGGATCATGAGGCACCTTATCAGCTTGTTCACTCTGTATAAATCTTCCATAGAGCATAATATAGAACTACTGCTTATCCCATTCTACCTATAGTCCACTTTCCTTCTTTTGAATGCAACAGCTAATGATATACATGTAGCTGCAAAGACTGAGAAATCATACGTTTTACATTATTTTAAGACATGCTTCAATGTACTGACATCAAAAAACAACCAATTACAAACATAATTGATGCTAATGTCTAACTTCATATTCTTTCTCTTAAACCAGATAACTTTCAAGGTGTAACAGAAATTGTTTCAGACGGTCTGCCAGAACCATCACGAGTCAACATTGTAACTAAAGAAAACTTATAAAGTTCTTTAGGCGCAGCAAAATACTATTGATCTAAGACCTGAGGACTTAAGCACCAAAAGACTGGATAGGTTCCATGACAAATGATGCAAAAAAGCAGCCTATCAAATTTCTGTTGGACCAATGTCAGAAATCTTAAAGTATTCTTAGAGGTACACGGTAGAGACATAGATTTTGCAAAATCAGAGCAAAGTTATCATTTGACTAGCACGGATGCAGAGGCAGCTACAGTTAGATTGCTCTTGCCACTTCACAGGAAGAGATATATACCAGAGTCATACTCCATTGTATGCATATATGTAAAATGGCATTAAACCCATATTTAATCAGGTGTTTGATGCCATGACACTGACATGCTGTTTCTGCTTTTGAAGAATGCTAAGGATTCAAGTTTGGCTGAGTCAAGTTGTTTGACGCTGGCACTGGCCACACATACAAAGAAAATTAAGTCTTTTGATGGCAAAAGAGGAGGATCACACGAAATTTTGTCACAATTACCAATTTTAAAAAGTAATCTTAATTAATGTAACACATATAACACCATAGGAAGCTGTATATTTGTTAAAAATCTTTTCTTATGTATCAAAGGTATTCAGCATGCAAACTACATGAATAATTCAAATAAATAGATAGTTTTATGTCTTCTTTCTGTTTTTCAGACTTTCAATTCATTCATTCTTAAATTGATATGGTAACATACTTATCATACCATTACAGGCTAACCCCCTAGTTAATAGAGTGCAAACACCTCTTATTTGATGCAGCTTGAATTGTTCTTTAAGGTAGGATAAGTCTGCACAATTCCCAAAGGGGTGGAGATCTCGAGGAACAGGATTGTACTCAGTTTGCAGTCCTAATACTATGCCATGATTCTACTGGTTGTGATGAAATGGATAATTATTTTGCCATAGAAGCAGACACAATGATAGACATTGTGAGGGTGACTTGAATAAAGATTGTTTTTGAATAATGTTATTTAATAGGAATATTTAATAAATTGTGTCATTTAAATGAGAACTATTATTTTCTATCTATATGTCCATATATTTTAATATTATAGGCATTAGGAAATATGTGATTAAAGAGGTTATATATAACATAGGTAACACAATTCCATGGGCTTGTTATCAGCAATGACTGTAATTACTAAGACTTAGGCACCAGAGGCTAGAGATTAATAGGAAAACATGTGAAAAATGGTATTTTTCTGAAATATCGTCTCTTACTTCCAAGAAAATTTCCTTGCTCATTCATTATGCCATGTAACATACGTTACATACTTTAATAAGTGCTCTGGTCCTGATGTCAAACTTGCAAATGTATGATTCTTTATTGCATTAGCAAGACAGTGCCAAAAATGTAAGATATCCACGAGCGTCAAATATTTTCTTATATTTTTCTTCAATAATAGATACCAAAATTGGATACTTAAAATTGGGGGTAGGGTTGTTTAATAGCTCATATCCATGTATTTGAGATAGAAAAGCAAACTTTGTTATTTCTATTAGTCAAATGAGTATTTTAGTAAACAAAGATTAAAACACTTGTAAAAATGCACAAATTGTCTGTAAAATAAAATGATGTTAGTCACGATTTCAACTTTCAAAGGGAAATTTAATCTATGTAACGCATATAACACCATTGAAGGCTGTAATTTTGTTTAAAATGCTGCTTTTATGTAGCTTAGGCATACAGCTTGCAAACTACATAAGAAATTTGAATAATTAGATGGTTTAATGTCTTCTTTCTGTAGCTCAAACTTTCATTTTGATTTTTTCCTTAGTTTGTTACAGTAACATATGTAACAGGCTGTCAGCGACTAACGCCCCGGAGCACAGAGTGCAAACATCTCTTAAAAGATGCGGCTTGAAATTTTCTTCAAGATAGGGTATGTCTGCAAAATTCCCTGGGGGGGGGGAGCAGGACCTTTTTAGCTCGAAGTCTATATGTTAGCACAGCTGAAAACTGCATGGAAAAGTGAATTATCATGTGTTTTTCTCTTGTTAGTAATTATTTACGTCCCTCCAATGATTCTAGACAGTAGATTTTCAACATAAATGCAGTTGTTTTGATAGTGATAATTTGTTAAGATTTACGAAAATGGTGAAATGTTTGCCTGAATTTGAGTATTTTACTGTATTCTTGAAAAATATAAACTTTATTTCCAAAATTAGAAGATCAAAAGTTACAGACTATGCAGCTTTAATAAAGGCCACAAAGCAATAGTGCCAAAGTTAGGACATGAACTAGAGGAATACCATCTCTGCAAGCCAAGGGTACTAGGTCCACTTCGGTCCATATATTTTTTACATGTATGAAGGGTGTTGACTTCTGTATTTTTTCATTTCTTTTCTTGGCTAAAATTCATTTTGATTATTCTTAATGTTTGTGAATAGAAATTAAACTTTCCCATTATGACAGTTGTAACCCAGTGAAGAAGTATATTAACATGTATGGCAAACATGTTTCGACAAAAAAGCAAGTGAGTATGACCAAGGTATGCCACAAACCGCGAACCAAAACCCGCAAAGGAAAGTGTTCACGGATCCTACGAAATAAATGTCCCGTAGACTTCTATGCATTTTCATGTATACAAGAATCTCTATATTGTATGTAGGATCCGTGGTCCATTCTACATAAAAGAACCGTTTATATTTTGAAAAATGCTATATTTGGCTATTTTCGGCTAAAAACTTGTTTTTGTGGTAGGTGTAATAATGACTTTGAACTATCAATAAATAATTCAAAATTTGGCTATTTTCTGCTAAGAAACTTGTTTTTGTGGTAGGTGTAATTATAACTTTGAACTATCAATAAATAATTCTCATACCCATAACTAATAGACTAGCTTAAACATTCACGCCCGCCATGACATCACTAGATTGCACTTAGTCTATAAGTTCTATACTACCGCCTTTTTGGTAGATTCTACTTTATATACAGGTCCCTACTGACCTTTGCATTAAAAGTCATCGACTGTTCTCCTTTTGTTTTTATGTCTGTTTAATATCATTGCATGCTATCCGTAAACGTGCATATACTTTTAAGAACTCAATTCAGGCACTTATCCAACTGCCTTCCCATCAATTTAATTGCTTAAAGTACATTTCAGTTTGATGCTTAACACATGACGAGCCACCAAGACTCAGACGAGCCTGCGCATCCGCGCAGTCTCGTCAGAGCCTTGGCTGCTCGTGCAGAGAAAGTATAGATGTAGGTGGAGGGTCGGCCGAATATTAGGCACCAAAACTAGTAAGTGAGTATGATCAGGAAATACCACAATCACAAACCGCAGACAACCCCATGGCACCGCGAGGAAGAGCCGCTCAACCATCACGAGACACCAGGAAGACAAACCAAGCAAAGCAACAAGCTCTCTCTTCCCCATCAAGATGATTGCGATACTAGAATGGACAAAAAGTAACGTACAACAAAACATAGAACAGTTACAGACTCCCACAATGGGAGTAACAATAATCAAAAAGTCAACAACAACAGAACCACCGCCTTAGAACGGACAGCAGTCTAAGCCACCGGGGGGGGCTTAAATGCATTTTACTGGTACCAAATCTTCGCCCCCGATTCTGCTGTTGTTGAAGTACAAGAAATGTTCAGCTCGCATGGAGGCCATCTAACTAATGTAATGTATCATCATGGAGAAACACTCTAATCAAATTAACACACCATGATGAAACAAAGAAAAGGGCTCATGACTCACAAATAGTCAGAGCTAAAGAAAACCCCAAGTTGAGCCACGGTGGGTCCAGCTACAGATAAGCATCAGGCCCCAACTCACCGATTAAAGCTTTACGTCAGAATCTGAATGGCATGCTATGCATGCATTTTAAAGAGTGGGATCAGTGCATTTACTATCATCTCCAGGGATGGGCAGGGGTAATTATATTCGTATCTTTATACTTGGAAGCCCTATAATTGAATTTGTGCTTATATGAGATGTCTAATTTTACTGATAAAATAATCTGGCCAGCGAGAATATTGTTTTATGATTTCGTTATTAATGTAGTAATCATATTTTGAGACAAACTCTCAAGTGAGAGTGTGTACTTCTACCAAAGTAATCAATGAGCGACCTTGCTATTACAAAAGAAACAAACTAAAAAATTATATCAGATGTACGTATTACGTTTACATCGCTATCCGCTATCCGATAATAGTTCACACACGATACACAGAATTGTTGGCATTTTAACATTTGTGAGAATGCTCAGTTCAGTTGAGCCTGAAAACAGTTTTATAACATCGGAGCCAGGTGGTTGGACGTTTTGATTAAAAGTATTCGTCTTCTAGGGCTAAGCCTTATATAATCAGCTGTCGTAAAATGTAGTGTCCCGGAACCAGAGTGTTCAAGGCACTGTCCTGCCAGCCAAGAGTCACATTGACGTCATGTTTTGTATACAAAGTTATCAAGGACTTATAATCGATCATGGATCATAAAATTATGATCCATGAATCGATAGATCACTTGTGTATTAATCCTATCAATGCTCAAGTGATCTATCGATTTGCGTTAGCTCAAGTGGAGTGTACAAGTTAATGTTTTACTTAACAAATGTAAACAAAACACGACGTCACTGTCACTCTTGGCTAGCAGGACAGTACATGTACCAATTCGTGCGTCAACAGCATGTGAATTGCATTGTTAATACATGTGTTTGTGCTCGTTGAAACATGACTGTTAAAAGCGTGCGGCATGGATATTATGCAATAATACTGTTTTGATGATTAAAGGCGTTAAATCACTCCCAGAAGCGATGCCATGTGATTAAAGGAAATTTAACGATATCAAAGTCAAATTATCTCGTTAATCATAAGTTTTAGAAGTTCAGATCTGAATTATATGCAAACAAAGGGTTCTATCAAAACACAATTTTCTGGACTGTACTAGAATTGACCTATATGAGATCCTGCATGACAAAAATTAAGTTATTTGTCCGTGGCCACCAAGCAGTGTCTCAGATCAGCCAGGCAAGCACCAAGTTTCACAAGTATTCGTTAGCTGCTTGAAAGAAGTCAGGGCCTTTAACTAATTTTAAAGGGGCATTAAATACTCTGATCAGACTAAGCGTTCAAGACGGATCCGAGTCTTTATTGGTAAGATGACATTTTGTGATTTTTGCCATGTTTCGTCTCATCAATTTACGTAAATCGCTGGCCTCATTAATCTATATCATTCATCTTAGATTACTTGATATCACATAATACAATTGGAGACAATGCTTAGAATCATAGAAAAGGAAAACCTAAAAGTAATCACTTTTTTTACGAAATGACTTTATCATATCTGACATTTCTAGTCATAAATTGACATATGAGAGACGTCCTCTCGAAATTGACTTGCACTGTTTGTCTACTGGTGTCTTACTATTAAAACAGTTTGGACCCAGATCAAGCCCACCAAGACGTCGCAACTGATTGGGATCCAAACTGTTTGAGACGCTGGTAGTGTTGCTGAAATCATTTTTCAATAATGTTGCTTTTGAATAAAATCAACAGACGACATACAGCATTCAAAATTACATATATATCCAATAGGGAAAGAGTTAACATACACTGTTTGCAACCAACTAAAACTAAAACCAGCTTGTTCAACCACAGCACAGTGACATTCGTTCAAATAGGCAGCAAACACAAGAGTGGTTTCGACGCGAAAAAAACCTGTCTTCAGGGGTTTGCGAACAACAAAGGCGCAGACCAGCCTGCGCATACGCGCAGTCTGATCAGCGCCTTTGTCATTCGCTTATCGAAAAGTATCGAATCAAAACTGGCTACAAGCAAATTTTCAATTTTCTAGCTAGTTTCTGTAGCTAAGGAGAATGGTTTGAATCTCGTTTTGTCGGAAACCCCGAAACAAGTTTTATCGCGTCGTGGCCCAGATAAGCTTGTGCAAACAAACGGTCTGGTATGGCCAGCCTTAAGCGAGAAACCTGTCTTCCAATCTTGAAACTATTCATTAAATTTTTAAGTATTCCAGAAAGTGAATTGCAATAGCACGTGCGCTCAGACTACGCTACTTTAAAATACAATAACAACAGTTTCTTCTCATAACGCACTTTCGGATTGGGCAATAATTCGGTTCTCTCATGATACTCTTCATGTGATCTGATATAATACAATTCTAATAAAACGCACGGCTGCTTCCAAACCATGTTGTAATCAAGCAGGTAGTCAACAGATTCTATTTTCGTGACTGTCAGTTTCCTATGAATAAAGCATAGGTCCATTTAAGGAATTTTTATTTGCGTAAAATTTTAATTAATTTCTTACCCATTTATTTAAACATGTGTTTTGGGTGCTCAAAAGAACCGTCTCATTGAGACGGTTCTTTTGAGTACCCACAACATATGTTTTGGATGAGAAATAAAGAAAATAATTTTCCAATACGCACCTGATAAAGACCGGTTGAACCAAGATCAAAAATAATGATGCTGAAGTAGGGTACTTTATGCCTTTAGCCTTACTTTTAATAGAATACTGTCACTGGTTACGAATCTGGCTGTGCACCCCTTGAAACGTTCTTACCAATAAGCTCATTTATGATGCTCTTATGAAAACCTTAGTCCGCAGTCAGCTTATAAGTATATGTATTAGAGAGGCCCACAGCACAGCTTATTCTGGTTCTGTTGATTGAGTTAACAGAAAAAGGACCTTACATTTTGCTATTTTGCTCATTTAAATTTTCCTCCCATGTAGGAATCCCACCTTCATTGGCTAAAACGTGGTAAAACATGGCATTTACTAAGGTATCTCATTAAACTGGCTCCAATCTATATTTCTATGTAGGCAAATAAGGATTTAAGAGTTGTGAGAACACTGGTTATTTAAAGTAAAAACAGCGGAAAAAAATAGGGAGCACTTTTTGTACTCACAAAATGTTTTGAAAATTCAAAAATTTTCGTAGCCTTGCGATACTGAATTGGTTATGGCATATATTTCAAAGCACCACATAGTTACAGCTTGAACTATTGAAAGTAAGAAAAATGGCAAAGATAAGAAATCAATACAATCAAGCACCACACCTATCCCAGAATACATATGGGAAAGTGACAATCAGAAATTATACATCACAAAATTATCAATGCATCATCTTCTAGAACATAAGTCTATAAGATTTTGACTTTATGCGACGGATAATAAAATTTGCCACACGTATATATTGTTATTTTTCCTGAAAATAAATTTGCCTTTTCGTTTATGCACACAACAGTTAATATTTTGGGAGAGAGAAAACAGCATGTAAGCATGAAATGCAAGAATGGAACATTCCCAATGTAAATATGAGTTTGGTTTTTGGAAAATGGTATATTATACCACCTTTACCAACTTTAGCATGGAATATCACTTGATGTGCAAGGTCTAGACTGATGTAGGTGGTATAAAATAGTTATACCATGTTTGTCCACCTGTACGTAAGATAATCAACTCGCTAAAGCTCGTGGATTATCTGCACGTACAGGCGGACAACCCATGGTATAACTATTACTTAGTCCTGAACGGCATTATCGTATATTTTCTGCATTTTGCACTGATTTCTATGGAAGCAGAAATTATTTGATAATACCCAAATTAGGCCTTAAGTGGATTATTCTGCTCTGACTCTGAGACCAGTCGGTGTGTTATGAAAGTCTTAAGCCCGATACACACTATGAAACTTCTGTCTGCAACTTCTGTCTGCAACTTTTGTCTGCAACTTTTGTGTGTTTCATACTCTACTGTACAGACGATGAAACTTTTGTATGCAACTTCACCTTACCTGTTTCCCTTTCCCGCTAAAATTATGCATATATGCATAAAGCCTTTGTCAACATGGTGCTTACTTAGGAGGACGAAATTGTTGTCCCATTGTGTCTGATTGTCATTGCACTTGCAATGCAACATTTAAATGGACCGCGAATAATACAAAGTTGCTGTACAAGAAGATGGATTCAACGAAGAAAAATATATGTGACTCACCATGCTTTGTTAGAGTTACTTCGAAATGAGGACCCAAAGAGCTTGAAAAACTTTTAAAGACCCCTTTCTTAATATGTATATACACATTTGCAGGAATTACAGGTAAACTGACCTACAGAAATAGCGGAGCTGTGATTGGCTAATAGTCTGGAAAAGTCGCAGACAAGTTTCAGGAAATAGAGCAGTGTCCTATTCGACGAAACAGTTTCATGAACCATAAATAAATTTTCCTTTTTAAAGGAGGGCTTGCCTAGTTGAAAAACAGCATGTGCACCTTGTTGGGAACACCTCCAAATTTGGTTATTGTTTACACTGCACTAAAACCACGTCATAGACGAACATTAACAATAGTTATTGAGTAGGGGTGGGTAAGATACTCTTTTGGAAAAAGAAAAACACAAACAGTTATCTAAAGCGGCACCTAGCACCGTACACTGAAGGACTTTAAAAACACAAAAAATGAAATTTATAAAATTTACTTATTTTCAATGTATCTATTTTTTGAGTTTTGGCAACAATGAACATCAACACGTCAGCAAAACATGTTTTTAATTTCATGCCAAAATAATAGCCTAAAAATGTTAGGACAACAGTCTATCGAATAGCAATACCCTTAGATTTAAAAGTTGCAAACTGAAATTTGTCTAGGAATCAGACGTGATTTAAAGTAATTGTTAAAAATATTTTTATTAAAAACCTGGATACAAATTACCCTCGAAGCCCTATTATTTGTCTGGAACTGACGATAGCCAGCCAGAACGGATATCGTTGATGCAAATATCATTGATACACTTGACGTAAGATGCCGTCTTAACGTCAGGTCGTCATTTTTGGTTAGCCAGACCTGCCTCAATATTTAACTGTCCCTGTAGCCTGATAACGATCTCTGAGAAGCTGTATAGTTGATCGCTTTTCTCAAAGGCCTAGAACTTTTCAAAAAGTCATTTCATGTTTCCCATATAAACATATTCCTAATTTGTTGCTAGTCTATAGGCTGATGCTAAGTTCTGATAATCATACAACTCTACTGCAGACAATTACATTTATAGAGTAATGAACATAACCATTTGGAAAAGAAAGAAATATTATTACAATATTTTACGTGTATTAATGACCACTTTTATTATCAGACTGGTAGCAATTCTATATAGATTACTGATGGCAATTATAATGGCCCACTTCGAATCGAAGTTTAGTTCCTTCTATAGTAACTAAAGTTCAATTCGAACATCGATAGTCGCTACTATAATGACGTCATGAACCTACTAAAGATCAACGGTGGGACAGAGCACCGTTACTCTAGTAGCTTATCTGGTTCCCTCCTCTAGACCTATCTAGCAAGATGGGTTGAAGATCTATCAATAGCGTCAAAATGTTTTTATTTTACAAAATAAATCCTTGATGTGTTCTTTTTGCGGTCCGTCTTATTCGTAATTGTTAATTGGAGTAGTATGTGCAGTTTATGCACCCCCTTTTTGTCCATGATGAAGAATTGAGGTGGGACATACAGGGCTACTCACTTTGTTTACTTGACAACTAATCAAAAGGGAGCAACTGTAGCCATTCAGGTGTAAACGTACGCACGCATCTTTTATGTAAGGTCTTTAGTAGGAACTTTAGTTCGATTCGAAGTGGGCCAATATCATTCCAATTGTGCCAGATGGTTCATGTTTGGATTATCGTGGCATGATTAATACAGTTATAAAACTAAATCTGCAGTGTTTTTATACATGCTTATGTACAAGCTACATGTCAAATTGACCCAGAAGTGTATGCAACACGCCATGATCCCAAAATATATCCTCACACCAAATTTAGGATTCCTACCTCAAATTATATACAGATATGCTCTGAGCTCGACCTTGCTAGAGCAGAAACTAGAGGTCAAGGTCACAATGACCTGGAAACTTTTGGTGACTCTTCAGGGTCCAAGATGTATCTACATACCAAATATGGAATGCTAACATAAATAAAATAGGCGATCTGCTGTGGGTGCATTTTTTCAAGAACTGACTCCTGAGATCAAGGTCACAGTAGATGAAAACAGTGAGCGACATTCCATGACCACAACATATATCCACAAATTGAATTTTGGCGTTAATATGGCATATAATATGAGACATGCGCTTACAGGGTTCGCACAGGCCTGGAAAAAATTGGCCTTGGTCCTGGACAAAAAGTGCCTTTTGTTCTTGAATTGTCCTGGAATTTTGTCAAATCATCCTTGAAAATATGAATTAGTCTATGAAAAAATATAAAAATTCAACTATTCCTTTCAGATTTATGGGATGCGCTAAAAAAATGTGTGAGAATCGCAAAAAAATGAATGAAAATCGCTAGATACACGTTAAAGAGCGAGGTGCAGCTCGTATTCTATTCTATTCAATTTGTGTGGTAGTCCCGGTTTTTATCACCGGTGTCAGAAGCAAAGAAATGGAGTGCGCCTATTCATTGCGCCGCTTCTAACTGAAAAAAGTGCACTTTAAAACGTTGTGTTATACAAAATTGGGAAGAAATTGAGTCCTTGAAAAATGAAAAAGTCCTGGAATAGTCCTGGAAAAGTTCTGGACTTCTGTTTTCCCATTTCTGTACGAACCCTGTCTTTAGTTGCTGTCGGTGAGTTGTCTTGTCGTTGAACTGTTTTGTTCCAATAACCACGACCGTTATGCTAACAGTTTGTTTATATAAATAGACAAACCAGGTAGAGGGTATCACTATTCCGACAGAAATGCTTGCGGCGAGAGCGCCGCAAGCAAAAATCTCTTGAAACATGTTTCTCGGACGTACACACCATGAAACTTTTGTCTGCAACACAGAGTTGCAAACAAAAGTTTCATCGTGTGTACCGGGCTTTAAAAGACCATGTTCAATTTCTGGCCCAAATCTAACAACCTGCAAAATATATAGACAAAGAAGGAATGTTGCTGGAAACCTGCCATTGGTAAAGTGTGCCTTAACCGTCAACAGGTCAAAAACTAATTCATGGTTGTGAAAGTTTGTCAAACATACTGGAAGGAAAGATATTAGACTTCGAGCTAAAAAAAAGGTCCTGCTCCCCCCCCCTAGTGAATTTTGCAGACATATCCTATCTTATAGAAAATTTCAAGCCGCATCTTTTAAGAGATGTTTGCACTCTGTGCTCCGGGGCGTTAGTCTCTGACAGCCTGTTACATATGTTACTGTAACAAACTAAGGAAAACATCAAAATGAAAATTTGAGCTACAGAAAGAAGACATTAAACCATCTAATTATTCAAATTTCTTATGTAGTTTGCAAGCTGGATGCCTAAGCTACATAAAAGCAGCATTTTAAACAAAATTACAGCCTTCAATGGTGTTATATGCGTTACACAGATTAAATTTCTCTTTGAAAGTTGAAATGGTGACTAATATCATTCATTTTACAGACAATTTGTGCATTTTTACAAGTGTTTTTAATCTTAGTTTACTAAAATACTCATTTGACTAATAGAAAAAACAAAGTTTGCTTTTCTATCTCAAAAACATTGTTTTATATGAGCTATTAAACAACCCTACCCCCAATTTTAAGTATCCAATTTTGGTATCTATTATTGAAGAAAAATATATGAAAATATTTGACGCTCATGGATATCTTACATTTTTGGCACTGTCTTGCTGATGCAATAAAGAATCATACATTTGCAAGTTTGACATCAGGATCAGAGCACTTATTAAAGTATGTAACGTATGTTACATGGCATAATGAATGAGCTAGGAAATTTCCTTGGAAGTAAGAGATGATATTTCAGAAAAATACCGCTTTTCACATGTTTTCCTATTAATCTCTAGCCTCTGGTGCCTTAGTCTTAGTAATTACAGTCATTGCTGATAACAAGCCCATGGAATTGTGTTACCTATGTTATATATAACCTTTTTAATCACATATTTCCTAATGCCTATAATATTAAAATATATAGACATAGAGATAGAAAATAATAGTTCTCATTTAAATGACACAATTTAATAAATATTCCTATTAAATAAAATTATTCAAAAACAATCTTTATTCAAGTCACCCTCATTATGTCTATCATTGTGTCTGCTTCTATGGCAAAATAATCACTCATTTTTCATCACAACCAGTAGATTCATGGCAATGTATTAGGACTGCAAACTGGGTACAATCCTGTTCCTCTCCACCCCTTTGGGAATTGAGCAGACATATCCTACCTTAAAGAACAATTAAAGCTGCATCAAATAAGAGATGTTTGCACTCTATTAACTGGGGGTTAGCCTGTAATGGTATGATACGTATGTTACCATATCAATTTAAGAATAAATGAATTGAAAGTCTGAAAAACAGAAAGAAGACATAAAACTATCTATTTATTTGAATTATTCATGTAGTTTGCATGCTGAATACCTTTGATACATAAGAAAATATCTTTTAACAAATATACAGCTTCCTATCGTGTTATATGTGTTACATTAATTAAGATTACTTTTTAAATTGGTAATTGTGACAAACATCACTTATAAGCATTTCGTGTGATCCTCCTCTTTTGCCATCAAAAGACTTAATTTTCTTTGTATGTGTGGCCAGTGCTAGCGTCAAACAACTTGACTCAGCTATAACTTGAATCCTTAGCATTCTTCAAAAGCAGAAACAGCTGTCCACCGCAGGTATTGCTGAATCTTTGTCATCTTCACGTAGAAGCAACCTTGGATAATACAGATTCTAATCAATTTCAAAAGTTTGCTAAAACAATTTTAAAAGGTAGGAACATTTTAATCTAAAATATATATATCCTTGCATTAACCGAGGTGCTCTTTAACTTTTATCCATGTGTATATATGGGAAGGCATTACCAGATCTGGGCTTAGCCTCTCTCCAGGTCCTGCATATAAGAATCTATCATGAATGTGAGGGTAGGATAGAAAAATTCGTCCTGAGGATCGCCGTTTGGCATCACGAGGCTTGTCGAATGATAACAACGGTGATCCTGGGGGACGGATTTTTCTATCCTACCCTCACACGAATAATTGATTCTTTTTCTTGCTTGCCACTATTTTTATCTATCTAATTATTTTAAAATCAGCTTCCAGAAGTCCCTGAATACGCTAAGATGCAATTTCACATGATGACGTCACTTGACGTCCTGGGCAAGAAAGCATGGTTCGATGCCAGGGTAAAATCATTATCCGGTGTGCAAGAAAGGCATTTACAGGTATTGGCTAAGCCTGTATTTAGGCCCTGCATTAAAGACAAAGTTCTATAACTGCTACATTGTACTACAGAGATAAATATATGACACTTCATTAATCCAGTAAAGAAGTCAACCAGTGAAAGTGCACATATTTTACTATTGCTCTATTTACTGGTCTGATACCAGCCTAGTCTGGGCTCTGATAGATAATCATATTGGCCAGTACAAGAGAGTTTAGCCATGGGCGTCGCTATAATATACGCAAAAAACGCATTCACATACCATTTTTAACTAAAAAAAGGATTATTATATCACAGTAAATTGTTAAGAGCATTTCAAGGGGGGTTTTGTGAGTCACAGCCAGATTCATAACCAGTGACAGTATGAGCACGGTGGCTCAGTGGTAGATTGCTTGACTCTAGACCGAGGGACCTCGGGTTCGAGCCTCACCAGTGTCACTGCGTTTTGTCCTTGAGCAAAACACATGAATCCTAGCTCAGTACTGGTTCAACCCAGAAGAACCGTCTCTACGTAACTGAAAGATTGTTGATGGGACGTAAAGAATGAAATCAAATAAGCAAAATATCACAGTACCGAAGGTTTCTTGAGGATACGCATACAAAATGTGTGTGGAAAGGCAACTCTAATGTGTCTAATTCGAATTTTTAAAGGGTTTTATCTAAAGCCATTATCTGCTCTAAGACTCCCTTTAAGGGTTAAGCACGCACTGATGAAGTGAAAGATGACCTGATTTATATAAGATTTAATATTTCCACTGTTACCAAGAATATCCTTAACATAGCAAATATCGCAGACCCTGCTGAGACGCCGCGCTATGCGGCGTATCATCTGGGTCTGCACTATTTGTAAATGGTCCTTTTTATTTTTATGTTTGCTGAATTGCACTAAACACGTCTCCACGATTTTCTACATTGAATTTTAGACAAGCTACGCCCCTGGCAGCGAAAGCTCAGATGTCACTGCTCATACAAACGAATAGGATCAGGCCACCCCGACCCATTAGATGGCTAGGTATGCAAGTACTAATAATACTTTTGCCCGTGTACACAATCACGAATTGGCTTTAAGTTACATGTTCAAACAGGGTTCGAGCTGCCGAGGTTTTACTCTATTGCTGCAACTTCTAAAAGTAAGAACAGCGTATTTGCTTCTAGCGCGAATATGTCGAAATTATTACTTTTACTCAGATGCTTTTGGCTAAAATGAGACGTTGGGAAACAGGCAGACAGTTCCCTATTATATCCGTTGCTGATGAAGGCCTTGGAGAGATGTGTTTCCCCGCGGGTCTACCTATCCATTCCTTCTCCCTTTTGGAAAAGTTCGCATATATGGCGATATAAAGTCATCCTTTCTCGAAAAAGTTCACATAAAGACATATCGATCTCTGTGATATTTTGGACATTCTTGCTGGGAAAGTTAATAAATAGTGTAGACCCACAGGGAAACACATCATCTCATCAGGGCCTTCGTCAGCAGCAGCGGAAATAATTGTGGAAATATATGCCGATACGCGTGCCACTGCATGGCCTCGTTCAGCGTAAATTAGAAAATTAACTCTTTTTGTCATCATATGTAATTGTGGTACATATAATTGCCATTTCCCTTTTTTTTTTTGGTGTTTTAACCGTTATGAATATAAGCGAAATGCATGCAAAATTGGTAGTAAGTTATTACAGCTTCATATACCGTAAGTAGTCCAATTGTTGCACTGGTCAGCCGATATCACGTGATACAGGTAAAATCCGATAATGGGAAAGGGGTCTATTCGCACTACAAGGCTGTTTGTCTAAAGATGTGTTCAGTATATTGTTCTGTGTGTCGATCAAAGAGAAGAAGCTCTAATAACTAGTCTTCAAATTTATTCCATCGTGTGGCAGTTTTATTGCAGTTTCATATTGAAGCAATTGCCACAAAATGCGTGGAATTTTAGTTGGTATTTAAAGACACTAGCAATTAAGAGAAAAACTGGAAGCTTTCAAATTAAACAGTTTACATTTTGCTTTTGGTGAAGAAAGAATACCTGAATCCATTGACTTTACACATTCTTCCCAAAGGTTGCTACATGATACAGAGACTAGTTTGCATATTGCAAAAATGTGCAAATCAAAGAATCCCAGAGAATTTAGCAACACAGGCTCTGATCACATTGTGCCTTTGTTTTCGTACAACAAAATCAGGGGTTTCTCGCGATGAGGCCCACATATCTTTGGGGATCCAACGTTCATTCTGACAAAATGGTGATATGGCCTTAGTTAGAAAATATTATAGAGATGATGGAATTGAAGCAATCATTTGGGTAATATTATTTTGATCATTCTAAATTAAAACATAATATTCCATTCGCTTCAAAAGCAGCGTCAATCATTTTACATTAATATGATGGTCCATAGGTTTAGATAAACAAATTTTTTGAGCGTAAAATTAAATATTTTCTTACCCATCAGTTTTAACAGAATTATGTTTTGGGTGCTTAAAAGAACCGTCTTATTGGGACGGTTCGTTTGAGTACCTACAACATATGTTTTGGTTAAGAAATAAGATAATAAGTATTTTAATTCGCATTCTTAACTTAAGTCCTGATTTTTTTTATTAAACAGGAAGGGGAGCGCAGTGGCTCAGTGGTAGAGTGCTTGATCGAGACCGAAGGGCCGCGAGTTCGAGCCTCACCTGCGTCACTGCGTTGTGGTCCTTGAGCAAGACACATTTCGCCTTGCTTAGTACGGTATCAACCCAAGAAGATCCGTCCCTGTTTAACTGAAAGATTGTTGATGGGATGTAAAGAATCAAATCAAACAAACAAACAGAAACAATTAGGAAGGTATCAACATTAAATGCTTAGTTTGTTCTGATCATGTGATTCAGTCTTATCAGTATATAACGCTTTGATAAAGCATGGGAGTATAAATGTATAAGCGAACAAAATCAAATTGTTAGGATGCATGACATCCGCCACGTGCCCCATATCAGTTGTATTTCTTTAACATGAGGCTAGCCATGACCCATTGAGATATATATGTGAACCAAACGTCTGATAGGATTGAAGCACGGCTGGTGTAAGCTTAACATTGTATTAAGTCACAATTACTATCAAATAAATAGGTTATTTGAGCCACCCACCAAGCAGGCACAGAACCTCGAGTCAATCTGAGGCGAGTTCAACAATGCGAGCGCTTTCAAGCGCTAGTTGTACTGGTGTCAGGCTTTACACATTACGAATAAAGATAGGTACAAATCAACGAGCGCTCGCCGAGCTCTCGCATTGTTGAACTCACCTCAGAATCGGGTGTACTTGATTCAAACAAGAAAAACACTGGATTGATATCTCGCAAACAAAAATGAGCCATGACATGTGATTTCCAACAATTTGGTATGTGCGACCAGCAAATCCTCAGATCAGCCTGCGCATACGCGATACGCGCAGTCTGATCGGAGCCTTTGCTAGTCGCTTGAACATTATATGCCTGTTAAGCTACTGACTGAATATCTTTTGGAATTTCTAGGCTTAAAAGGAGGCTACACAGGCTCGTCTGAGTCTACACTTGTCAAAATGCCACATTGTTTGAAATCACATGTCACGGCTATAATGTAGCTTTCAGGTGATCTGATTCTTAAAAACCTATTTTTTACACTCTCAAAGTGGTACAACTCACTAATGTATTTGAACCATGTCATGTGATTTCAAACAAAGTGGTATTTTGACTTGGGTAGACTCAGACGAGTCTGTGCAGCCTCCTTTTAAGCATAGAAACTCCAAATGATGTTCAGTCAGTAGCTTAACACTCTTAGAATATTCAAGCGACTAGCAAAGGCTCTGATCAGACTGCGCGTATGCGCAGGCTGATCTGAGACTTTGCTGGTCGCACATACCACATTGTTGGAAGTCTCGTGTCACGGCTCAATTTATTTTTGACTCTCCTGATGAGAATTTGCCAGTCAGATCAACGACCTATCATAATGAGGCGAGTATGAACTACTTGCAGGAGTAAATGAAAAGGTCCCATGAAGAGTTAAGGTATTTTTATATCAAATATTGGTATCTATCTTGGTGAAAGAAATTTTGTATTATACACGTGTGGTAATTCCCCATTGGAGCCCCTTTAGTCCAATGTTGTTGTTTTTTTAATTTCACCTGCCCCTTATCGGTTATTTTCCTAAGGTTCCCTCATAAACCGAAATGTTTTCTTTGGGTACACAGTATTTAAACTGTAATTCATGCTAGAAGTATCAGAGCGCGTTCTAAGCCCTACTATAAGCAAACCAATAAACAACTACAGATATCGATTTGTCACGAAAGTCCCCGTGGAGTTCGAAGTGTCTTAAAGAACATAAATTTTATTTCGTAATGTCAATGCCTTCGATTTAAATGCTGAAGTCATTTTCTTCGGAAATCGCTGGTGGAACCTATAGAATGGCCTACATCGCGATAAAAGCTTAATTGTGAGCAAACCTATTAACTAGGTTTGAGAAATGGCATGTTTCTTTATATTAAAAACCGCAATCGTCACATGAAAACCCAGTTCTGGCGTATGCCGTACACAACAAAAAAGGCGCAGATCAGTGCCCTGTAGCACCCGTTATTTATTTGTATAAACGCTCCCGTTAGTGTAAACGTTGACAATAATGGGAGATATCGCTCCCGTTAATATAAACGCGGTTACAATAACGGTACCGTAAGTGAAAACATTGACAGTAACGGGAGAAATATCTCCCGTTATTGTCAACGTTTACATTAACTGGAGCGTGTGACGATAATATGTGCGATATCAACGCTTTTTGTTATAGTGGTTTTAAAGATAGATGAGAATTGTTGTAAACAAGCATTGGCGAGTTTACCTTGATTTTAGGCGTGCAGGTAGTCTCAGTTTACAGTTATACTGAACCAACCACAGATAACTGCATATGTGCATGGCAGTGAATAGTCATGCTTTACCTGTTTATAAGAAAAATAGAATTGTCTCATTACCATGCATCTTTGAAACTACATGTACTATAACAATGTCGGATTTTATTTCCTTACTTTTCGGTCCATTTATAGAAGTCTTGTCAAATGGGCACTTTCATCTGTGCCCGCGCATGGATTTCCTTCAAACTTTGCATATTGATAACTCATTATATACGAATTATGAAAATGTATTTATCGAATTAGATATTAAGAATAAGCATTAGGAAGCAACCCTGATGTACACCACCTTTGAGGTGGTACCTGTCTCAAAATTTCCATGTCCTAGATCTAAAGTTTTGTTTATTTCTATGATTTGTCATCTAGATTGAATCAAAAATACCATATACATTATTTCAATACCACGAAACCATTTGGATAAATTATGGTGTACGTTTTCAGAAGAAGTGGTTGCAAAATTTCAATATTTTTTTTCAAAAATTAACAAAACATTCAACATTCAATTTAAAAGATGGATATGTTCTAGTCTTTGTCAAGATATCATATTATCACAAAATCATGCCATATATATACAGCTGATCTGAGCCAAATACCATGAAAATCCAAAACCTGTAACTTTGTCATTCCCTACCTCTTATGGGTATAGGTCAGTTTTAGCAAAATGAATTATTTAGTTCAAATGAATCAATAACTCGACATATGGAGGTTGTTTTTAAATCTACTTCCACTTTTCTTAAAGAAAGACATGTTAAGACAATTTTAAGTGATTCAATGGTCAGAAATGCCAAAGGTCACGGCCCTGTGTCATGGCACTATGGGGCCAAGACAATGTGTATCACTTCCTCAAGTCCTGCATGATATTGTTTAAGAAACATACTATCCTAACAATAAACATGTGAAAACAAGAAGACTTAATATTTGCTTTACATCCCAACTGAACTTGAGGAACCGCATTTTGGTGCCATGACCAGGATAACGTGTTACAGAGTCTTATCAAAGGTATCGTAATACAGTGTTCTACATGAATAAGTGAGGCCCAGAAACAAAACTGTATGCCTAGAATATACAGCCAGCTAAATTATAAATGTTGCTATGAAGGAAATCAGCATCAGTTTCACAAAACAGAATGAACAGAGAAGATTTAAGCATAAAATTAGAAATATCTTTGAAGCCAAGAGTTATCTGTGACCAAAATGGTTAATTTTAACCAATAGGTTTGACAGGGGGGTATTTTTGTGAAGCAGGTTTATTAATGAGTCTTACAATTATAAAATCATAGATATAAGGTTCTTCTCCTGTATGAACTGACTTGTCATAAGGTTTCTCATCTGTATGAATTAAAATTCTTAGTAATGTTACATATTAAGTGTAACATTGGCTAGATGTAGTTTTAATGTTATAAACTAGATGAGTTAAGTACAGGTGTCAACATATTGTATCATTTTTGGTAATATTATTGTGTAAGCACTTCATTAAATAAGAATCGTGGCACTTAATATCAAAGAATATTGTTTTTTCTTTTTCCAATCCATAATAGGGGAAATCACTGAACGTATCGACTTCATTGGTCTACATATTATTAACATATATGGATAGTTTAAATGTTGAAATGGTATCTTGACAAAGACCGCAACCTGTAAAAATGTTAATTTTAAATTTGACTGATTACAAAATATACAGTCCAAAATTGGTGTACCATGCTATAAAAATGAATGCCCATCCAATATCCTAATACATACAATTCCATTTTAAGTAACAACGAACTTATCATTGACATAGCTATTTAATAAAACATTTCTCCGCCCGTTACATGATAAGTCAATTACTTTAGAAATGCTTATAACTGGGTACCCTAAGGTATTATAGTGATATCGATCATGACGTCATAAATTAGCAATGGAATTGCATAAAAACTCAAACGCACCATAAATATAAAAGTTATACCCCAGACAATTTAATTAACATAATATTATCAAAATCCAAGCGTGGGCAGACTCCCATGTTAATTTCCCATACCATGCAAGACCCCCTTTGCCTGCATTTCCTTATTACTGTTTCACGTGACCTGCTCAATAACCAAATAACTTTTCAAGCTTATTCATTGAACAGTTGAGATACTATAAACTGATTATCCCAAAATCATCTTTGTATGCTTACTTACTCTTTGTAGAGGACACAGGGTTCATTATTATACAGTTTGATGATCATATAGTCCATGATTTTAAAATTACAAGGCGAATTCACTGGACCATAAAATAAGGGTCAGTTGCCTGCACTCATTCGGGGGACAAATCTCAAGTTCTACTGATACATAATCTGAAAACACCATTTTATATATCCTATGGTCTTAAAAAGATAATGCTAAATTTTTAAACCATGAAATATAGGTCAGAAAACTTCAGGCCATAACAAGTATCATGTTCGCAGGCCAATTTAATCACTTTTAACTTGCTTATTAAATGGGCGTATCATCGGATGACGTCCAAAGTATCTATCTTGTAGTTTACTGAAAAGCTCTAATGTTGACGAATGGGACGGACTCTGATGAGATGCCACACTAGTAACATCATATTTTGGTCTGTACCTTTTGCTAATGTCATATATGCAGAACATACTGTTTGTTATTTTATATTTGCATGGCACGACTCTGCAGTTGTAGATAAACCTAAACATGGACAATGTAATAGAACATATTTGGAATTGCCGTGAAACGTATATGCATTTGTAGATTTAATGTATGACGGAAAATGCAAATTTTCCCATTCACTTTCCTGATATTTGATTACATATTTGTATGTGATATCTTGTCATCTACAGCTCAGTTATCATATGTTGTTTTACAATTTTGGGTGCACAGGTCAAGATAATAAAACACTAAATAACTTACTTACTATTCATGGTTCAACTAGTTATCAATATATAAGGCAAAATCACTGGAACTAAAAAGTAGGTTAAACTCCTCTTAATCCAGTAGCCAATGTCACAAAGTTGGTTTTGTCACTGCTGCTCATATGTCTGCGATAAATGGTAAATCTCTTGCATTTTTTTCATTATGTTGTCACTTACTGTTGATGATGTTGTTTGGGTCTTCATTATCGCCGCTTAGTGTAATCATGGTCATGTTTACAGTGATGCGGGTGATATCTCCCGTTATTGTCAACGCTTACACTAACGGGTGCTACAATGCCTCTAGACAGCACTGTAAACTGAACTTGCAAGCGTTAAATATGCAAAAAATACAACAACAGATTCCAATTCTCCAGCAGCAACTGGAAGGGCAAATCTGGTAACAACCAGAAGGACGCTATTCTTTCAACTTGGCCAATGATGTGAGCATTCAAATGAGCTATTGATAACAACAAGAAAAAGTACCGCGTGCCCAGAGAAATCTCAGATCTGCTTGGGTATAAACATGCTCATGCCCATTTAAATCACACAAAAATTTAATTTGGTGATTAACATGCTATACATTAAGAATAATAACGCCGTTGGTGGCATCGAATTTGTGATGGCATCCTTACTTTAATTGTCAACTTTTGGTATACCATTAATTTAACAGTAAATGATGGCCATCAACTAAATTGGAACTGTTTTAATGTAATCATTTTATGGTTGTTTAATGGTGCCATTAATTGAACTGGGTACTAGACATGAAAATTTCAATGAACGACCCCTGGTTACTTTTCTCTTTACCATTGTATGTCTTCTCGATCCATGAATTTAATTGCAGCGTTTCCATGCATACCTAAATTCTGGAAGGGCTCTTATATTATAGTGCACCAAGTGAAGAATCTTGAATGTTTTGAATTGTTATAAGAATAGTGTGTATTATATGGTTAATTTCGACTTTGTATGGACACTAGTTCTGAGCGAAAACTTGTCATCAAAATATTGAATATAAGTTATTAGTTAGAGGCACAGTGCATTGATTTGAATACATCAGGTTGTAAACTGTAGAAAATTATTTCACTTACCTTACAAATCATCTATTCATAACTGTGAATGTAAAAATCCTGGAAATAAACTTAAACTGATTGTCATGATATCAGACATGTCAATGTTTTCAGCTATCATTTTGAACGTATGTGCATAAATACTGTGTTTTCAACAAAAGCATAACTATGCCAAAAGAACAACAATGTATACTTAAGATCCACTTACAAACATAATCTGACATAATAAAGGAAACAAACTAGAACATGCCTAATTCAATGTTTCCTGTTTACTTTTTTCTAAATTCGTTTTTGGAACTATTTTTATATTTTTATGTTCCAAAACAATACTTCAAATGCAATTTAATGGCCATGTTGTATAAAATGCATTGTCATTAAAATATTGTTGAATTAACTATCTTTAAACTTACTGTCCCATTAAATTCAATGCCATCAAACATTAAACTTGTTGAGCAAGCTATCATTATACTCTCTGTCTAATTATATTCATGGCCATTTTAGCTATAAAATGTTAAGATAATCACCATTAATCTAATGTCAGCATTAAATTAATCAAAAAAATACTGCAGACCTCTTACATTAACTATCATTAAATTAACTGCGCCATTACATTCCAGGTCTTTTAATAATTAAAGTTTTAATTAATGGGGCTAAAATTTTATGATCATTACTTTGAGTGTCGTTTAAGGTGAGTCTTGTCGTTGATTTAATTCCAATTATTCGGACATTAAAATAGCTCTTTACAAGGACTGCCATGTTTTAATGGCCTTAAAGGTTAGATATCAGCTGGAGAAGAATTGTATGGTTATTTTAAATAGCATTCACCCTTTAAAATCATGCTATTTTCATGGTAAAGCATAATCCCATTAAAATAGTCCACCACAAATGAATGACAATAATTTACGGGTTTAGCCACTTAAATTGTGTTTTATTGACATATCAATGCTTATTAGCTGGTATTTGTTTGTAGAAGTGTAACTTAGCCTCGTTTTGAATGAGATTTCGCATGAGTATTAGAAATATATTGTAAAAATCGGGCACGATTTATTTTTAAAACAAATTGTATCAAAATGATGCACTTATATTGCACAATATCAGGTGTTCATATATAAGTTTGCTGGAGTGAAGTAATGTAAACAGTTGGTAGATCCCAGTTTTGTCATGAAACAATGTCTTGCGTTATACGACCTCTGAATTAATTGTAGGCAAACGAAAGTGATATATTGTGTCTCTGATTTCGTAATTGCTGGTCCCCAAATAGCTTGGTAATAACAGTACACTGTGTTTGTAGCCCAGAGACCGCATTATTGACTGACAATTTATCTGGATAATGGACCAGTGCCTTACACATAAATACAGTAAAATAACATCATGACATACAGCTGCTTTCACTTGCTAATAGTAGTGGGCCAATTATGACGTTTGTTTCAAGTACTGTGATAATATAGGGGGATTCAATATGTAATGGAAACCGGCCAATAAATAGACAGGTTTTATATTTGCACGCATTATATTTACTTTCATAAAACTAGCTGCTTCTAGGTTATGCAAATTTTAAAAAAATCAAATGTCCAGCTCATTTCCAAATTTACACAAGTCACTTACAAGATAGGGTACTAACCCAGCGTGCATTTAATGTTGAAATTATAATGATTCAAGATTCACGGTATATAGACGCAAAGGAGCCTATCCGTGAAAAACTGCTTTTCCCGAGCCCTATCCGGTCCAGAAAAGGAGCCTATCCGCCAAAAACAAGACTCGGGGAGAGGAGACACTTCAAATCTGTGCCAACATCAGATTATTTGCGATGTAAGTAACATAAAATCAATCACCACGGAACTTTTAAGCCTCTAACTGGATGGATTTTGAAACATATGATAAGGCTGATATCAAGTCACGTCTACAAAGTTGAACAGAAAATGACTGCTCTGTTTTCGGCGATTTAGTTTGCGTTGGAAAATGAAGCAAAACTTAACAATTGAGACAATTTTGCCGGCCTACACCAGAGCAGAAAGCGTTTTATGTTCCACCCCCTTACTAAAAGCGTCTGTTTTGCTTTTAAAATTGGTTTTTCATAGAAAAGAAGGGTGATGTTTGAAAACAAGACGGCTAAGGAGCCTATACGTTGAGAGAAGATTGACCATTTTGTGGCACAGGATAATGAGCCGTACCCGTGGCACAGGAGCCTATATGTTTGCAACAAAGTGCCATGGAAGCCTATAGGTTATAAAAGTAAGAAATGGCTTTAAAAAGGGACCGCTTTTGCTGTCAGTTGCGCTGTGATAAGTGTAATGCCTCACGGGTTCATGTACATGTAGATACATCCCAGCAAACATGCCTATATGGGTCCCATGGATCCAATGGGGAGTGCAACCGGGTTTCACATGTGTCTTATATGCGGGTTGCCCAGATGGGTCCCATATGGGTCTCATATAAAAGCCCCCAAAAGAAAACGGAAATGATATCAACATATTTATAAAAACTTATTTCCTCATTATAATGCAAGACTAGCTTCTTCAGTGGCGGATACAGAGGGAATTCATGTAGTTTGAACCCCCTTTTGAGACAAAATATTTCATTTTCATGAGGAATATAAAAAAAAATCAGCATAAACTATAAAATTATCAGGTGCACTTTTCAGTTCGAACCCCCCTTTGTAAATTTGACCCCTCGGAAGAAATCCTGGATCCGCCCCTGCTTCTTCTATTTATTTCATTTTATTTACATGGGCCAGTCCATATGGGACCCATAAGGAACCCGGTTGCAGGCCCTCAGATAAGAGTGCGTAACTAAAAATATTTTTTTTTCATTTCTCAACCAAAACATATGTTGTGGGTACTCAAAAGAATCGTCTCATCGAGACGGTTCTTTTGAGCACCCAAAACACATGCTTAAACTAATGGATAAGAACAAAGCTGCCTGCAGAAAGCTAGAGTT